>CM034154.1:689924177-690494177 GCA_019776745.2 Taxus chinensis | reverse complement strand
AAACTAACCATGTGATAACAGAAGGACGTTTTCCGTAGAGGAGACAATGGCAGCTCCACAGTAAGAGGGACCATTCCAACTAAAAAGATCTCAATTGCATTAATGCTTGTTATAAAAGTTGACTTCGTGACCATGGAGATGGGAAATGGACAAATCCTGGTTGGACCATGTTTGGATCTGTTGGTTGAGGTTCTAGGCCCCATTGTCCTTTTTTAAACCTACTTTCTCTGATATTCTTTTCTTTGTCCTGCCACATGGAATTTACTTTTCCTTTTGGAGTCACTATTTCTCATTTGTTTTAAGCCAGATCTTCTTTCGAGGATTTCCATGTCTGCAAACCGACTAAATTCCATAGTTTAATAATAAACAGTAGTTTCAAAAGATGGAGTGTGTCCTTTCTCCATGGAAAGTAGCAGGATTAAATATGCAGAGATAAGTATAATTTTTTAGTGATCCAATGCAGCCAATTAGTCCTGCCAGCCTTAGTTTGATTATGGTCGGATTGCTTCTACTAACCAGTCTCTTTACAGAACTCTCAGCAGATTTGTAAGTTTGGTGATGGTGTTAAACTTTTTCTTTTGTATGAATTGTGAATTTTATTTAATTTTAATGTCGATTTTTTTTTTTTGATTGAGCACTTCTAAGGGTGTCAAATTCAACACTGGATTACATAGTTTAATGGCATCTCTGAGTAAGTTTCGGAGGGAATATATAAATTCGACAATACAAAGTAAGCGAAGAAACTAAACCGGTGATCACCTTCAGCTAATCAGCTACGAGGAAGGGGCATCCACGCCATCAAAATCACCCAGGGCACGATCCTGGCCTCAACTATTTGACTCTCCGTGTCAGGTGTCTCCAGGACTTACAATCAACAAGATTTGATCCCCGTTAGAATGTTGTTTTCGTTTTAACCCAGTTAACATGGAATTTATGATGATAATATGAAATAACCTAGTGTTATGCTGTAATAAATGTCAAAAAATTTCAGAATGCAAACTGGACAAACAATTAAAGTATGCTCCAATGTATATTATGTCCAAAGGATTAGTTAACAAGGTTGGAACATGGAAACCGGGAAATGTTCCCATTAAATTTAGCTTCCTTCTTCTGTTATGTCCACATCCTTCAAAAGACAAGAAACCCATGTCAAAAACCAGACCCAATTACCAGAGTTGCCATTTAATACCACCATTATTGCTATTTTTGTGGTTACAGGGGACCTGCCCAAACAGCTGTAAGGCTGCAGCAATCTCAAAGAGCGATGTAAGCATTTGCAGAGATGATTTGCCTGAAAATCAGCCCATAAAAGCATCAGTTCTGCACCAAAATATTTCATATTAGACTTAATTTAGTAACAGCCTTCTTGCGAATTGAATGAGTCTTCTGTCTCAACTTTGGTTTCTGCTGCAAATAAGTGCTCATGGGTGGTGCAGGTAGATGAAGAATAGGGTGAAGCTATGGGGAAGTCCAGCAAAATTATCAAGAGTCTGATTCTGGGTGCAAAATCCTTCTCTAAAGACCGATCTGGGGTCAAAAAAGAGCAACCTGTAAGTAACATAATTTGGTAGATCAGATAAATAAATGCAGTCACGTCCTCATTTTATGGTGCTCTGCTTGCAGTTTGCTCATAACCAGGGACAAGAAGGTCATTTTTATCCATATTAATAATTCATTGCAATCTCATGTTTAACACAGTAGTTAAAGAGCTGCAGATGAAATATTACTCCAAGGGAATTGAAACCTACCATATTTTGGTGGTGGTTAATGTGTTGTCGTCTCACTTTATAAGTATATAAACACATTTGTGAAGATGCTGTGCTGCCATTTTGATCTTGAATGGAAGCTTAGTGATAGGGTTATAAAAATTTAAGAGGCTTTCCTCATTTATTATGAAGCTACCTTCAATTTTTTTTGGATTATAGAAATATCCCTTAAAATTTGCTCTGCATATTACACAGAACAAGATAAAGAATCCATGGAGTGCGGACAAATCATATTCTTGTGGATATGATCCTGACGATGATACCGATGACCGGCAGGATTCTAAAAGTAACGAGAATACAGATGATGGCATACCTGAAGGTGGGTTTGCATCTGTTGTTGTGAATCCTGCGCGGCAGTCTGAATCAACTGTAGCAAATCCCACCCATGAGGACTCAGAAGTTGGGTTCTCGGACACTGTTGTACAGCTTGACAAATTTGAAGAATTGGCTCGGGATCAAGGATCTGTCTTCAGAACTAAAGAAGAAATTTCAATTGAAGAGAATGCAACCATTGTCATTCAGGCTGCTTTCAGGGGTTTTCTGGTATTCTCATACCCTACTCAATGAAATTTGTTTTCTTGCAAAATTTCGAAGGTGTTTTTGTGTGTAGTTTCTGTAGTGTTGTGTCTTGTGTGTTGGACTAGTTTTGGTAACGCGCTACAGTTTCTACTAAAGACATTCATTTCAATGAAAGAATTGTTTGAAGTAGGGTAAGGCATATTTTTTGCTGGTTTCATGGCTGGATTTGTATGACACAAATTTCTAATCCACAAAATTCTGTATAATGTTTTTTGAAAGGGCCGGCGTGCTTTTAGAGCTGTCAAAACTGCTCTGAGGTTTCAAGATCCAGCAGATGAGCAGATTCTGAAGCAACAAACAACCATGGATTCAAGGTGTATGCAGGCCCTTATAAAAGTGCAAGCTCGTATCCGCGCAAGGCAAGTTCAGATGTCTAAGGAAGGTCAAGCTGTTCAGCAACAGATTCAGCATAAACGCCAATTGCATACATATAATTCAGAATTCCAGGTTAGTAAGAATGGTGATTATTCGAACCAAAGCAGATTTTCTGGACTCTCATTGTTTTTTCTTGTTGAAAATTTTGAGGACTGGTTTGAGATGTGTCCAAGTACACTGCTACCTGTGTAAATATATGGCATGATCATCTTTGTATAGAACATAACAAAGAGTACGTTTTAAGTAAATAATATGATTGAAATTTAAAAAATACTACAGCAAAATTTGGATGGGAGACTATGAGATTGACTCAATTCCAAATAGAAATGCATATCCTACATTTAGCAAAAGGTTAATACTCTATACTCTTGAATGTAGCCAACTTCTCTGGCTATATTTCCTTAGAAGCATAATGCATTTTAAGAAAGCATTTCTTTTTAGTCCATATTGCAGTCAAATCCCAACATATGCTACAATATTTGCGCTTCATGATCATCAAAAGTCTTGTGCTTCCTGATAATGCTCAGATATGTACTCTTTACTAGAGAACCATGTGAACAATTGGCCGAACTAGCAACTATTGTTTTTTATTTCTTGCAGACTCTTTGAGGGACAAGTAAAAAAATTGTCTGAATTTGAGATTAGAAAAGATCCACATTGTTCTAGAGATTCGTTTCGTGTAATCCTTATTGTTTCTGATCAAAATTTCCCAGTGAAATTTTATAAGACCTTATTTGCTTTTGCACACAGGAAGACTGGGACCATAGCCTAGCTACAGTTGAAGATTTGCAGGCAAAACTTCAGAATAAGCAGGATGCGGCCGTAAGGCGCGAGAAGGCTTTAGCATATGCTTCTTTGCAGCAGGTATCAAGGCCCTCTGCCTGTGTTTTCACAAGGAATTTTGCTTCATAATGAAAACACATAATCCAAACACAATGTTGGGCATCACAAATCAGATGTTTATTCCTGTATTTGAATTTTGGGATAGGCCTGCCTAATGAGTTTTTACAGTGATGTTATGGGTGAGCTTCAACATTAATTAACAGAATACAAAAACTCAAATGCTGAATTAGCCTAGAAGTCAAATAAAAAGCTTAAGCTCCTAAAAGATTATCATCTATCATAGATGACAAATTTGGGGACCATCATGAGCTTCTACTGTGTCATTTGGTGTGTAGCCAGACTGTACCCTGTACTGATTGAATTGTGATCTTTTGTTTGTAGCCAGACTGTACCCTGAACTGATTGAATTGTGATTTTTTGTTTTTTGTGAGTTGCAGTTGAGAATATGTGGACAAAGAAAGAATCAAGAAGTTGTGGGTGACTGTATTCATCCAGACCAACAACCTCACTTGAGCTGGACTTGGTTGGAAAGATGGATGGCTACTCGTCCATCTGACAACACACAGCTTGAAAAGGACATAAAGAACATCAGCCATCCTTATCTAGATGACAATAAACAGGACACATTGACAGCACCTCAGTATGGGAAAATCAAGAGGAATAAGAAGAAAATTGACAAACAGCCTATCCTACTTCCAACCAGCCCACTCCCCTTCAACACTCCCATCACCATGAAAAGCCCATCTCCATCTCCAGCGAAAAGCGGTATGTCAAGAACACCTACCAAATCAGCAGGCTCTTCAGGCCATGGATCTCCCAAGAATAACTTTGGTGATCCAGAGACTAGTACTAGTCACCATATGGCTTCTAGGAAACTGTTTTTAAATGAAGATGAAAATAACAGAGATCATGTTGAAGCAGAGGAAAGTTGTGGTTCCAATGTCATGTGCAGCAGTCCTGAGGTTAAGGCCAAAGCTGGTAGCAGCACTAAGACTAGCAGTCCTGATCCAAAACTTGGGCATAAATCTTCTTCAGAAAATGGGCCTACAAAACTTGGGATTCCAAATTACATGTCATTAACAAAATCATCAAAGGCAAAAGTTCATCATTCTAATGACCCCACCAAGCCAAAACAACCGCCCATTGCAACTAAATCCACACCTGCTCTGGTTTGATTTCTATATCGAGCATATGGAAAAAATCATGGAAAATTATGGACTATGTCGCTAGGTAGGCATATGGCTATAAATTTTAAATAACTTATTGTATAGGCTTTTTTGTAAATATTATTTCTGATTGAAAAGTGCACTTTTATATGTAATAATATATATAGAGTATAATGTCACATTGTAAAAAAAGAAAAAGACATTATAAATATTATTAGTATGTTATAATTTAATTTCGTTTTCTTTAAAATTTGTTGTAAGAAACATATATTTTATAGAAATTTAATTAATATATAGATAGATTTATAATTACTAATTTAGAATACTTGTGTAGGATGCATAAATGGGCATGCTTAATTGATATTTCAAAATCAAGTAGTAGGGTGCATAAATGGACGTGTAGAATACTTGAATGCAAGACCAATAATCTAATTATTTTCAATTAAGTATAATGTACATATACAAAAATAATAATTGGGCATGCTTAATTGATATTTCCAAATCAACTAGTACGGGCAATCACCAGGGGTTGGAGGCGTATTTTGAATAAAGCAAGATTTAATGATGGTTGTCTAAGTTTGATATTAGGAATGCGAGCTCAACAGTGACAATGACCTCACTCGAAAATCTAAAACTGGATGGAGACAAATGTACAAAACCCCAGGGGTGCTCTAGATATGTACAAAGTGTCAGGGTGCTCTAGATAATTGATAAACGTGCCCTAAAATGAATTGATGAATGTGTGTCCTTTTGTCTTGATCTCTTATTCCCACCTTATTCCTTCACTTTGATTTGTGTGTTAAAACACTTATAACCTATAAAATAGAATTTCTTTGACATGGACCACATGGCCCAAGATGGTGATTCAAAGGATAACCCCATAGCTCGGCTAGCAAACTACATGTTATAAAACATGCAAAAAAAAAAAACTAAACAACAATAAATTAAAACACATTGAGTACTGAATAATGGCATAATAGCACAACTTTTATTCGATGATAAAGAATATGGTATGGTACAAATGCATACAATATCCAACAAGACTAATAATTGTGATAAAAAGAGGGAAACATTTCCTAGACTTTGGAGTGTATTTAAAAATGACCAACACACACACGCACACACACACATGCATGCACACACAAGCACATACACATACGTAAAATATACAAAAGAAAACAATTGCAAAAACAATTTAGCTTGTTCTGAATGATAGTTTGCCTTCTTGTATGTGTGACAGTTAGAATTTTGTCACCACACTTTGCCAATATGTGATTTGTCATGGTGTGAGCTCAAGAAGTACCACTTGGCATGCCATAAAAGCAACAAGAAGTTGCCACATGGTCACAAATTTCTAGTAGCCTTGTGCAGTATGCCACAAGGCATTGCACAAGAGTATCGTGAGGTTACATAGGTGATGTAAGATGTCGTGAGGCCCAATAGCACAAAGTACTTAAAAAGAGTGCATACACAAAAGCGGTTGTGTGGATCATTCACTCTTTCTTACGGAGTAATAACCCCCATCGTGTCTTCGATCAACTATGTAAATTAAGCGCTAAGTCATTGAATGTTTTATGACTTCCACTCAAAACAACTGATGTGATCATTGGTGTGTGGACATTGTTGTGATCTTAACAATCAGATCCTTTAAAACCATTTGCAAGTGTTCATAATCTAGGTCTAAATGATGTTAAGTTATTGTTGGCTCAAGCAAAGGTGGGTTTGTACAAATTAAGATTAAAAAGTCCCACATTAGATATTGGATGTAGACCCAAACATTGTGGCAAATCAAGGATGAAAGTGTTATCTTTAGCTATGTGTAGTATATTATAAGGACCATACCATAGAGGCTTGAATTTCCTATGAGGACCCTTCAAGAGTTCATTCTGAATGTGTATCCAAATTATATCACCCACCTCAAATTTATGAGGTGTGTGATGTGCACCATGGTGCTCCTTGTACTTCTATTATTGGTATGATTGTATCTTGTGAACACGTTGGATGTGCTACATAAACTTTTGTGCATTTTTTACTCGCCACTAGTAGATTTTGATAAATTTACCACACTTTTTGTGTCAAATGTTTTCATTTTCATGATTTATTATGCTAATTTGCATTACTTCTTGTATCATTTTTTGTTGACTTAGAAGTGACACAAAGTGCATCAAGTTTTTTTGCGGAAACCATTGAAAATAGTGGCCCCTAACACAAGTGCGTCAGATATTTTACCTTATGCTAATTTGTGTCAATTTTTGCATCAAAACCCATGTATTTTTCAAATTGAAAATCTCACCAATCTATTATTCAAAACTTTAACACTAGAATTCTTGATGACGTAAATTTGTGTCATAACTTGTGTCCTTTTCAAATTAAAAATCTTGTCAATCCATAATTCAAAATTCTAATGCTAGAATTAGTGCAGACACAAATTGTGTCATAATGGTAATGTTGATTATTATCCTTGCAGATGGACCGTCAGAGTCATAGGAAACCTTAGGTTAGTGGGACGTGCGCCCTAAGGTGACCTCTAGATTTTAAAGAAGTTGGTTCTTCTCTGCTGTATGAGGTAAGGTTAGGAGAAAGCTGGAAAGAAACATAAAACTTAAAAGGGGGCGATGCGCCAAGATAAATCTTACATAAGGAGAAACATCCAGAGGAGTTTGATTGAAATAGTTCGAAGAGTGTTAAAGCATGATCTACCTATTTAGCGATACTTCAGATTTAAATCAGAGTTGTGAAAGGGGAGCGGAAAACATAACAAACACAGATAAAAGATAAGTCAAAATCTAAGGGCATATAACACGATAGATTGCATAACTTCCTAACATCATTTAACAAAAAAGAAGATTCAGAGTATGAAGAGCTCTGAGTGCACAGAGCAAGAACTTAATATATAAAGAAAATCATACATAAGGCCGAAATGGCACATATTACAATCTCCTTATAATGAAAGATCTCGCTAAGGCTAGCTATTACAAAACTGAATCTTCTCATGTCTTCTTTCACTTCTACCTGTTTTTCTCTCCAGAAATATCTCCCCCTTATTCTTGGGATACTATCCCTCTTATAGATGTTTGGGGCTCTGTCCCCAATGTCTAGAACCAGAGCCTTAACTTCTAGCATTCAATTCTCTTACATGATCTTTCCTTTCTGAGCCAAAATCTCAACTTCTCGTTAGGGATATCTACAACTGTCTTTAATTTATATGGTTGGCGCTTCCTAATTCAGTGAAGCTTCTTCCTCGTTACGTGGCGGGCTGACGTTTCTCAAGGATTTTACCCGAGACTCTTGCTTTTCAAAATGTGCCTGATAGACATGTGGAGAGTGCATGTTTGTCCGTAGCCCCCGTCCTTTCTATTATTTGAATCTGCGCCTGGGTGACACATGGAGAGCCTTTCGAGCATCCCTAATATCTTTTTGAATTTTCCCTTGTTAAGGAAAACCTTCAGGGCTCTATGACAAATGTACAACGTGGCACAAGTTTAAGATCCCTTCCTTCTTTGTTCATATCCCAATTGTGCCAGCGAGACACGTGGATACCCTCCGCATTCATCTTTATACTTAGTCAATTTTTGAAGCCGAGTGAAACAAAAGAAGCCAGAAGGGGCAACAAAAAAGGGGGGTGCTATTTATCGAAAGAGCTTTATACAAAATAGCTCTACATTTATGGCAACTCACCAAGGGACTCCATGTCGGTCATGGAAGAATCCTATAATCTCCCATTCTCAAAATATCAAAATTGTGGCTTTACCAAATGCCACTCAGAGCTTCCACAATGCAGCTTGATACCCGAGCCATTCCTCTTTGGTTGGGTAGGTTCTCCTCTGCAACACCTAAAAGGCTTGGTCTAGCTCAATTATCTCCTTATGCAAGAAATTGTGAAGTCCGAGTATCATGGATCTAGTCCACTTCATATACATGTAGGTAGTGTGGTCGACTCATGTTACTATGTAGACAATCCAACTTTGAGGGTTTAAGATGGTCTCGCAACTAACCTCGGCTACACTAGAGATGACCCTACTCCTTGCATGTAAACTCCACTAAAAGAAGAGTCTTCGTCTTAGTGCTTCCTTTAGACTAATTAGAAGTCCTGGCGTTTAGCTAAATTTGGTGAATTTGTGAGGACCGTAGAATTTTTGGGGAAGGGAGAAGGGAAGCCTAACTAAACTAGTTCGTTAATGCTTTGCTTCCTCTCCCTGATCCCATGGTGTAGTTGTGCCAAGAGATTCTGGCATTTGGTAGAAGCCTTATCACAGCTCAGAATCTCATTAATTTTTGCAGTAATGAACCACTTGTCTGTGATCCTTGTCCCCCTGAAGGGTGGAGTCTGAAGCGTTATAAAGCTTCTGAATCAAGAGTCTAGCTTCATGGACCTTGGCGGAAACTGCATTGATGATGGTGGAGGCAGTGGATTCTACATTTGAGCACAATCCCTGAGCATCAGATATGAATATGAGTGTGGGGTCCAAGGCCATTACCATAGTAGTAATTTAGTCACAATAAGAGGCATACAACCCCTACACTAACGTTACAATTCCTCCCTTCTAGGATTGTTGCCCCAATTTACGAGCTCAAATCCTTGACTACATCGTCAGATGATCTGAGCTTGGTTTGGAGGCCATTGTTTTCCACCTCAACTATATGTAACTTAGCTTGGATTTCCACCGTCCTACCTACAAAGCTACGAGGGTCTCTTGGGATGGGCTCCTTTCAACTCTTTGTGGAGCTGGTCAATTTCTTTCCCTTTGGCCTTTATCTCGGCTTGGTGAGTAGCGACCATGGCTTCTACTTTTTCCAAGGTTGGATTGTACCTTCTTCAGCTGATTACTGAGATTCAAATAGTCTGTAGTGACTATCGCCATGGTTTCATTCATTAATTCAACTTATCCTAAGGCCGGAACTCTCGAAAGATCAACTGCAACAGTTCTAATGGAATAATCCTCTGGCTACATTTTCCTCATGGGTTTGGATATCTGAGGGACAAGATGGGAGATTGTTAAGGAACTTTGTTATGGTCATATAATGACCGCATGTGCTTGGTAGCTCCAGTCATCATCTCCTTTTTCTTTTGCTTTTCCCTTCTACTATCTCAGGCAACCTTGGCAGACTCAGCTTGACTCAAAAACTCAGAGGAAGAGGGGACCATCCCTCCCACGAATGGGAAACTGGGTGGAAGGCTGTAAGGGATTGTAATTTGTGGTTGGGGCATGTCGAAGCCAGCAGGGCCGTGGAGGAGCTTATCATCATGTAGGGGGAGAAGGCTGGTATGTTTGAGGGAAGTTATGGAAACAAAGTGATGGGGGGTGGGGAGAGAGTCTGACAATGGAGCAAGAGACAAAGGAAAACCTTTAGAAAGGGAAAAAGGAGGTGGAGGGGGAGATTGAAATGGAGCTCCGGGAGGAGGGAGAGGCTGAGGAGAAATAGAAACCACTACTGATTTTGACCTCTTACGTGGCAGGGTTGGAGGTTGGTTCTTCCACAGGTCCTTCCCCTGAAGGGGATAACTGAGGCTGTGGCGTGGAAGCTGGAACTAGAAGATTATGTTGAGGAATGGAAGATAGAGGCGGGACAGACGATTGTTGTTGTTGGGGGTCGAGGACTCTGTGGTTGATTTCACAGGCCATCCTAATGTGATTGTGACCGTATCCTCGCTCTCTATTTCAGACGCATGATCCGCATCCCAGAATTCTTCCCACTGCTCATCACTGGAGATGCCCTCGAAATTCAGGGTGGTCTGACCAATCTCCTGCCTATATTTCCAAAAGGCCTCAATTTTTTGCTGAGCTCCAGTCCTTCTCTTTTAGGGCCGCTCGGAGTCCCTTAGCCATAGTAAGAGTGGGATCATACTTGTATTTGACGTGATGGAATGACTCCCAGCTCGGGGTTGGTATGTCCGAGAGCTCAATAAATGTGTCTGGGAAACTCCTCCTGGGGACTTCGCCTTGTGTCAAAAAACTCCCTAGGCTCATGTTTGCAGGAGTCCGAGATTTTGTTATCAACTAGAATATTAGCCATTTTTCCATCTGGGTCGTACCTCCATGAATCTTGAATTAGGGAAAACCCATAGGAGGCCAAATTTTTTGTAAGGCCGTGTTCTGCCTTTCTTTTAAGTGCGGTAATTCCTCCCTTGCTCAAGGGAAGTTCAAAAAGTGCCTTCTTCTTTCGGGTTGAGTTGAACTCTGTGTCCAGGATTACCAGCTGCCGGACAATCTTGAGGCCAACCACTCAAGACCGTGAGGACCCTAGGGAGCATGAAGGACGCCTCCCTAAAACTGTGAAGGAAAATCATGGAATGTCCTCTGGAAAAGAAGTAATCACAGGGGTGCGGGGGATTTGCGAATATAGAATGCACTGAGTCGTTCATCCTGTTGTTGATCCCTTCTAGATCAATTTCGAGTAAGAGGGGCTCCATGAAAGAATTGCATAGAATTCATATATGTCTGACGAATGAGACGTTACATGGGTCCATGCGGACATCGGTATGACCTTCTGAGAGTCTACTTCCACATCCCATATATTCAGGGTCATAAATTGACTAAAATATTTAGCGTTTTGATAAAGAATGAGGTGAAACAAATAGGACGAATACCTGAAGGTTAAAGACACTGAGAATTGGTCGAGCTGTTCGTAAATGGATCCCGCGATGACTTTCGTGAAGTCGAAGCAATACGCCTGCTCTTTGGAAATAGACCTCATTCGGAACAAGGCTGTCATATGCCAATCTTTGATGCCTCTGTCTGAATCCTCGCCTAAAGATGAAGGCCAACATGGAATAGACATCTTGAGAGTCTACTAAAAGTGATTTCAGTGGTATGGGAAAGCCCGCAGTTCCCGAACCGCATATCGTATCTTAGTTCCCTGTTAAGGAATAAAACCTTATTTTTATTGTGCCCAGAAGTTTGGAGTTTGGCCATGTCATAGAAACTGGCCGTTGGGTCTTTCGTGAGGGCCAACATGTCCCTGATAGTTTGTGGCGTAATCACCACCTTTAAGTGCCTACCCTGAATGGTGTGGATTTTGGACTTGAAAAAGTCCATGCACATATCTGAATGAGTTCTGGGCATGGATGTGTGAAGGGAACCATGTACTGGGCAAGTGTGGTGCTCCAGGTCCTAGAGCCGAAAGATTCAAAATCTCCCAGCTTGAGGAACCTAGCAAAGGTTGCCTCCCTTAAAGATTTAGGCTTTCTATTGAGGGATGGGTCAAAAACATTATCAGTGGGATCGGAGATCATGGTGGGGTCACTAAACCAGGGCCCTTCATCTAGAAACTTTAATCTTGGTTGCAGATTTCTAGGGGGGCAAGGGTCTCCCTACATAAGACTTTGTTACTGGTGTGGAGCTAGAGGCTACCATGGTGCTCCTTTGAATTTAGAAATAATTAGAATTTCCTTAGCTCCTGAATTTGATAACTGATTCGGGGAACCTTTACATTTGGGAGTTAGCACGTTGAATGCTCTTTAATACTTAAAGAGCCACCCTCACTTTAGGCATAATGGTTCGCACGTAAATAGGGTCACTTCACACAATGGTCCCTTTCTAATTAATGACTTCAAGTGTGACGCTCCGTGTCTTTTGAGGGACTTTGCGTCATGTCGAAATCTTTTCTCCCCTCAAGCGCCGAGGAAATTGCTAGATCATTAATTCAGAAATAAAATAGGGTGGTACGGTTCTCTCAAAATTTCAAAAGGGGAAAAAATGCCTCCAAAAGGGACACGTGTCCAAGACACTTATTAAAAGAAAACAAAACAGACAAAGTAGATAAAAGCAACTGTACATATAATACAATATTGGCAAAGGACCTACAGGAACGATTTTTCGGTGGATTCCGTTTACCGGAATGGCTAAGGGATCACCCTCCATAGTTTCGAGTTCAAATGAGTTATGTTGCTTGCACCCGCTAATTCTAAAGGGCCATGTCCATAGGGGATCGAATTTTCCATGATTCTTGGGCTTGGTGACTCTTTCATCCCATTTTAGGACCGTGGTTCTGACCTAAAAGTTTGGTTCTGATGCCTTTCATCGAACCAAGTCTTGACTATCTGCTGGTGGCTAATCATGGCCTTGTGAGTTGATTCTCATTTCTCCTGGAGCTCTACTAGCTTGGCGAGTCTCACTTGACATTTCCCTGTTCTCACCTATCTCGAATTGCTTTAATAGTTGTATTGCGGGGATCTCTAGGGAAACCGACATCACGACGCTTTTCCCATAAACTATCTCATACGGTGAAGCTCTTAGGATTTGCTTTGGGGTGATTTCAGTCAGCCCATAAGGCGGCCTTGATGTGTTCATGCCATAATTTATTATGCTCATGCCCCATTCGCTTTATGAGTCTAATTAGTTTTTATTGGCAGATTTCTGCCAAACCATTTCCCTGTGGATAATAGTTGGAAGATGTTTTTAGGTAAATCCCATGTTTTACCATAAAATCAGATACATTGGCTCCCACAAAAGCTTTAGCATTGTCTGATATAACTGTGTGGGGTGGTCCAAAGCATGTAGTTATATCTTGTAAAGAGTCCTAGGATTACATTTTCGGTGGCCTCCTTGAGGGGCACTACTTCCACCCACCGAGTGAAGTAATCAATCGTTGTGAGGATCCATTTGTGGCTGGCACTAGAAGCCAGATTTACCATTCTGATGAAATCCAGACCCCATTGGGAAAAGGGTTCCTCTACCAAGATAGGATTGAGGGGTAATGTCGCGTTCTAGCAGAAACCAGTGTAAACTTGGCACACCTTGCATTTGTTTACCTCTGCCTGACTATCGGAGAATAGACTTGGCCAAAAATATCCTTGCCTGTAAGATTTTTATGGTGTATTTTAGAAAAAATGGCAATGGTGTACATGTAAGAATTTTTTAGCCTCCCCTTCGTCTAGGGATATCAGCAGGATACCATTAAAATTCCTCCTAAATAGGAAGCATTAACTATGATAAAATTACTCCCCTATTGTCTATAATATCTCCTTTTTTAAAGGGGAGATGACAAGGGTACCTTCTAGTTCACATAAAGTGAATTATGTCTAAGACCCAACCTTCAGACCTATCTTCCTGATGGCACATTACTTCCCCACATTCGTTATTGACCTCTGGGATAGATTCTTGCGTCAAATATTGACACATCCCCCTGCCTCTCACAAGTTTTGTGGGTTTCACTTCTATTTCATACTCCAGGATCTTGGTGATCTAGTTGGCCCTTTTCTTCGTTATCTCACCCTCCATTATGTATTCCTTGATGCTGGAGTGAGCCACCATGACCCAAATTTTGTTATGTGTGACGAGGTGTCTGAACTTCTTCAAACCTTTAACTATGGCATAAGCTTGTCTTTCCACGAAATTGTATCTTGTTTCATAGTCATGGAGAGTCTATGAAAACAAAGCGATTGGGTTTTCCTCCCCTTGTAGCTCTCCCTTTTGGGTCTGCATAGACACTATGTTATGCTTTCCTCCGTATACATACATAATGAAATATTTTGAGAAGTCAGGGTTGTGGAGCACCAGGGCCGATGCAATAGCCCTTTTTATTAATTTGAAGGACTGAAAACCTTCATCGGTCCATTTGAAGCTAAGGTATTTCCTTAGCATGAAAGTGATCAAGTGGATTGTCCCCGCAAAATATAATATAAACTTGCTGACAAAGTTGATCTTTCCTAAGAAGGATTGAACAACCTTCTTATTAACTGGTAGGGAAAGCTCCAAAATGGCCCTGACTCTTTCAGGATCAATACAGACTCCCTCCTTCGACACAATATGTCCCAGATGCTTTCCTTGGGGGATTCCAAAGATACATTTCTTCCGGTTTATAGAGATTCCAAAATCTTGGCATTTTTTGAATACGACTTCCAAGGCGTCAAAATGTTCCTCCACTATTTTAGTGAACATTATAAGGTCATCAAGGTATATGAGGATTACCTTGTTTATTAATGCCCCAAACGTGGTATCCATGGCCCTTTGAAAGGTAACCCCTATATTGGTGAGCCCAAAAGGCATTTTCGCATAAGCGAAGGTTCCCCATTTGGTTGTGAAGGTAGTCTTATATTGATCCATTTTTGTGAGCCCATATTTGGTTATAGCCTGAAAAGTCATCCAATAGAGAAAACATCTTGGAGCCTGCGACAATCTATAATGTTTGTTCCACAGAGGGAAAGGGGTAATGGTCTTTTAGGGAGGCCCTATTCAGATCTTTGAAATCTACGCAAAGCCATATTTCACCATTCTTCTTCCTCACTGGGACCAGGTTGGAGACCCACATTGTGTGTTTGATTGGAAAGATTATATGAGCCTCTAATAGCTTCCTCAATTCTTCGGCCATGAGGGTTCACATGCCTCTATTTTTGACGCATAGGCTTAGTCCCCTCTTTCAGGTTAATGGTGTGCTGGATAATGTCTTTGTCATAACCATGTAGATCATCATATGTCTAAGCCATTACCTTATCATATTTATGACATAAGGCTACGAGTCTATTGCTTTTCCTTTGAGTCACCGATTTTCCAACTTTCAATCATCTTTCCTTAGTTATTTCTAGTTCTACATAGTCTTCTTTTACTGCCTCGAACTTTCTTCGATCAGAACTAGTGTCATTTGAGTCGAAAATACTTTCAAGGGTAATTAACCCTCTGTGGAGCTTGTTTGTCTTTAGCTGAATTATCTGATCCCCATATGCTTCCTCGATTTTGGCCTGGAGTTGATTTCTGAATTGATCTGATTTCTGGAGGAAGTGTATGACATGTTGGTCATTATCGAACACCTGCCAATGATCAAAGTTGTCAGGGATAGAAGGGCGGACAATCACTTTTATGGTGTTTTTATTTGCAATTAAATCCTGAGCCGGGTTGAATTAGGACCCTATTAGGACCATCCTGTCGGCCTTTGTATTTTGATCACGAGGAATTACCTTAATATTAAAGGCCTCGAAATCATCTATAAGATCCCATACCCGATGTCGATAGGATCTCATCCTTGGATTCTTGGTGGTGGCAGTATTCCTTACTTGCGTCACCACAAACTCTGAGTTACCAAACACTCTCAACTACTTGATGCCCTCTTTTCGGGCAGTGGACAAACCATACACCAAGGCCTCATACTCTGCCTCTTTACTGGTACAGGAGAATTGGAAATGGACTAACTAGAGTATTTTCTTACTAGTTGGGGATATTAGGCACACTCCGACTCCTGATCCATTTTTGCTTTTGGCCCCATCAAAATGCAGGGTCCATATTGGAGGATTCCCGGGAGAGTTTCCTTCCTATTGATCATGCACCTTTGCCACCTTTGGGATTGTGGGATTTTCATCGAAAATGACATGAAGTGCCCAAGCTAGTGGAATCAAAGTTCCTGAAAGGATCTCCGGGGGGATTAGATAGATGATCACCGCTATGAGGTTCCACATCTTCTATGCACAATTCTTCTTCCCTGGTGATCATAGCATGAGAGGCCTCGAAGCCGGAAGGCACTTGGTCCGTTATATGCTCCTTAGAGAAGGGTTTTGACAAGACCTTCATTTTGGACCCGTAATTGGTTTATAGGATTAAATGGGACCAATCTAGAGACATATAGCCTCTAATCTTAGCTGCGAAATCACGGGAGAGGCAAAGCCCAAAGATTGGTGGGACGTAATCACCATGATATCTTGTCAGATGGTTATATTCGGGCAAGAATAGAGTTGTAATGGAAGTCCCTTGATAATTCCAATGGTTTGAACAAACTTCCCATCTAGTTGCATAACTCCTTTCTTTAAGGGTTTGTACTGAATTCCCAAAGCGTCTGCAATTGCCTGGTGCATGATAGTAGTGCTTGCACCAGATTCTATCATGGAGTTATGTAATAATTTCTTGCCTATAATAAGAGTTAAAAATAAGGGGTTGGGCTTTGGTTTACTGACCTCTCCCTTTTGGTTCAACAATATGGCCTCCGTAGGCACTCGGGCGACCTTGACCGGTCCCTTCTCCATGGTTGCGATGGTCGGATCATCATCTAGTTTGAGCGCTTCTTGGAGCAACTCCTTTTTCTCATGGATTCTTAGAAGGTCCCACAAGGATGCATTAGTTGGCACTTTTTTAAGTTGTTGGACTGCATTGATGGGTCCAAGTGACAATGGAAATGGATATAAAAACATGATTGTCACTTCTTGATTGATCCTTAGGGAGAAGAATGCATTGGTTTGTTAGAAGAAGTAAATATTTGACAAGTTTTGTTTATGTTGTTGAAGGCTAGCAATGGTGTTGTATCCATTAGTTCTTGTTTGAAAGCAAGGAAGGATCATTATATGTATGAGGTTTTGCATGTGTGAAGCTCAATGAGTCAAGTAAGAACCATGAACCTCCTTAAGAAGGATAAAATTTCTTAGGTCCAGTCTTCTTTGATAGTGAAATGAAGAATACTCTGCTACATTTACATGTACAGTTAAGGGTGAAGCTATTGTGATTACAAATTTTTAATATAAAGGTAGAAGTATATGCTTTGTTGTTAGAAACCCTAAACAAGAGGTGACTCAACCATTTTAAGGGATTAAGAGCCATCCCATAGTTTGAGATTAGCCTCTCGTGCACAGTCTAGGCTTCCCAAGGAAGAAGATGTATTTGTATATCTTGTAAGAGTTGTAAGATACTGTTAAGGATTTCACGTACTTGTTATTCAATCAAACTGTTACCGATTTGGTCTACCTTGAGAAGTAGACTTTGAAATCGATCAGGTAATTTTTTTAAAGAATCTTCATACAGGAAGATCTCTACATCTTGAAATTTCTCCAAGTCCCAAAGTCTGAAAATTCAGATTTTGGACTTTGGGGATTTTCCCTTTCAGGGTTTAATTGACTTAAATTTGAAAGTGTGTTTTTCAAGTTCGAAGTCCGAAACCCCCAAAAGTCTGAAATTTTAAACTTTTAGGATTTTGGGTTTTGGAACTCTAAGTCCCAATGTTTAGGAAATTCCCTTTGGAGCTCCAAAGTCTAAAACCCTGAAAGGTCTATGAAATTTCAGACTTTCGGGCTTTCAAGTTTCAGAACTCTAAGTCGCACTTTTTGGAAAAATTCCTTCAGACTTCCAAACTTTTAGGCTTTCTTTCAGAAAATCATTTTCAAGTTCATTTTATTTCATTCCTGAAAAAAGTTTTATACTTTTGGGCTTTTGGGTTTTGGAACTCTTCTAAGCCATTCCATGATTTTCATCCCTTGATCTCTGAAGTCCAAAACCTTAAAATTTGAAATTTTAGAATTTCAGGCTTTCAGGTTTCAGACTTTTGGAGCTCTTTGTGCATTTAATTCCTACCTACTTTTGTATGGATTGGAATTTTTCCATTAATATTGGGTTTTTCTATTTAAATCACATTTTCACCTGACACTTTGCTCTGACAAACCTGATTTTTACCATATCTTTACTTTTTGACGTCATTCTCAAGGTATTTTTATTTTGGTCATTTTCTTTTTGGTTTAAGATCTTTTGTTTTGTTTCCTCCTTGTTTATTTTCTTTTTTCTTCCTTTGCATACCTTGGGAAATGAAAAACTCATTACCCACCATGTTTCCATGATTTGATTTCTATAGGCGCTCAGAGTTTGCAAATATCCTCTCAAGTTCTCTAATTTTCACTCTCAACACCTTTTGTCTTTTAGAGTTGGAGATCAACATTTTCAGAGAACCTCTCTTTTCAGTATTTGGAGCTTTGGGTTATTCAACGGTTCTCATTTTTTGGGGATTATGCCATTCAGAATTTGGAGTTATATTTTTTTAGTATTTTAGAATTATTCATTTCAGAGGTTTACACTTCAGGTTTTTGGAGGTTGCCACTTTGGGTTTTTGGAACCTGTCATTTTAGACTTCTCCAATTCGTATTTCAGAGGTTTCTAATTTCGGGATTTTGGAATTCTCCATTTCAGAGGTTTACAATTCAGGTTTTCAGAGGTTTCCACTTTGGGTTTTCAGAACCTATCGTTTTAGACTTCTCCATTTCAGATTTTCAGAGGTTTTTAATTCAGGATTTCAGATTTCTCCGTTTTGGAGGTTTACACTTTCAGGTTTTTGGAGGTTGTAGATTTTGGGGTTTTCGGACTTCATCTTCTTTGGAATTTCAAAACTCAGAACTTGATGTCTACTTCCACATCCAAGGGAAAGGAAAATATGAAATACTCATTCCTCAGGGTTACCCCTCACTCTTGCTTATCTTCTGACCTGGGAAACATAGGGGACACCGACCTTGGACAAATTGATTTTCCAGACTTCTGGGAAAGGGTGAAGGCCCCAAATAAGAAACCCTAGATGGAGGCCATATATGAAAGTGGGCTTGCTCTTGCTTCCGGTTTTCCCACATCCATGCATTGCCCAGAATTTGTTTTGGCTGCAAACATCCCACTATGATGAAGAATCTATTTTAGTTAAATATGCCGATGGAAAAGTTGTGATCCGCCTGGACCCAATTTCTTTGAAGATTTTCTCAAACTCTCTGACGTTGAAGATTACGCTACAATTTCACTAGAGTCAGTGGTGGAACATTGGGACAAAGAAGCAGAGTTGTGCACAAGGGTCATGTTGAAAACCTATCTGGCTAAGAGCGTTGCCAAATTTCCAAAGACCATGTATCGGTCAGATTTCATTCAGGAGGTCAGTGACCTTATTGTGCTACTAAGAAGAGTCTTAGGTCTTCCCTCCATGAAAGGAATTTTAGGAGTGGATGTTCTTATATATCGCTACTATAAATAATAATAAGGAATTTATCAGATGGGGGGAGCATATCAGTAGCTCCATTTGTTATCAGTTGAGTAGAGTGCATTCTTCAAAGAGTTTCTATATGACATCCTTCTTGGTTTATGCCACAGCTGGCTATGGGAGATTTCACCGGGTTGAATACTAAGGGTATTCGAAGCACCTCTCAAATCTATGATTTCTATCCTCAACTCACACTGGATGAGGGAAGCAAACACTTCCATAGGATCAATGATGCCTTCTTTACTGTTATCCTCTACCATTTTTGATAAGGAGCTATATAATCGGAGGATTTCTGACAAAGCCTTCAAGGAAGTACATGAGTGGGGAGATATCTACCTTTAGTTCCCCACATTTACTTACATTCAAATTCCTGGCTTCGTGGGTGCCCCAACAAGCTACCTAGATGTCCCACTGACAAGTGGATCTTGTTAGAATTGGTTCGGAAATTGCTAGATTACCAAAAGATCCAGAATAAAAGGCACAAATTGGGAATGCAATTCCCTATTTCAATTGGCAGATACACTTGCCCAAATATTTACAAGGCTAAGAATGTGGATGTGTAAATGGCAGAGGTAACCTTGTGAACTTTCCATCCATGACTAATTTTGACTATTGGGGTAAATTCAGTGAAATAGGTTAGTCCAGTTCCCATGTACCCCAGTTGGAAGATATTTGGATCCATTTTCAGGATGAATTCATCATTTGACAAAGAGACTATGAAAGGATAACTTTGGATGAGGTTCAAAATTTGGAATAGCCGACGTACCAAAAGACATGTAGGACAATGATGAGGTTTTGGATGAAGTGTATAAAAATAATAATATTTCCAATCAACCATTGCCATGGATTGATTGGTATGTGGAAGAATGTTGCAACACAAAGGAGAGGGCAGGACCCATTCTATAAAGAACTCACAGTTGGTTGGTTACCTTGGGAATCTCACCGAAGGGGTTAGAGAAACCTACAAATACAACAACCCCATCAACCATGAGCCAATCAACACCCACAAAAGGGGAAAAGGTTGACCCAAAAGACCCATATAGTTCGAAAAAATATTTCATTTGTTGTTGGGAGCTCATCTCTTTCCAAGGCTCCTATTCCCAAAGTCATGCCTCCTACACCACCTGTGAAAGAAAATAGTTGAAGTTAGTGATTCTCCTAGTGTCCCACAAGACCCATCATTTCCCCTTTCTCTTCCATTGTCACTTCCTACATCAGTTCCTTCCACTTCTTCAGTCATCTCTTCTTTCCCATCTCCTTCTATGGCCCAAGTATTCTCATCCCTTCCAGTTCTCTCAGCTGGAGAAACTATTGGGTCACCCATTTCTTCTTCACTTCCCCTAACACTTCCATTTTCTTCCATATCATCCCCTAACATCATTGTATCAACTCCTATGGCTGTCCTCACATCCACCCCATCCATTACTACCACTACCATTCAAATTCCAACTAATGTTGTTGGTACTCTTGTTGTGGCTAATGTTTCAGGTACTGAATCAACTTTTCTATCTTCATCAGCATCAGCCATTCCAGAATGGTTGTTTCGGAAAACTCCAAAGCAAAAGAAGAAAATGCCTCTAGGAGATGTAATAGATATGAGCATATTGGAACATACCCCAAAGAGACAGGCCAAGAGGCCAAATATTGTTTCAAGTCTGACAGTGAATGCATCTGGGGAATTAGTTGTGGAGGTTACCACTCCCATTGAGGGAAAAACTAAGGAAACAATTACAACTGCAGATTATCAGATTTCTAGATTCTCATTGGGAAAATCCACTCATGAAGGAGCAAAACAAGATGTACACACTACTCTTGGAAATCTACTGGAAAAATATGATAAGGATAAATCTTCCAAGGATGAGCTTAAGGCCAAGGTCGAGCAGATCACTGCATTGCTACAGAAAGTAACAAAGCCAACTCCATCTACTAAAGTCTCAACTACTATGGCCATGACAGTTTCATCTACTATTGATGATATTTCTTATCACGAGATCGAAAAGATAGGCCAGAAAGGGAGATCAGTAGATGGATGGATGGAACGTATACTGCAAGAAGCTAACCCTTTAATTAAAGAAGTTGTTGAGATATATAATGATTTACAGGTTGGGAAAACTACTATTTGCAAAATGGATGAAGATTTTTCAGAAGACAATAACAACCTTGAATTTGAATTTGGAAACATGGAGTGAGATTAGAGAGGAAGATTCAGATCTACTCCTCCAGGAGGATGTAATCGATGATGCTGCAAAGTTGTTTGAATATCAAAAGGCCATGGAATTCCAATGTCAGGTGCTACAAGATATAATTAAGAAGTTGGATGATAAACGAGTGGAGATTACATATGCTTTGAATGACATATCAGAAGAATTTGATATTGTTAACTGTAAATTCCATCAATGAAAATATCTATGCTCTTCCAGAGGAGAAGATCAAGAAGAATTTCAAAGATTTAGTGAAACATGATGATGAAGTTACCAAAAATTTCGGTAGCGAATCTATTAACAGGTTGGTTTTATGCCAAAATTTCACAGGAAGATTGAAGAAAGTTTTGAGTAAACTTAGAAGAGTTCTAGCTAAAATCACGAGGGAAATTGAGACAACAGATGTGGTAAATCACTACGCATGTGGATCAGGGGATGAGGAAATTCAAGGAATCATTAAATGCTTCATCGAGTATAAACATCAAATGGTTGCATGGGAGGAAACACAACAAAAACCTGCAGAGGAAGAAGGCATTGCAGAACCAGGCCAAAGCTGAGTGGCCATGAAAGAACAGATCCAAGCTCTGGATCGGTCAGAGTTGCAGGGTTGACTGAGTCAAACCCTTGCAACAAATTTTCTATTTTTATGGGAGCCTGTTCCCTTGAATTAATGACATTTCTATTTTTAGTAAAATGTTAGTTGAAGGCCCAGCTGTAATGACTCATCCTAATGAACTTATAAATAGTTTGGTTTGTGGAGTCATTTGGGATATAGATAGATCATATTTTGGTGAAGTTGCTCTTCAAGCTTGGAAGAGTGCTTCAGAGATTTGAAAAAAACCTTTTAATTATATTCAAGAGAGATATCTTGCCTTGAAGAACCTGATTTATTGTGCTAAATGGTTGATTTATATATGCTTTGTGAATGTATGATTCCTTAGTATAGATGATTAGCTTTCCTTTATTTCAGATTATTTTGTTTCATGTTATGGAAAAGTGATATAACATCTTTTATGTCAGTTGTGGAAAGAGTCTTTTCCTTCTGTTATTTAAAGTTATATTATCATTAGCCATCATCAATGAAATGAATGTTTGACATGTGCATGTGTTTTATCCTCGTGGTTAGTTAATTACGTGTTCAATCTGATTTGGTCTCTCTATTTTATATGATTCAAATTTTAACAAAGGAACGTATGCTTCTAGTTTGTAGTATTTCATGCCCTTTCTAGGTTGCAATAGGTGAAGGTGACTAACAGTGTTTGCATCCTACTCACATTAACCCTTCTTGAGATTCAACATATCCTTTTATTTGGTGCATCACCATCCCTAGTATAGTTTCCTTTTGCAGATATCTTTCCCTAAAACCCAGGAAAATATTAGCCTAGGATTAGATAGCCATTTTATTGCACTAGGAGTAGTACAACACTTAGTTTAGGAAAAGGAAGCCGACCTTCTCCGGAGGTTCACCTTAAACCCAAGTCCCATAGCTTGAGAGGTGATCCCATGTGTCCCAATCACTCCGAACAACCTACTTATAGCCTAGCCATTCAGAGGGTGCAGTGATTTGACAACAACATAAACCTCCATTCCAAACCTAGGACCTTGAATCGATGTTTAGTGAAAGTTATGATAAAATTAGCTTTTGGGGCTCCACAGAGGCACAAAGCTAGGGTTTAAATTTTAGAGACCAAGAACTTAGCAGATCAGTCTAAAATTTTTTGGAAGTCATGATGGACGTGCGGGTGAAGGGATTATGAAATAAAATTCATGTTTCCATGGTTGAACTCACAAATTTCTTTGATAGTTTAGTTGCACAGACTGAGATACAGTTGGAAAACTAGTTGTAGGGACTGGTTTTGTAAAGCAAGTACGTACTATTGAAGGAGTCCAGACTTAAAAAATTTAAACATATCTCAAAACCCTTAATGGGTGAACAAAAGGTCATTCATTTTTCTATGGAACCCTTGAGCTCAAACATACACCTGACAGTTAGTGATAACAAACCTAATTAAGGGTTTAGGGGTATAAAGAAGGAATTTGAAATTGGAAGAACAATACAAAGAGTTGAGGATCCCAATTTTGCATGCAACCTAGGGTTATTAATGAGAGATTATTGAAGCTTACAAATTTTTGTGGTAATCTCCAAATCACTCCAAACCCTATTCGTCCAAGAACTTGGTCTTAAGAGGTTATAAAGCAATTTTGAAAGAGGGAGTAGCCGTGAACCTTTCAATCACTTTGAATGCAATTTTGAGGATGGTCTTATCTTAATTTTCATGTAGAACATGAAAATGCTATTTAAAGATTCATCAAGGTCTGAAAGGAGGGAAATCATGCTCACAAGGACTATAAGCTACCATGAAATACAAGGGACAATTTTGAGCTTACAAGGAGAGGTAAGTGTTTATGAAACTTCATAGAGATAGATGTTTAGGGAACATTCAAAAGACATAGCATAGATATGATGGAGAATTTTTTGTTGACGATATGACCATTCAAGTTAATGAATGTCAGTTATTTGTTCGTCTAGGACTTGCAGAATTGAAACATGATCCTCAAGTAGAAGGTTTTAAGAAGATTGCTAATAAAATCCCACTAAGATTGGGAAAATTACTTAGTTAGTGGTTAGTGTGCATTAGTGGGGTTCAAAATTATATAAACCTTCACACCTTCAGGATACCCAACAAGGATACAAGGTTTGGATTGTGGTTCCAAGGGCCTTGCATTTCTTATTGGGTATTTTGAGCCATGACAGTTGAGTTGAAGAAATGAAATTACTCAACATCGGGTTTGTATCCATAGCAAGCCTCAAAGGGGGTCACCATTTTTACTAATTTTTGGGGAGCGTGGTTTTGAGTTTAGTAAGCATATTTCATTGCTTCTTCCAAATACTATGGTGGAAGGGATATTGATTGGATCATTCAGTTAGCCATCTCCTTAAGGGTCTTGTTCTTCCTTTCTGTAACTCCATTTTGTGAAGGGTTATAAGAACTCTATGTTGTAAATAAATTCCTTCGGAGGTGCAAAAATCATCAAAATTGTTGCTCACATACTCCCCTTCATTATCTATTTTAAGAGCCTTGATATACCTTTCAGCTTGTTTGTCAACGAGAGCCTTAAGGTGAATGCATGAGCTTAGTATGTCATTATCTTTCACTTGTTGTTTGTTATTTTTTTCAACTGTTTGTGGGATTCTTAGCATGTCATTATATTTTTCTATACACACATGCATGTTCATGTGGTATCTTGAGGTGAATGCAGGACCTTTATAGATTCTTACACGATGCATGATGCTTGACACCATTCTTTACCAGTCTCGCTAAGGTTCCTAGGGGCATCTACCTTTGTTACTCTCCTGCAACACATCACAAGTCCTATGGCTACAATATTTACTACTTCTTGTCACTATCACTTATTTTTTGTTGATTTATACATTCTTTGACATACTATTTATATTTCTAACATGATAACAATTGCTTCATGTGTAGCATTTTCCTTGCAGGATTCTATACAACCATGGTTATCTGTCACTTCTTATTTGCTATTGTTTGTCATTGTTTATGGCCTATGACCTATGTCTTCCTTGATCATTGTTTTCTTATGGATGCTTCGGCCCTAACTATCTTGTGAAAATTTGAGTAATGTCTCATGTATGCAACCCAATTTTTGTGATACCTCTTGTCTTCATAGTTTTTTGTTACATTGTATTCTATTACATGCTAGCTCTTTTACACTAACACTTGATTATTAGTCTATCTTGTTTGCATGTGCCTTGGTTTCTACCATGCACATCCCCTACCCCTTGTAGGTATCAGACATACGATGTGCATATTAGTTTCATGTGCAATCGTTTAGGCCTCCTCCTCCTACATTCTTCACATGCACCCCAAATGAGGGGGGAAACCATTGTGTGAACAAATCACCCTTTCAGTAGCACAGTACTCCAGAACAGAACAACACAGTATAGAATTGACAAAGGCACATAGTTACAGAGTGGTCCATAATCAAACTTGGATCACAAACACAAAGTAGACACCAGCTCCCAATAGCAAACAGTAATGGTGGGCACTTGTGTCCCACCTGGCCGCTTGTGTCCTAGGGGGAAAATAGGGTAGTTTCTTAGTTCGACACAATTTCCAGCAGTTTACAGTATGGATCTACAATATCAGAAACTTGGATTCAGTTATAAAATTCAGTCATTCAATTACAATATGGTTACAAATCAGGAACATGACGATTTACAGTGACACTTATCATTTGAGAAGATTCATAGAAGGAGAGAAAAATAAACCTCTCTCCCCAACACTCTTATCTTAGCGTGAGATCTCCCAAAAAACTCACTCTTGGTGTGAGATCACCCAAAAACCTCACCCTTGGCGGTAAGACACTCAAATCCACAACAATCTCCAAAGCAATCAAGACAACCTTCTATCCTATGCTCTCTCATACATTAGGTGCACTCTTTCCTTGGCTACAAATTTTACACACTTTGATTTACTCATACACATGGTTCTATGATTTTTCATATACAAGACTTTGAGTACTCTCTTGCTCTTCTTTTACAAGTCCATCCTTACAAACAATAGGAAGTGGCTCACATCAATAAGCACAAGCTCCAACAACACACTAATACACACACAATTCACCCTTAGGGCCTACCTCCCTTTTCTAGGTGTCACGCTTCACATTACGATCACTTTACACTTCACATGGCTACTTGTCCACTTGGCACACTATCGAATATACTCCTCTCCAGTTTACAAGGTACACATCTTCTATCTACTTTATGCTATCAAGTATTTACTCAACAACATAAAGTGGGGGCAAATGTAAACACAAAATCTATGCACTTTGGTACATTTCTAGGTCCTAAAGCATACTAAATGTATACATGATTCCTAAGCAAGAAAACTAGTGGTTCAAAACTTCTTTTGGCCTTTTGATTACTTTATCTCTTGCACTTTATTGGCTTTACACATCCTCCAGCTCTATCGACACTTGACTAATATATCTTTTAATAGCCTCAGACACTAGCGCCTGGTTAGGACAACAACACCCATGCGCTCCTACCCCTCTCTTTCTTCTTATTACTCTCTTGGGTCCTTTTTGCTTCTTGGTCACCTTTTAACACTTTGGGTTGGCCTTTCAGTTGTCAATTATGAAATTCAAACAAGGGAATCATATATATACTTAGTTACTTCTTCCAAATAAAAGGGCCAAACACTATAAGCATTATCTATCACCACTTAAGCTTGCACAAAGTCACAAGAAAACTACAAGGCATACATCTAACACATCCATACAAGAGACAAGGTCTGCATACACTACATATGAGAGGAGTCCATTCTATTCCATCACACACATTTTGTATATTTGGGCCAATCTAAATCTAGCTCGCTATCATCGTGAAACTTTCACAAGGGAAACATAGGGCACGAGACATGGATACACACACACAAAAAAAAACTACATGGAATTTGAGATGTAGTGCAACGCTAGGTCGTAAGTTCACTCTTTGGGTGACTGTCGGGGTCAGTCCGACTCCCCATTCTGCATCTTTTTTTATTAGATTTGATATGGTTTGTTGGCATGTGCAACTAGTCATCTGTTTTGTAGGTTACATGTGGGATAGGAACCCTAATAGTGAAGTCGGAGCAACAAAGCGAATATTGAAGCGAAGACCTTCCGACCCAGAAAATTTCAAAACCCGAGCACCTAAGTGAACACTAGTGCCCAGATTGGTCACTAGCGCCCAAGACACTCCTGCGGGTGCTTCTATCCTACATATTTATGTACTTATGAATCTTCATCGAGCCATTATGATGTTGTTCTCAACCTATTCTAGCATATACACAGTCTCGATCACTCCCAGATCATACAAAATCAGCTAATTCTTCTTCTTCCCTTCATTTGTTTAAGGTTTTACATTATTGAATGCTTAGTGCTTGCACATTACTGTATGTAATTACCTGAATATCATTTGTTACAGTAGTTACTCTTAAATTAGATTTAATTGAATTTAGATTAAATCATCAACAAAAAATTAAATTTTTCTATGCAAATTTACAATTACTTACCAACTCATGTGTAACATCTATACTCGTTGATGAAGAGATGTGTTTTAGGGAAGTAGGTCTTAATACAGATGAAGAACTTAGATCTACCAAAATAGACCTCTATATAGGGGATGATGTTTACCTACTGGATGATGATGTAGTATCTAAAAAATAATAAACCACTTGTTTAAGCAATTGCAGGTTTAGGAAAAAATGCAGTGTGATAGCAAGAGAAAATTTGAGTTTTTTTACAAACCCTTGTTTCTAATTATGTAGTTAAAGATGCTTTAATTTTATATTGTGTGATTTTATAATAATGAAAAAAAGGGATGCACCATGATATAATATTAAATACAAATTTGAAAATAAGATTAAATTGTAAATATAGTTACCAAGGGAAAATACCAAACCGTATCTTCATGATTTGCAAGTATTGTTTGGTTACAATGGGTTATGCATACAAGTCTAAGTGTTTATCATTTCCTTTTGTTTGCATCATTTTCCAAAAGAACACCAATTTTATACATGATGAACCCAAAGAACTCATTATGTATAAAAATAATCTAATAATCTTAAAATGTTATGCACAATCTAGATAAAGAGCTTGGAAGAACAAATTTTTAATCTTTGGAAACATATCTTATCTAAGAAATCATGTGAAAACAATAAATTCCTTACCTTATTATCAAAAAAATTAGCCCTCCACTTTCTAATTTGAATTTCAAAAGTATATTTTCTCCATAAAAATGTAAAGTGTAATACAAGAACAAAATGGATTGCCACAAACCCTAACTCTAATTTGGATCAGGGTGCACACTAAAACAATTACTTGATTGATTACATTTGAAACCACTTACACAAATATATAGGATTGTCTTTTCCTATTATCTAGGAAACCTCTTATAACAACTCTAGTTATTGTTGATGAGTTGTTAAAATAACTCTCAACACACTCATGTAATTACATGGGTTGTTGTATCTCACAACTCATTTATATTTGCATTTACCATTCACCCATAGAATACACAAATATAATTATGGAGCACTAACAAATATATTTCCTAACAATCCTTCCTTGGCGTGAATATGGGAGAGAGAAAATTGCACTGCAACTTGTTTTCCTTGCGTGCTCATGATCTTAACACACTGATGGCTTTATAAAGACTAATCCACAACCTAGATATGAACACATGTTCATCTAGTATGAATCCATGTTCAAAGTATGAACCCTTGTTCATCAAATATGGACCCATGTCCAAGGTATGAACCCATATTCATCCTCTTCAAGTATCACGGTGTATCTTTTCACTTTTCAAGCTAAAAAATGTGCTATATTACAAATGAAAAATATTGTTTCTTGTTTTGTAATAACATTTTCATCCATACTTGATTTTACACCCATTCAAAGCGTTGAAAAGATTTTTTGACACCCTATCCAATAACCTGAAATGTTCATTCATCATAAACTCTCCCATAGTTATTAGGAGAGGGAATATAAACGATCACTATTTCTAAAAATTAAAAACTAAATATAAAATGTAAAATATATGAAAGGAATGTGAATAGTCATTATAGGATGAGTTACATTCTCCTATTTTAAATAGGCGAAGAAACCATTGTTAAGGGACTTTTGATGAAGTCCAAAAATTTCCGTGAGAGGAAGAAAAACAAGAAACTTTGTTTTATTTCCAATAAGAAATACAAGGACATTTTCCATAACTTTGTGTCTCGAAATATCTTTGGTGATAACATTAATTATTATGATAAATGCGTGTATTTCTTACTTTTGTTTCTTGAAGGAAAGATTCGAACATTAAATTTCAAATTTCTTATGGTTTATTTTCCTGCATGCGAGGGTAAAAATTGCATTTATTTATTCACGTGTGTTTATCCTCTTATTGAAATGAAATTATAATCACTGGTAGAACTGTGTGTTAATCTATTTTTCTGTTTCATGATCCAAATGTGATTACATATATTTGTCGAGATGGAAAATTGTTCTGAGATATTGGTTAATGAATTATTTATTTCTCTTATTGGCATAACTCTCCTTTCTCTTTTCTCATCCTTGGGCCGATGAAAGGGCCTACTCTATATAGCTGCATTTATGCACAGCTGGTCGAGGTTTGTAAAATCTTCCCTCTCTAATCTATTGTTGCAGTTACAATAAAAGTGTTTCTACAAGTTCCTGATTCTTTTACCACCCCAAGATTAGAATTACTGTACATAATTTCCATTTTTCAAAAACTGGTATCCGCCCCATTCAATAGAGGAGAGACCTAGTCATGCAAGCATTGATGAAACCTATATTTTGTCCTTGAAAATATATTTTGCTAAGAATTTGTTGGTTTAGTTGGATCATGATTCTTTGTTACTTACCCCTAAAGTGTAACCAAAAATTGAGGTCGTGCATAATAAATTGTAGTCAATCACATAATTAGTAGTGCCACGAAGATATCGAAGAATGTGTTTCATAGCTTGGAAATGAATTTCACGGGGTACTGATAATAACATGATACAATATTCAAAACAAAAGAAATATCAGGCGCGTATGAGTCAAGTAGAGTATACTTCCAACCACCTTCGTATAGAGTGTCTCATCAACTAAAGGGGTAGAATATTTGGTGGAAAGCTTGACCCCCCGATTGAAAAAGGAGTCGGTGTGGACTTACAAGTATACCCGTTGAAGTGAAAAAGAATGTTTTGAGAATATTTATACCGATGGATAAAAATACCCTTTTTAGACTATGAAATTTGATGATCTAGGAAAAAAATGTAGAAAATTTATGTGAATCATCTTAAAAGACATCTTCAAAAGTGATTTTAAATCATGAGCATGTCGTGTGAAATCTCTTGTGATGATTAAGCCATCACCATAGATGACCAGAATGATGAGATTTCTATCTACTTTCTTAGTGTATACTATAGGTCAGAGGAACATTGTGTAAAACCAAAATAGATAATAAACATTTCAATCTTTTCGTACCAAGCTTAAGGAGCCTCTTTCGAGCCTTAAAATGAATTTTTCAATTGTCACACATAATTGAAGATCTCACTATCAATGGATGTTGAAGGCTGGGACATGTAGATTTTTTCCTATAAATCACCATACAAAAAAAACTTTTGACAGCCATAACTGACGATCTCACTATCCATTGTCATGATTTGCAACAAAAACATGACAAAAATATGTAGCACAAATGTTACAAAAATATTGCGCCACATTTGCATCATATACGCAAAAAAGGTACATCACATTTCCTATTTCCATTTAAAATTAAATTATGTCACATCTCTTTTTACCCTTATTGTATAATCCCCCAAATATGAAATTTGAACATCTTTAAGCATATAATAAGAAATTAGGTATATTTGTTAGTGCTCCATTATTATATTTGTGTGTTGTATGGGTGAATGGTAAATGCAAATGTAAATGTAAATGAGTTGTGAGATAAAACAACCCATGTAATTACAAGAGCATGTTGAAGTTTGTTTTAACAACTCATCAAAAATAGCTAGAGTTGTTATAGGAAGTTTACTAGATAATAGGAAAACGCACTATTATATATATTTGTGTAAGTGGTTTCCAATGAAATCAATCACATAATTGTTTTAGTGTGCAACCTTATCCAAATTAACATTTGGTATCAGAGAAGATTGTGTCCATAATGAGATTCTTTGGTTTCATTGGAAATTACATGCTCATTTGCTAGGTTATTCTCCAATCTATTCAAGCTTGTAATCGCCACATAATTGGTTCGTGTATGCATAGAATTTGAAGTTCAGCCACTTATTTTCTTTAACAGAGTGACTTAATCTGCTTGTATCTTCATTGTTACGACCAAGATTTATCAATGTCAACATATATTACATATAATTCTTGAAATCTCATCCTCAACATGTTTCTGTTCTACATTTGCATGTGAAGGTTTTTATCATTGGATCGAACAAATTGTGACACCATAATTCTTATTAGCTAGATGGTGATGTGTTGGTGTTTTCTTGGCCCTCACTTCTAGTCTTTGAGATCTAGTGTGTTTTCTTTCATTGTATGTTTTGCTCCTCTAAAAATGTTGGAATTAACAAGGTGTTTAGATGTTTTTAGACATTAAAAATGTCAAAATACATCCAATTGAAAATGGGGGAAGCGTGAAAAACTTGAGTCAACAAGGGATATGTCAATTCACCACCATATGAAATGAAATGAAAGATTTTAATGACGTCCATGTGACTGAAGAGTCAAAGGGACCAAGAAAAGCAGAAACATTAAGCTGAAACCAAGTTCTTTTCCAAATCCTCTTGCCTACTGTGAATCTTGAGCACAAAACTAGCAATCCTTTGAAGCTTTGCTTCCTCAAATAACTCATCTAGGTTGTCCACTTGTAAGTCATTTTCATACTGGAAGCGGATGTCATCATATGCTGAGCATTCCATGATGAAGTGCCATTCTGTTTCAACAACCCTTGTACTGCAGAAAAGACAAGTTCTCCTTTCCCACTCTACTTTGGGAATAGTCCATCTGCCCGTTTCACAGCGAAGATGATGTGACCCGGTCCTCAACTGAGCCAAAATAATCCTAGCCTTACCTTTGATATCCGCCCTTAAATAAGCTTTGTTATCATGAGCCCAAGTGGGGTTGAAATATTTGATATAGTGTGCTTTCTTACGACCAATATTTTCTATCCACATGATGTTCCCAAACTTCTCCGCCACATAATTTTTTTATTTCCCTATTGCTATTAGGGCACTCCTGGAAGTGGATGCCCCACTTCTCCATCCATTTGGTGTTCTGCTTCATCCAAGTTTTCTTTCTGCGCTCTAGGTTATCCTCTATAACCATTTTGGGCCAACGATGATTGTCCATGCTTTCCACTTTTTTCAAATAGCTTATTAGCCGAGTGATTGCCGAAGCTTCCATTGGTAAGATACCTGCTTCAACCAGTAAAATCTCATAAGGGACCGTTGATTTAACCTTGAGAGTGCTTGTGATTAAATGATTTTGGATTCTTTCTACCCGTCTCCACCCATGCTTTGACATATTACTTCCCCAAACTTCACACCCATAAAGGGCCACCGGAGTGACCAACAGACCAAAGAGGGTTTTTCTTAGTATTCCAGTCCCAAAGCTCAACTTTCCTACATCTATTTTGGAGCAAGTATGATGCTTTCCAACCTCCTTGAATTCTTTTTGCTCTGCATGTTTCCCAGCTCAATTTGTGGTGAAAATCAATCCCCAGATATTTATATTCTGTAACAATTTCCAATGGCCTCCCTTCAAAAATAAAGTTAGTATGCGTCCCTTTCCTTTTTAGAGAAAAAATCACCATTTTTGTTTTGTCGATGTTCACCTTTGCATCCCGACTTCCTGGCAAAAGAGTTTCTATAGCTTTTAGATGCCCTCTCAAACCTTGAGTTGTTGTTGATATTAAGCTAAGGTCATAAGCATATAAGAGCAGCTTCACCACATATTCTGCCAACTGAACATCCCCCTCCCTCGGTATTGTGTAACCATTCTTCAAGCTTGTCGATGTATAGACCAAACAAAGTGGGAGAAAGAGGGCAGCCTTGCTTGACACCAATGTCACTACCAAAACATTCCGACATGCCTTAGATCTAGTTCTGATTTTAGCTTTGACCAACTCATAAAGCCTGTGCACTGCAACTCTAAACTCGTCTGGAATCCCAAGTTCTTCCATCATGTTCCAAAGTTTGTCACGAGGGACCGTGTCAAACGCTTTTTTAAAGTCAACAAAACAACAAAAATCTTCCTCACCTTGAGAATCCCAAACCTTTTCAATCAAATGCATGAGAGTTATGCAATGATCAATGGTTGAATGTTTAGGTTGGAAGCCTGCCTGTCCTTTTGCTCTTTTACCCTCTCTTTCTGCCCAATTGCTGATTCAGCGCTCTATCATGCCCCCAAACAACTTACCAAATAGAGGATTGATCATAATGGTGCGGTAGTTAGAAGGGTTATTGGCATCCCCACTTTTAAATAGAGGAATAACCACACTGGTCGTCCATTCTATTGGGAACCCTACTTGATTTACATTATTGAAGATTGTTTTGATATGTGGAGCAAGCACCTCGACCCCCCATTTTAAAAATTCAGCTTGTAACCCATCAACATCTTGTGCTTTTCCATTTGCTAGCTTTTGAATGCCGTATTTGATGTCGTCTTCTGAGAATAGCTTGACTGAAGTCTGGAGGATGGGAGGGCTATCCTGTTGAAGAGACCGCTCATATAAAAGCTTCGCATATTCCAACCAATGTGCTTCTGTGATATTGTTTTCTATGTGTGTTTTCTTTTGTTGCAACTCCCTCCAAAATCCTTTGGGATTGTGTTTTCTGAGAGCAATTAATTCTGACCTCCTTCTATTCACATAGGTTTCTTTTTTGTATTGAACCAGTCTCTTATAATTCTTTTATTTATTTTATTCCCTCCACTTTCTCTCATAGTTCTCTTGGCAGCCTTACAATCCTCATCATACCATGGATTAGTGGGAAAAGTATTTGCAGCTCCCTTTCTGGGCTTAGATCTTTTGCAAGCACCTAAAGCCTTGTGAATTAAAGGTATCATTAGATTACTGCCAACACACCCCCCTTACCCCCTTGAAGCAAGTGCTCACCGTCTTCGCACTACTTCCTCCACGTCTCTGTCTTGGTACAAAGCATGGTCAATTTCCTACGCATACCTTTCTTCAGAACTCGCCACGTGTATCCTCGAGATATGATTTTGGATTTCAAGCCTTCACTAGGAATAAATACAACTCACTGAAGTGGTGTCTAGGTATTCCAATCAATGTAAGAATCAATTAGACGTGGCACTAATTTATGTTACTTCTTGAACACAGTTTGCACAATTTTTTTTATCTCCAAAGCCACGTATAAAAAGTTAAATAATGATCCTTAAAATATAAAGATGTGTGTACGCGGATAGCGATCTACCTATCTCTCACGCACATTTGCGGGGAAAATATTTAATTAAAAATGGTCAAAATTTGAACAAACCAATGTTGTGGCAGAGTGGTGGGCCTCCGGTTTACTAACAAAATGGACAAGTTGAATTGAATTGAAAAAATTGAAGGAAAATGTTTCCATACTTGGAAAATAAGAACCTAGTTGTTGTTGATTAACAAAGATCTATGGGAGATTGTTAATGGTAAATCACCAAAACCAAAGGATGAAGATGAAGCACTCAAATGGGAATCCAAACATCGAAAAGAATAAATAATTATTGGGCTAGGGCTATCAGATGCCTACTTGCATCATATAGACCTATCAAAGACTTCAAATGTCATATGGACAACAATAGACACGTTGTTTGGATCATGAGTAGGAAGCATAGAAGTGGCACTCAAATAGAAGCTATTTGGGATCAAGATGGAAGAAGGTGATAGTATGCTTGAACATATAAGTAAGTTTCGTTCTATTTCCAATCAATTAGCTGGAATAAAATTTGATGTTCCTAACGATGATGAAAAAGTTGTATTACTTAATAGCATGCATCGCAACTATTTATAATGTGGTCTTTACATCGAGTAAAATAAATCCAAGTTTAGATGATTTGATTTCTTCTCTGATAGAGGAAGAAAATAGAACAAAGAAGATTGATCCAGAAGAAAGTGCAACGTATGGTAAAAACAAATCATATGCTAAAGGGAGATCCAAATCTTCTTTTAAGTAAGGATAAAATTCTAAAGATACAAATAAACATATTACTTGTTACTACTGCAAAACAATCTAGTCACTTGTCTATGAACCACAAGAAAAGAGCAAAATATTTACTTGATGAAAAACTGCAAAAAATGACAAGGTTGTTGATGAAGAAGAAAATGATAAAAAGGAACCAATAAATAATAATGGTTATGATATGAAGACTTTCTATACTTAGTAGCATCTACTAGAGGTTGGAGGAAAGGGAGGTAGGAGATCAAACAGTGACCTCTTGTCAATCACCAACGATGGGGCCACACAAAAACTTTGGTGGCATGATTTTTTTCTATGTTTTTCAGTTTTCAGTTATGTGTTTGATTTTCGTTGTTTTGTTGTAATAAGAACAAACAAACTATTCTTGTTCATAGGTTGTAATGTGTGAGCATAATTTCCTATGTTATCTCATTTATGTAACAATATTGTGGATAGATCAAATCATATGCTAAAGGGAGATCCAAATCTTCTTTTAAGTAAGGATAAAATTCTAAAGATACAAATAAACATATTACTTGTTACTACTGCAAACAATCTAGTCACTTGTCTATGAACCACAAGAAAAGAGCAAAATATTTACTTGATGAAAAACTGCAAAAAATGACAAGGTTGTTGATGAAGAAGAAAATGATAAAAAGGAACCAATAAATAATAATGGTTATGATATGAAGACTTTCTATACTTAGTAGCATCTACTAGAGGTTGGAGGAAAGGGAGGTAGGAGGTCAAACAATGACCTCTTGTCAATCACCAACGATGGGGCCACACAAAAACTTTGGTGGCATGATTTTTTTCTATGTTTTTCAGTTTTCAGTTATGTGTTTGATTTTCGTTGTTTTGTTGTAATAAGAACAAACAAACCATTCTTGTTCATAGGTTGTAATGTGTGAGCATAATTTCCTATGTTATCTCATTTATGTAACAATATTGTGGATAGATGAAAGCAATATTGAGATCCATTAAGGAACAGTTGGGCCTTATCATATATAGTGGAGTGTGACACATTTAATAATTTAAAAAGCTTCAATAAATGTCATATGTGTAGGATGTGTTGGGAATGTCTCAAATTTTCATGGGATTGTCTAAGGAATTTTTCATAATGGTTAATGGTGCACATGCTTGCATAATAGTTTTACACAATGGTTAGGGTTGTGAAGTGGCATGTGTTCAGATATATGGGCACATGGGAATTATGTGCGATTTATATAATAGGAAAGAAGATTTATGTGAAACTATGGGTTGTGTGTTGGAATGTGTGTAGGTATTGTTGGCTAGATTTTCTGCATAGCACAAAACCTAGGCAGTCATGAGATAAATCTCCCTCATTCAACCGGTGAGGCTCCCATGTCAGATTTGTCAATAAAAATGTGTTATTATCTATCAGGGGTTTTACTTTAACCACTTAGTTCATGAACCATAACTAAGAAGTTTTGCAGCAAGTAAGCAGCTGTTCAAGAAAGGAAGTATTTTATAGAAGAAGGAAGTAAAGGAAATACAGAGAAGAAATGGGGAAGATGTGCATCCCAATTAGTAGATAACAGAAATAATTGCATGCACATAGAAGAAACTTAATAGATATGAACACACATAATTATAAAACAAAGGCAGCTCTAGATCCAGATCTAAAATAACACAAAGTTTATTAAGAGATCTAAGATTAAAAGCAAGAAACATAGTACATCGTGACACAAAGTTCTCTGGAAACCTGCTCCTTTGTATTCCTTTGCTCCAAGTTGCTCTCAGGGGTTCAACACAAAGTCTAGAACACAAGATTGTTGCTTACAAATTCTGATTGATCCTTAACCTGAAGGTTCTTCCTCTACTTATAGAATGTAGAGGGGCAATTACAAGTTGGAAGCTTTAGTTGAACTAACACATGTGGAAGTCGGAAAAAAACAACTGACAATCTTCCTTCTGGAATTCCTCTTTGCATGACATGTATTATTTGCAACTGAAAATAGAACCTTCTATTTTGCACGTGCCACCTATCTCCAAGTAGTTGACTTCTTCAAGTAATGGCTTTTAAACCAATCACTTAAGTTGTATAATTTAATTGATCGCTCAATTACTTTGTCAGAGGAAAGAAGATGGAAGAGGAAAGCTGCAATCTTGTCCTTTTTAATGTCCGCATGCGGTTGATTCTTTTGCCTTTGATTCTCACCAAACTCGATCTAGGAGTAGCTAGAATCTGGAAACAAGCTGGATTTTTTTGCCTTCGCCTTGTCTTCTCTTTTATCCTTGAAGCTTTTGCAGTTCTTCTCCAGTACATGCATCAATGCAATGTTTGCCATAGATAACTCATCATCCTTATTTTTAATTGCATATGAGCAATTAAAAATTCTGGAAAGCACTCCAGATGAATGAAAATTCAATGAAGGCTTCAACTGGAAGATGGGAGCATTTGCACAAGATCTTGGAAGGAATTTTCCACGCACTGACTTCTTCACGGGCTGCATTCGAAACAAGAGGATGAAGCCTTTGTGCCGGAAGCTTTTACAATTATGAGATCTGGATCTGGATCTTTATATGGATTTGCATCTGCATCTGCATCTGGATATGGATCTGCACCTGCATAACAAACTTTAGCAACTGGGCTATGGATGGAAAAGCTGCAACTCGAATAATTCCACTGCTTTTAATCTGCACGCATGAGTGGAGTTTCTCCTGCACGCATGAGTGAAGTCTTTCTTGCTCTGGATCGGTCTATCAATTCAGCAAGAGGTTCCGAGCCTAGATCCGTGTCTCTAATATCTATAAATTTAGAAGTGATGCATGACTCCGTTGTGCTTTCTTTTTCATCTTTCTTCGCCATAGCTTTGTCTATCTTTGTCTGAACAATTATTTTTCTTCTTATTTGACTGGAATTCTTCAAAACTGGTACAGATCTGAATAATCCTTTAGATTTGGAGGAAATATTTAATGTATTGGACATTGATATAAGTTCCTTTTCTTTTGAAAAACACCTGTAATGAATTCCTTAGCACCTGTAACACTTATGTAGACAAAGATCAACCTCCTTCAAAGCATGCGCCAAATTTGGAAGCTTTTAGACTTGTTGCCACCTTGCCTGAGCAAAATCCTTCTTCAAATGCCTTGTTTCCACCTTGCCTGAGTAAAATCCTTCTTCAAATGTCTTGTTTCCACCTTGCCTGAATAGAATCCTTCTTCAAATGTCTTGTTTCCACCTTGCCTGAGTAAAATCCTTCTTCAAATGGGGGCGCACTTTTCCTCTTGGCTGCAATTCTTTACCTGTGAATTAAATAATTCACCCATATGGCTGTCCATGCTTATATAACCCTCACAATTCTATAATTAATAATTGCCCTAACAATTAAAGGAAATTAATTAATTAAAAATCAAGCTCTTCTCTTTTAAATATAGCATGTTTAAGGACAAGCATCCAATCAATTAAATTAATTCAATTTAATCATCCACACTTCACTTCACTTAAGCTTCACAGTGTGCTTTGACCATAGCCACTGAAAATAGGAATTAATATAATCATTTAATACTTTAAAAAGTATTAATTCCTTCTCAAAAGGGGCTGCATTAAATAAATTAAATTTATTTAATTTTGGAATTCTATTTTTTAAATTCCTTATGTCCACTTCCCTTTGTTGACTTTCCACAAGCTTGGGTGCCAAAATTGGGTGAATAAATATTAACAAATATTTATTTAATGCATTATTATTCACCCAAGGTGGGTCGCACTTTTTTGCATAATAGAATTCTATTTTTAAGAATTTTTCACAATGGGATTCTTTACCCTGCAAGGCAGGCACTAAAATCCCATGATCCACTTAAGTGATTTGACTTTGACAATGGGATTATTTACCCTGCAAGGAAGGCAATAAAATCTCATGATTTCACTTAAGTCACTTTTCTTTTATTTCACCATGGAAATTTTTACCCCTGCAAGGCAGGCAATAAATTCCCGCCTGCCTGCATGCCTCTAATTTTCCCATTGCAGCTTAAGTGAATTTTATATCACGGGAAAAAGTACCCTGCAAGGCAGGCAATAAAATCCCACCTGCCTGCTGCTTCTATTTTTCCCACTGCAGCTTAAATCCTTTGTTTTCCAAAAATGCACCCAACCCCGCAGGGGATTTTCTGTGCATGACTTCACTTTTTCCCAGTGAACCAGACCTCCGATGGTGACTTCCTCTGGGCATAATGTGCGTATATGTTTTCCAGCTGCTCCAGGCCAAAAATTGGGCTTACCCGGCAAAGGAATTGTTCTAGAGAAATTTCACAGAAAACGAAACGGGACAACACAAAAACACGAAAAATTGCCAAAAGTCACAAATAAAGCCCAAAACTTATTCCAAGTTAAAACCCTTCTGGTACATAGGAATAATGACATGTTCGATCATAACAGAGTTAAAACGGAGCACAAATAGCCTCATACGGGGCTCAAAATAATTAAATACAAATTTCCCGCAGACAAATCCCGACGACAGAATATAACAATTTTGGGCATCTGGGTATTTGGCAAAAAAGGCTAATATGGCTCTTTGGGAATATCTTGACACAATACAAGAACTTTTAGGCAATAAAAACACAAAACGACCCATTATTTTAAAAGTATGAAATTTTTTTTCAAATAGGGTAGTCACAGATTTCAGGATGAAATCTGGGTACACCAGTTGGCTCCGTCTGTGGACATCTTTTTCTTTGTCAGAATGACAAGGGAAAAGATGAGATCCCTGCATCTCTGGTTTCGTATCTTGTCCTTTGGGCACGGGGTCAGGAAAACAAACACAACACAAAAACAAAAACAAAACAAGGAAAAACAAACAAAGTTTTATTTATGTACATACAGGTTTTAACCTACTTTTTCAGTTCCTGAACAGCTTCAGATGCTGCCCGTTGAAAGGCAATGGTAACTCAATTCCATCTTGGTAGGCAAGGAAGAAAGTATCCATTCCTGCAGCTCTTTTGATCATGAAGGGACCCTTTCCAAAATGGATCAAATTTGTCATGTATGCCCTTCGGTTCATATCTCTTGTACCACCAGAGTACCCAATCTCCGATCTTGAACTTCTTTTCTTTGGCCTTCTTGTCAAAGACTCTGGGCAAGTCCTTATCAACTTCATCTGGTGGTGGCTCATCCTTTCTTCTCTCCGTGACAGGTAAGTCTGCATCAACTTTTCTCGTTCCCAGATTTACTTGCTACATTTCTGAGGAAGAACTATCACCATATTCTTTGTTCTTCTTCAGATATTGATCATGCTTGTTGAAAGTCTCCACTAAGGAAACTAAACCCTTGGGGATTTTGTTACCTTTTGGTTGGACTATTCCACTATTGTCATCCATAACATGGATCATCTTTCCTTCTGTGACTGTTTGTTGTGGTGGTGATTTACTCCCCTCAACATGCAGACATGCAGATGTTTGTTCATAGGGATTTTGGGGTGGTAGACCATCTCCACTTTATAGTTTCCTTGTCTGAATATGGACGGTGGTCTATCCTAGATTCAATAGTGCAGCCGTGACTGCCAAAGAAGCTGCCTTAGAAGTTTTGATTTATTGGAATGAAGTCAATAGAGAAGGCTGCAAAATCGAATGTGGCGGAAAGCACTTTATCTCTGTAATACTCCAGCTTATCTCTTTTGACTTGACTTTTCCCTCGAACCTGCTTTACTAAAAGTTCAGCATCTCCTTGGGCTTTGAAGGAAGTTTTACTCCTTTCTTCTTAGCTTGCTCCATTCCTAGAAGCAAGGCTTCGTACTCCACCGTATTATTGGTGTTCTCGAACATCAACTTGTGGGAGTATGGAAATACCTCATGATCTGGAGATATTAGTAGAGCATCGGCTCCTGATCCAAAAGAACAATATGTGCCTTTAAACTCCAGCGTCCAAACTTTTTCTTCTTCTTTTGCTGGCTCTGGCTCTGGTCGAAGTTTTTGTTCTGGAATGTCTTTATCCATTTCCAAGAAGTAAACCCCACGGTCAGATTCCTGAAAAAGAATCTGAGATCTTGGATCCTCAAATTTTGTGACCGTGTACCTGGATTTCTTTTCCGGCTCCAGCTTATGGTTAATCCCTTTGATAAGAATATGCGCACAGGACCAATCCATCTTTACTTCTCCTCCCAGCTCTTTGCAGAAGTTTCTTCTTAGCAACATCCCGTAGGAGACAGGAATATCTGCAAATAGAATTGTCATCTTTAATCTTTTATCAGGAAAAGCTGCCAAAACAGCTTGTGCATCTTTGATTTGTCCGATTAAAGGGACTTGTCTCTCCATGGAATAGCACCTTTTTATGGTCTTCGTCAGGGTAAGCCCAAGAGCATCTGCAACTTTAGCTAGCATGACATTGTCAGAAGCACCCGAATCTAGAATGCAATTGCTTAACTTGAAACCATTAAGCAATAAGGAGACATAGAAAGGTTCCACCCTTTCAGAAGATGGTGAGGGTTTAACAACTGCAGTGTTGTTTTATGGAGGAGTATCTTTGGGCTTAGGCAAGAGGCCTTTTGATGTATTGGATTGTCTTGGTGATTGTACATATTTGATTAGCCTATTTAACTGCTCAGGAAAAGCTCTCAGGTATTTGGCTTTTGACATTTGAACCTTAGTTTTCTTGGCATGATCAATAATGTCAAAAGAAGAAATAGATTCAGATACCTGAGCCGCTTTCTGTGGTTGAGATGAAGAACTCGCATGCTTACTTCCGGGAGCTAAGGAAGAAGGCAAAGGGATGCCCCTTCTTTGCTTGTCAGCTAATGCTTCAGCTTGGCGAGTTTGTGATCTTGTAAGTACTACATATGCATGACCATGATCATCTTTATGAAGTTTCTCATCGTCATGTTCAAATTTGTAGTTTATGTAATTAATGTTGGAGTCGCTAGCAAGACCTATAAAATCATCATCCTCAAGTTGATCAGTGTCAGCTTCTAGGTCTTCTTCATTAATCTCCACATTGTTTCTGGGAGCAACTTCAATTGCTAATCTTTGGGAACCAGCAATGCGGTTCCGGTTGTTATTGTTGTTGAAATTCCTAGCAGGGGCAATATTGTTTCCTTGAGCCATTTGAGCCATTTGTTTCTTCATCTGCATCATCTCATTTGCTAACTTTTGCAATAGTAAATCGGAAGTAGTAGCAAAGGATGAACTTTCAGCTCTATAAGTGTTGCTCTTTGTCTTTCCAGCCATGATGAGGTCGTCTTCAATTTCAACCGCTATGTTTTGAGCTGCAAACAAATCAGCAGGACGTGCTCTTCGCAGTTGATAGCTTACTTCAGGAAGCAAAGCATTGATGAAGAATACTTTTTGATTCTCGTCATTCAGAGAAGCAGAAGCTATAATTTTGTACAGTAATCTTTGGAATTTTACAATAAAATCCCGCATGTGCTCATGTGGCTCCTTCTTCAGCTAAGTGAGATGAGTTATCAATGTGCTGGAATCTTCAGCTAGTTTGAATCTTTTCAGGAACGCATCCCGCATAGTAGCCCAGTTGGTTATGGTACCAGGAGCTAGTCGGTAGAACCATTCTCCAGCCAAGTCATGCAGAGTCTCTATAAAGATTCAGACAGATATATCTTCATGTTCGACTGCAAGCACTCCACAGGATATGAAAAACGCAGCCAAGTGGTCCTCTGGATTTTGCTTGCCATCTCCAAAGAATTTAGGAAAATTCTTTCTCGTCCCTTTAGGTAGATCATGCATAGGAGGAGTCAGATTCATAAGTCCAAAGGCTGCACCCCATGGAACAAGCGCTGCAGGGGCAAGTGGATGATTCTGCATCATGAAAGGAGCACGTCTTCTTAGAGAATAGACTTGATGAATAATTCCAGCTGCCGGATTATGCTGAAGATGATCCGGATCTAGATGTGTTTGTACTCTTCTTCCTTGTGAAAGACTGGATCTGTGGCTTCTAACTTGAGGAGGATGGTTGAAATTGAATTGCTCCTACAATCGGAAGAAATGATCAGTCCTTCCTTGCGCCTTCACGGATCAGGTGAATAGACATTCAGCCAGGTTGAGATTTGTATGGAAAACACTCCAATCTTCAATAGATAAGCTTTGATCTGCAAAAAAAATTGTTTTCGCAGCAGAGTCGCCAAAAACTGTTGGCTAGATTTTCTGCATAGCACAGAACCTAAGCAGTCATGAGATAAATCTCCCTCATTTAACCAGTGAGGCTCCCGTGTCAGATTTATCAATAAAAATGTGTTATTATCTATCAGGGGTTTTACTTTAACCACTTAGTTCATGAACTATAACTAAGAAGTTCTACAGCAAGTAAGCAGCTGTTCAAGAAAGGAAGTATTTTATAGAAGAAGGAAGTAAAGGAAATACAGAGAAGAAATGGGGAAGATGTGCATCCCAATTAGTAGATAGCATAAATAATTGCATGCACATAGAAGAAAACTTAATAGATATGAACACACATAATTATAAAAACAAAGGCAGCTCTAGATCCAGATCTAAAATAACACAGTTTATTAAGAGATCTAAGATTAAAAAGCAAGAAACACAGTACACCGTGACACAAAGTTCTCTGAGAAACCTGCTCCTTTGTATTCCTTTGCTCCAAGTTGCTCTCAAGGGTTCAACACAAAGTCTAGAACACAAGATTGATGCTTACAAATTCTGATTGATCCTTAACCCGAAGGTTCTTCCTCTACTTATAGAATGTAGAGGGGCAATTACAAGTTGGAAGCTTTAGTTGAACTAACACATGTGGAAGTCGGAAAAGGAACAACTGACAATCTTCCTTCTGGAATTCCTCTTTGCATGACATGCATGATTTGCAACTGAAAATAGAACCTTCTATTTTACGCGTGCCACCTATCTCCAAGTAGTTGAATTCTTTAAGTAATGGTTTTTAAGCCAATCACTTAAGTTGTATAATTTAATTGATCGCTCAATTACTTTGTCGGAGGAAAGAAGAAGGAAGAGGAAAGTTGTAGTCTTGTCCTTTTTAATGTCTGCATGCGGCTGATTCTTTTGCCTTTGATTCTCACCAAACTGGATCTGGGAGTAGCTAGATCTGGAAACAAACTGGATTTCACCTTCGCCTTGTCTTCTCTTTTATCCTTGAAGCTTTTGCAGTTCTTCTCCAGTACATGCATCAATGCAATGTTTGCCGTAGATAACTCATCATCCTTATTTTTAATTGCACATGAGCAATTAAAATTTCTGGAAAGCACTCCGGATGAATGAAAATTCAATGAAGGCTTCAATTGGAAGATGGGAGTATTTGCACAAGATCTTGGAAGGAATTTTCCACGCACTGACTTCTTCACGGGCTGCATTCGAAACAAGAGGATGAAGCCTTTGTGCCGGAAGCTTTTGCAACTATGAGATCTGGATCTGGATTTGTATATGGATTTGCATCTGCATCTGGATATGGATCTGCACCTGCATAACAAACTTTGGCAACTGGGCTATGGATGGAAAAGCTGCAACTCGAATAATTCCACTGCTTTTAATCTGCACGCATGAGTGGAGTCTTTCTTGCACGCATGAGTGGAGTCTTTCTATTAACTCAACAAGAGGTTCCGAGCCTAGATACGTGTCTCCAATATCTACAAATTTAGAAGCGATGCATGACTTCGTTGTGATTTCTTTTTCATCTTTCTTCGCCATAGCTTTGTTTATCTTTTTCTGAACAATTCTTTTTCTTCTTATTTGACTGGTATTCTTCAAAGCTGGTACAGATCTGGATAATCCCTTAGATTTGGAGGAAATATTCAATGTATTGGACATTGATATAAGTTCCTTTTCTTTTGAAAAACACCTATAATGAATTCCTTAGCACCTGTAACACTTATGCAAACAATTATGCAGACAAAGATCAACCTCATTCAAAGCATACGCCAAATTTGGAAGCTTTTAACCTTGTTGCCACCTTGCCTGAGCAAAATCCTTCTTCAAATGCCTTGTTCCACCTTGCCTGAGCAAAATCCTTCTTCAAATGCCTTGTTTCCACCTTGCCTGAGCAAAATCCTTCTTCAGATGGTGGTGCACTTTTCCTCTTGGCTGCAATTCTTTACCTGTGAATTAAATTATTTACTCATATGGCTGCCCATGCTTATATAACCCTCACAATTCTATAATTAATAATTGCCCTAATAATTAAAGGCAATTAATTAATTAAAAATCAAGTTCTTCTCTTTTAAATATAGCATGTTTAAGGATAACCATCCAATCAATTAAATTAATTCAATTTAATCATCCACACTTCACTTCACTTAAGCTTCACAAGGTGCTTTGACCATAGCCACTGAAAATAGGAATTAATATAATCATTTAACACTTTAAAAAGTATTAATTCCCTTCTCAAAAGGGGGTGCATTAAATAAATTAAATTTATTTAATTTTAGAATTCTATTTTTTAAATTCCTTATGTCCACTTCCCTTTGTTGACTTTCCACAAGCTTGGGTGCCAAAATTGGGTGAATAAGTATTAACAAATATTTATTTAATGCACTATTATTCACCCAAGGTGGGTTGCACTTTTTTGCATAATAGAATTCTATTTTTAAGAATTTTTCACAATGGAATTCTTTACCCTGCAAGGCAGCCCCGAAAATCTCATGATCCACTTAAGTGATTTGACTTTGACAATGGGATTATTTATCTTGCAAGGCAGACAATAAAATCCCATGATTTCACTTAAGTCACTTTTCTTTTATTTCACCATGGAAATTTTTACCTTGCAAGGCAGGCAATAAATTCCCGCCTGCCTGCTGCCTCTAATTCTCTCATTACAGCTTAAGTGAATTTTATATCATGGGAAAAAGTACCCTGTAAGACAGGCAATAAAATCCCACCTACTTGCTGCTTCTATTTTTCCCACTGTAGCTTAAATCCTTTGTTTCCAAAAATGCGCCCAACCCCGCAGGGGCTTTTCTGTGCACGACTTTGCCTTTTCCCAGTGAACCAGACCTCCGATGGTGACTTCCTCCGAGCATAACGTGCGTATATGTTTTCCAGCTGCTCCAGGCCAAAAATCAGGCTTACCTGGCAAAGGAATTGTTCTAGAGAAATTTCACAGAAAATGAAACGAGACAACACAAAAAATTGCCAAAAGTTACAAATAAAGCCCAAAACTTATTCCAAGTTAAAATCCTTTTGGTACAAGGGAATAATGATATGTTCGATCATAACAGAGTTAAAACGGAGTACAAATAGACTCATACGGGGCTCAAAATAATTAAATACAAATTTCCCGCAGACAAATCCCGACGATAGAATATAACAATTTTGGGCATCTGGGTATTTGGCGAAAAAAGCTAATATGGCTCTTTGGGAATATCTTGACACAATACAAGAACTTTCAGGCAATAAAAACACAAAACGACCCATTATTTTAAAAGTATGAATTTTTTTCGAATAGGGTAGTCACAAATTTCAGGATGAAATCTGAGTACACCAGGTATGTACATGGTAGGAGTTGCATTGTGGTGCATAGTGGCATCGTTGTAACATTGGAGTGTAACGGGTGATGCATTGGCAATACTTAGCTTACTAGATCTATCCACTAGATGTATAAATGCGATGTGTTCATAATAGCACATGCATCCTTCTGAGATGAACGTCACTTCTTAAGCTACTTGTTACAACCCCCATGCTGATCAAACACTGAGCTAATCCAACTCATATCTCCCTGAGCTAACCTTCTGAATGAGTTCTTATTGACCTTATCTGAGTCACTCATTCGCCCTCTATTTTGAGTTTGTCAATCACGTGAACCAAGTTGCATTCCTCACATCCAAGCTTATCCAAGCAAGCTCCTTGCAGATCTTCTCAAGTGGTCTGATTCATATCCCTTTCACATCAAATAGAGTGAACAACTAAACAATGCAAAGCACACCAATCTACTCTTTATTGCATTAACAAAATCTTGGATGAACTTAACAAATGCTTCAATCTTAAGCTCAAGCTTCTCAATTTGCATTCAAGCTTGATGGCCATCCAATGTATCATGGATACATCCCAAGTGGTAGACAAACCATTCATCATCGTTGCAAGTGGGTAAAGTGAATAACCTAACTTGGTCCAAGAAAATGCCAAGGTAAAGAAACCCTAAAATTCACCATGTTAGCTCACATCGGAGACCACACTTGCCATTAGTGGGGAATTTTTTTTAAAAAAATATTTCAGCATTTTTTGGTGCTTTTATATTTCCTCACCCCTTACATCTTACACAGTGTGAGCCCATCTCACTTGGTTAGTTGCACAAGTTAAATCATTTGGTGGCATGAGGTTGGGAGGTTCAACTCCCACCGCTAACATTTTTTAATTTCTAAACCTTGCACTTCCAAACTTTAAATTGAAGAGGGCTCCCATATGTTCTAAACAACCAAGCCGCACAAATGACTAAGTGGAAAAGTTTAAAACACTTGGAGGTGGGAGGTTAAGGGTTCAACCCCCACCCCTATATAGTTTTTCCCAAAAAAAAATAAGGGGGAAGTTTTCTTATAAAGAGAAAATAATTGTTTTTTTGCAAAAAATATCAAACAAGGGGGGCATTTGGTCCAATTTTTCAAAAACAAAATAAAATGAAAAAAAATTAGAAGTTCCAAAAGGGGTCAATTTTGCATTCCATGAATGAAATAGGCACAATTGCCTAAAAATGAAAACCAAAAAAAGGTAAAAAAAATCGATTCCTCTCTAATGAGGGGGGGGGAGGGGGGGGCGGGGGGTCGCATTTTTTAGTGTTGCATATTATTTTGCAATTTTGTACTAATCATGTAGATTGCCACAAATAAATTACAAACCATTATGCATGTAAAAATAGTTAAAATTGAAAATTAGTTCTTAAAAGACACTCATAAAATCTTTTGATCTTTTTGCTACATTTGGTATATACGGTGCCTCCTGTTCACGCTTACAAGGAACATTGTTGCACTTGAACTATTGCATCTAAAGCCCAATATACCTGCAATAATGACATATGTGGCATTGTCCTCATAAATTGTCGGGGAGTAATAAGGATACTACACTCACTTTCATTCCCTTTGTTTCCTATCCACTGTGATTACTAGACATAACTCCTATAATTGGAATAATCTGAGTATATTAGGACTTGTCACCCACATACAAGGATATTAAAGTAAGTGTTTGTTGGCATGTGTGTGTTCACACTAGATGGAAGTCCCAATTATTTTTGAACCAAATTGGTGCAAGTCGTATTCACACCCACAAAGGGGTTAAGCTTTATTTTGGAGTGGTTTACTTTGTTGGAGTTGAATACCTAATAGCGCACACACATTTGAACTTGTGCACATAATTAGGAGATCCTCCTATCATTATGGTTATTCATGATATGATTTATTGCTACATGAAACAAAACCTTTCTTGGTTATAAATCCAGGACTCCTGGATGATGTGAATAGATGAGAGATTTATTATGTGCATGAGTTTATCGATTGTGTGTAGTGACATTCTAGTTGTGGCAATGGTATGTTGTTGTAAATTCTAACGTAGGAGTATGCGATAGTCATATATATTATCAGAGTTGTCTCAAACAACCATTATTAAGCTTGATGTTGCATATATTGTTGGAATATATTGAGTGGAGAAGAATTTGGAAAAAAATAAAATGTATATGGGTTGTAGAAGAGTTGCAAATCTCTCCATTGAAGAATTTTTGCATTAGGAGTGTAGACTTTGCAAATCCTAGGCAAAGTTACAAAAATTATTTTTATATTTTGAAAAAATTGTATTTACATAATTTGCATTGCATTGCAGTTAAAAAACTTTACACTGAGGTGTGGCTCGATCTGATCGGATGAATCCCTTTCACATATTATATAAATACCACATACCACTTTTCTCTCATGTGTGTTAACATCTCTCTCACATATGGCCACATATATTGAGAGGACGATCTTCTTCCACATATCAATGGGTATATAGAGATAACATGTATATAGAGAAGATCAGTATATCTGATTGACGATATAGAGAAGAAAACATTTTTAGAATGATAAGGCACCAATCCATCTCCCGCATTTTGTGCACAATCGAAAAAGGTTTCGATTTCTTTCTGCCAGACTCACAACTCCTATGTGGAGACAATTATGCTACATGGAAAACCAAAGTAAATTTTTTTGGGGGTATGAAGATCTTATTCTATTGTGGATGGCTCCTTTGTTCAACATTTTAATGACATTGAACAAGGGAATTTTGACAAGGTAAATAACAAAGCCAAGCTTATCATTATGTTTGGAGTTACAAATGAAGTACAACCTCACATAAGAGATGTCGACACTGGAAACACAATGTGGGACAAGTACAATACTATCTTTGAGGTGAAGAATCAAAATATCATTCTCCATTTGCAAAGTTAATTGCATAGTTTGAAGTTGAAATCCTCATAATTTGTAGAAGTATTTTTGCGAAGAATTACAACATTGAGGACTTGGTTATGAAATCGAGGAGAAGAAGTGAAGTATAATTCTCTCATACCCACTGTCTTGAGAGGTCTACCACCCTCATATAAGGTGTTAGTGACCACAATCAATGTCATAGAGAAGGAACCAACCTTCAAAAATTTGGTTAACTTTTTATAATAAGAGGAACCCATGCAACACAAGGAAAAGATAAAGACCATGCACTTGCTTTGAATCAAAAGGGGAAGAACAAACAAAAGTTTAATAAGAAGCAAGGTTCACCAAAAAATTGTCAAGCATCAAGCAACAAAAAGTCATTTCCTATTTGCAATAAGGGGCATGATATCAAGAACTATTGGTACAATGGGTTGACTAATAAATCATCAAATTCAAAACCCAACTAGACTAAAAGATATTTTTCAGGAGCATTTGCAATGGAGGACAACTTTGTTGGGTGGTTCCAAGGCTCTTATATGTCACCCTTTTAAGAGCATTAGGAATTGTGTACGACTTTCTACCTTGTTCATCATTTAGAAGCTTAGATGTAATTATGTCTTCAGGGATGAGGTATGTAATCTTCAAAACTAAAATTCGAATGCAATTACTTGCGAAGGGTTTTCTTTTTCTCTGGGAAGCTAAAAAATTTATAGCACTCCTCAAACAAACAACAATCTTCAAAACAACAATCATGGGAAAAACAAAAATTGAAGAAGAATCGACAATGCCATGGTAACATTATTGATAAAGAAGATGATCACTCCAACAAGGGCCAATTGTATACCACACAAACAGTGGTTGAATAATCTTCACAAACCCCCATCTGGTATGCAGACTCGGGTTTAACTAGGCACATGCTAGGATACAAGAATTGGTTCACCACACTTAGTCCATCTCCCAAAAAAAAATCAGTTTCCTTGGGGTGTGATACTTCCTACAAAGTTCAAGGTCCTAGAAATATCAAGTTGCCTCTCGGTACTAAAGATAACACAATCACAAATGTCATGTATGTCTCGGGACTTACCAGAAATATGTTATCAATCAGTCAACTATTGGACTACAATCTTCGAGTGGAATTTGGTTGCACAAGTCGTAAGAAGATGTGCCTCATTCGAGACAAAGCAAGAAAGTCCCAAATTGTTGTGCACATGTTAGGTATCAACAAAATGTTTTAGTTGGAATTTTTTTTGTGTAACAATCAAGCATTCATTGCTAAGGACACCAATTCTACAAATTTGTGATACATGCATGCCAATTTTTGGTACTTAGTATTACTCAGAAGAATATGGTTTGAGGTTTTCAATAGTTGAAGAAACAAATAGAAATTTGCACTAATTATTTGGCAAGGAAGCAACATCAAGCACCTTTTTCTCAAGAATCTGTATAAAGCCACAAGCAAGTTGTACCTAGTTCACAATCAAGCATTCATTGCTAAGGACACCAATTCTACAAATTTGTGATACATGCATGCCAATTTTTGGTACTTAGTATTACTCAGAAGAATATGGTTTGAGGTTTTCAATAGTTGAAGAAACAAATAGAAATTTGCACTAATTATTTGGCAAGGAAGCAACATCAAGCACCTTTTTCTCAAGAATCTGTATAAAGCCACAAGCAAGTTGTACCTAGTTCACAATGATCTTTGTCGAAAAAATGACAAAAACCAATACTGAATATCAATACTTCCAACTCTTTGTTGACTACTATTCATGGAAGATATGAATATACCTACTAAAGACCAAAGATCAAGCCTTCAAAGAGTTCAAGGCCCTTATTGAAAAACTAATTGATCATCATATCAAGCTTCTCCACTAAAATCAAGGTGGGTGGGGGAATTCACCAGTAACACATTCTTTGCATACCTAAAAGAACAGGGAATTTGTTGTCAATCGACACCACCTTACTCTCCATAACAAAACGAGGTTGTAGAATGGAAAATCCACACAATCATGGAAATTGTGTGTTGCATGATCAAGGATGTAGGCTTGGATAGAATTTATTGGGAAGAAGCAGCCAAAACATTAGTATATTTGCTCAACAAGTCACCAACAATTCCACTTGGCAACATGACTTTGCAAGAAGCATGGTCAGGCAAGAAACCCTCTATTGCTAATCTTCAAGATTTCATAAGCAAGGCTCGTATGCTAATCCCAAAGCAGAAAAAGAACAGTTGGATAAAAATCCAACAACATACATCTTTACATGATGTACAATGAAGATACCATGGGATACAACTTAGTAGATACAAAAACAAAGAAAACCGAAATCAATAGGGATGTTGAGTTTCACGAGACAGGGGCTCCAAATCTGCCTTTCACAAACCCACATACTACAAAGGATACAAATGACATACCTGTGATGAATACAAAAGTTGAAAATAATGGCAACTATAATAATGGGAAAATTGGAGTTATGCAAGCTTCACAACCTGATGATGATGGGAATGATGGTGGTGTTCAAGCTCCACAATCCACAACTCAACATATGCCAAGGTGGTGTACAAATATGCTTAAAGATGTTGAAATAGATAGAGTCCCAGACATATCTTCTTCTGGACCAATGACTTGCAACAAAAATCGAGAAGAGGCCAACATGGCTTTTATGAATAAAATTGAGTCTTCTATAGAATCAAGACCAAAACTTGAAGATCTTCCAATAAAGAAGCAATCAATCAGATGCAACAAGGATAACACCATTGACAAGCAAAGGGCAAGGCTCAAGCAAGCTTCCAAAATCTAGAAAATCAAAATTGAAGAGAATCGTAAGCAAAATGGATCTCCAAAAAATCTAAATGATACTAGTCTCTACTTCAAACAACAAAGGGGAGATATGGTAATCAATTAAGAAAAGCTTCCTAATGCAAAAAGAGTTGTCTACAAAAAGAAAGGATCATGTAGCATTCTTGAAGGACCGGACATTCTAGAGAAACATCCTATCAAGAGCACATTTGGCAATACAATATACATCTCAAATTTTCTTCAACAAATGAAATGCATGCAGTATATTTCACTACAAACACTTGCATGTGAATGTTAAAAAATAAAAGTTCTTCCCCTTACCTAAGGCATTGCAAAAATAAGCACAGAATGATGAAATTAGTTTAATTTACATATTAATTTAGCATTGTTTAGATAATGTATAGATAATAAAACACATTGTCCAAGAGCTATTAGAACTAGTGTATATCTAGGTGTAAACTAGTTCTATATAGAATGTAGTTATATTGTTCTCTATAGTGTTAGTTTTGTTACTAGTTCAATTTAGTTAACTATTGCATTGTAATTATCACCCATTGTTATGTTGTTATGGGGAACTGATCTTGAGTTGGTAATTGATTGTACAATGACTAGTTCAATGCATGTAAGCATTGCAACTTACACTTGATTGAGAGATCAAATTTAATCTCTTGCATTTGATTTCGAGTTTACAACAATTTGCAAAAGACTTTTCTCAAGTTGACGGGGATTTGACTTTGGTGGAGAGGTCTTTTCTCATTTTTGCTAAATCCTTTTATATTATATTTTTTTAGCTATTGTTGTTATGTTTTGATATGGGGTTCGATAAAATGGATGTTAAAACAACATTTTTGCAAAGAGAGGCTTGAAGAAGAAATCTACATGTCACAGCCAAAAAGTTTTGTAGTGAAGGGGGAAAGAGGACTTGATTTTCCTTTGAAGAATTCCTTGTACATTTTGAAACAAACACAAAGGATGTGAAATCAAAATTTTGAAATCTATGGGCTAAAACTTTGTCTTGTGTGTGTACTTCAAAGAAAAAGGTTTAAAAAATCAACATAGTTCTACTATGTGGATGACATGTTGTTGATTGAAAAATATGCAAGACCATGATAAAACAAGTAAATTTTTTGGTTGTATACATAGTTTTGACATAAAATATATTGATGTTTGCTAAGTTCATTTTGTGTATAGAAATCAATGAGAGATCGGTGCAAATAGGAAGCTCGAGCTAGATTAGGAGAAAATATGTTGAGATGGTGTTTGTAAAGATTCAAGATGTAAGACAACATATATATGAGCACGCATTTCCTAGTTGGTTGGAAACTCTCAAATGCAAAAATTTCAAAGACACAAAAGTTCGAGGACATGGCTCAAGTTCCATGTGCAAGTGTGATGGGAAACATGATGTATCTGTAGTACCCTAAATTTGGATAGAAGGAACTTGTCAATAATCATTTGAAATTTATCCAGGCCCTTCTCCATTTATACAGGAATTGACTTAATCTTGCACACATCTCACTCAATCATATACTCCAAAGCCACCAAGTCACTATTTGTCACATACTGTAGCTCATTAAGAACATTTTTTACTATATACAGAACACATCTTCAGACTCCTAGCCACCTATCTCCACTTTTAGATAAGGTCCTAGGCTAAACAAAGGCAAAATCAGACATGGGAAGAATCAGCCGACGGTTCTAAACCTAGCCAGTGTTTTTGTCCTAAGAACTTCCATAAGAAAGAAAAAGCCGATGTTTTTGTCCTAAGAATTAGCATAAGGAAAAGTTGATGCTTATTGACTTCACATATGTTACAATTGTGTTTGATTCTTCTAGGGTGTTAACAAAAGAGAAGTCTAAATGCTAAACAAACCAATCTTCAATCAGTTTTGTTAAGAGTAGCTGGAATGTTTGTTGTTCCATTTGAAAACTATTTTTCACGTCGAACTTAGTTGAACATATTGCAAATGCGGTTTAAAACTATGTTGCAATTTTAATCCATGTTGCAAAAGTTATGGTATTTAGTGGCATAAGTGCACTTCCATGTTTCTCTCTTATTTCAAAGCAAGGCACTTAATTTCACAATTTATGTGCATCTGATGTGGGCATATGTTGTTTAGGGGGTGCATGATTATTAAGTGTAATTGCTAAACCAGGTTTTGATGCCGAGTTTCCAGTTGTGCCTAATTGCTAAACCCGGTTTTGACGCTAAGTTTCCAATTGTGCCTAATTGCTAAACCAGGTTTTGATGCTAAGTTTTCAGTCGTGCCTAATTGCTAAACTAGGTTTTGATGATAAGTTTCCATTTGTGTCTAACCAGTTTAAAATATTGAAATAATGAAATTCATTTTTATTACAAATGTGAGGTTTTTGGGCCATTGTTGTTTTTGTATTGAATGGGTTTAGTTTTTATATATCAAGAGAATTGTAATTCAAAGTTTAGAATTTCCTATAAGTGTCTGCGGTTAAATTTTTCATTTAATATGTTTCTCAAGTATTTCAAAATAGATTGGTTTTTATTTCATTTAAATTTCAAATTTTATTTAGGATTTTGGTATGCATAGCTTAGATTTATTTTGTTAGTTTTTCATACCTTTAACAGGTCTAGGTAACCCGTACCAAACTTTCAATTTCAATAGCCCAAAACGGGAGGTTTTTGCACCCCTAACTATATTTGTGTTAAAACACAGGACAAGTGTTTCCTGCATATTTTACATCTTTTTTCCCACAAGTAAATAGAGAACAAGTACTGTTTGGATAAATCTCTGACAGAATTATCTTATAGACTACTCATACTGTTACACAAGTTCTAAAATCTAGCCTTTATATATTTATTCCACAATTGCAATGAATCGAAACACCAATTAGAGTCAGCATGTGCCAATGAGAATCTTACCGCATCATTTACATTAAGCTAAATTGTTAAATCATATTCTGTACATCTGTACATACAACTAATTGAGATTGCAATGAATAACAAATCGACATACCAATTAGAACCAGCATGTGCCAATGAGAATCTTACCGCATCATTTACATTACGCTAAATTGTTAAATCATATACTGTACATCTGTACATACAACTAATTGAGATTCACCATATATTATATCAGCATTTTGAACTGTAAAGTTTTGAATGATAGGTAAAGGAAATCCTCTTTTCAAGTGCACGTTTATCAAGGGTAAAAGGACATCCTTCACAAGAGTTTGCACTATAGCCTGCAGAAGGGTCAAAAGATACATGTTAGAAATAATAGTGTAATGAATTGCCCATGATCATGAAATGATCATAAAGTCCATGCAGTGACGCGAAAATAGAGTCTATCATAAGCCAACAATTGTAAGGAAAATATTAAGATTCCCAATCTGTCAAAATTAAGAATTTGGATAGATGACCCATAAGTCCTCATTACAAAGTTTAGGTATTATAGCCACCACTAGTCTTGAGCATTGCTGATGATAAATAGTACCACAACAATGATGGAATATTGTACAAGCTATCATTTACATATAAAGGTTCTTTTTGGAATAAAAGCAGCTCTGGCAGCTCAAGAAATAGTTGAGATGATTGATAGGGTGAAAAAACAATTAAAACCCAGTTTTAACCTAACAGAAGACTATTGACAGAAAGACATGTAAAGTATGATGCTCTTCTATTCTTGGTCAAGAGTGGTTTCATATTCTCTCTAAATAGTAATGACAGGACAACAAAATTTGCCCATTGTACATGATTTTGCACAAAAGTGCACAGGCATAACTTGTAATAGTCAATTGAAGTTAGGAGGTGGAGATTCAAAAAAATTGTGATATACCTGAATAAATCGCATATGGAAATCACCAACATCACTCCACATAAGTTTAAGGTCAAGTTTCTGTAAATCTGCTTCTCCAGTAATATTGTTCCCAGAAACATCCATTAATCCACTGGCAGAGATTGTCTGTTAGAGGAATCAATCACAACGTGTTTTCATTAATGGTGGTCATAAATACATTCCAATACAATCTTGCTAAATTCGTTGCAAAGAAATAACATGAACTTAGATGTTTTCCATTTAAATATCCTAGAGAATCATGAATAAACCAGATGCTGTCTTGAATACTTGTGTTGTTTGGGTATCAACAACACGCTTCCAATCTAATGCAACCATCATTTCCAACCACAAAAAGATGGTCTTAACCTTCACATAGATAGAAGCATAGACACTCTATAGTATATCTGATAGCTTCTTCCTACTTTCCTTTTACCTTTTTAAAAAAATTAAAATGAAAGTTTCTAGCCCTTTATCAGGAGTGAGCCGTCCTCCCTTTTATACCACATCATGTAGGCCATCTAGGTCGCCAGGAGTTCACCCAGTTTCAAAAGCATCATTACACCATGAGCATATGCCCATTTGGCATTAGAACTTGCGTCACTTGCACAACATTACTCTAAGTTATTACTAGACCACAGCCCAACCAACAATTGATTTCCTTTGACCATAAAAACAAACAAAGAACACTTGTAAATTCAATCAGTCAATTAGGAATTTAATTCATAACCGAAAGAGAGGAAGATAACAGACCAACCACTGGACATTTAAGGGATTTCAAATCCATAACCACATTTAGGGGAGCCAAAAAAAATTACGATTCTAGAAAAGATCAGAGATCCATTTTATGTAATCTTGAGGTCACCATGTCCATGACAGTGAAGGCTACTAAAGCGAGTTTGTACAGGTGCATGTTGGCTTGGCAGGAGATCCAGTCTTATGGTTAGATATAGGAAAATTTCAACTCTAACCTATTCGAAATGGGTGACAAATATTATAAGCAAAACTAACTTTTTGCAACTCAAATCCATTATGTTATCCTTTGAATTCTTCAATCTGATTTTTTTATAAACCAGTGCAAGAACAATATTCTAAACAAGTCAACCTTCTTACCAAAAATCAGATTACTATATAAGCACTTCTTTGACATATTTTGACCTATTTTCTGTGTAATACAGCCTATTTTGATAGTGATAAGCAACCTAATTTGCTTTGTGGTTCTTGCAAGGCACCTAGAAGTCATTCACTTTTTTCCTGTTAAATACCACCATGCAAATAATACTTTTAGGAAAATCCAAACAATGTGAACCACAGAAAATTTGGTTCAAAATGATGCAAATAATATATTCCTACAGTCAATAAGTATCTTTCTGTACAATAGACAAACCCGTAGTGATCCAATATATAACACCTTTTGTTAAGGAACCAAAATGTAACCAGAACAGGGCTCAACCATGCAATGAGCCAAGGGGTTGTAAATTCATTTCCAGGCCAGTCCATGTAAATATGATCCTCATACCAAAACCATTACAAATGAAGCACAAATATCTTTTTTGAAATCATCCAACCATAATTTCTATAGCTCATAATTATATCCTGCAACGTCCAGTTCTTTTTACATTTTTAGACAAAAACAAAGGAGTTCAAGGCATCAGAATATTTGACATAGTGCTAGAAGCGTCAGGACCAGAGCTAAGGTTAACCAGATCAAGGATGGGTATGGACCTACGAAATTCTTCTTTCATTACTCAGAACACAAACTTATGTTGGAACAAACTGAAACCCTCATGGACCTCACAAGAAATCCTATTTGGGGATGAGGGGTCACACTGGAGTAATAATCCAGGATTCTAGCAGCTAGACATGTATTCTGCTCTGACTTCCTTTCCCTTCCAGAGAGTATAGTAAAATGAAAAATGAATGGTCTTTGGGAAGTAATCGTGGGGGAAAGGGGGGAATAAAGGTCTTAACTTGGTCTCTTGGGCTTTATGTTGATGAAGAGTGGAGAACTGGCATCGTTGTGACCATTAATTTAATTAATTCAGAAATAGAAAGGGCTAAAGGCCCCATCAGCCTATCCCCCTAAATAGCAGATCTTATACACCCTTCAAAGAGAATAACCTCCCCAACCACCTTAAGACCTAACGATAGCATAATAAAACAGTTGTTACATCATTTTGTCCCAACTAAAGTTTAATTCACCTAATACAAAACATCAATGGGAATTAACCTTAAATAAGCCTATCTTTTGGACCATATGCTAACATTCTCATCCTCGCTTCAAAAGTACCAAAAGGCCAAAAACTGGGGCAAACATCACTGCCTAAGTTCTACAAAACTGCTACCAACCTGCTCCCTACAATCTCCATGAAACGATAAGACTTGTGGTGTGAACAATGAGCTGTCCAACCAAAACATGTAATGAACAATTCTTTGGTACTTGTATTCAATCCATTGCAGTTTGACACACTGATCTCATGTCAGCATTTTGTGCCTACTGCTGTCCTCTGCAGTCTGACATCATGTGTCTTGTTTTTATTGTCATCCTTTGCAGCTTAATACATGTCTGATTTCTGAGTGTCTCTAACTCGCTGTCATCCTGTGAACCTATACACACGCATGTAGTCTGGAACATATATGCAATGCTCCAACCACATTGATCACTATCTGCAAACATTCTGCAGCCTGCAACATCCTGTCAAACCTGTGCAATGCCCTGAACCCAACTGATCCTACTCTGCAAAGGATCACCAATTGCCAACCTCTGGTTGATTCAAACCATCAATGAACCATCAATGAACCTGCATCCAAGCCTTCTAAGAGAAACCTGTGAATTGAATGCAAAACCAGATAATATCAAAATGTTGTAGCCAAAACCCTGCATACAGCTTGAAAATTAATGACATCATCTTCCGTGTCATGAGAGTTGGGAAGTACATGCAACCCCTGTCACTTGTCAATTGTGTCCACCATAACATGTTACCATCCTCCTCAACACTAGCACTATGCCACCCTGAAGATGAAAGGAGTAATTCCCTTGAGCGGAGCAACTCAAGTGACAAAACAAATACGCCCCAGTCATGCCTGAATCCACTCAACAGAAGAGCTCAAAAACAACATGCTCCATATCACTCTAATGCTCTATGCCAGAAAACAATAACTGCCAATGCACACCAAAATTTACAAATCCTAGGTTTACTAAACTGTTGCTATAGCAGCATCCCAAACTTAAGCCATTAGAAAACTCAAGATGCGTCTCTCTAATTCCCCCTTTAGAAGGGATATTTACGTCAAAACAAAAAGATTGACAACAAAACTTGAAACGTCGAAAAAATGTCTCAACGATACAATCCAACCAAAGTGTCAAGGAGAAGATAGATATGCCTAGTAAAATATCAAATCCTCGTATGCGTATAACAGAATGTACCACAACATATCATGTAGAGTGCACAACAGACTAGCAAAAGAACAAAGCATCAACTATTGAGAAGGAAATAACTTGGTTAAAGTAATGCACTGTGTTCTCTAGCTAGTTGGAATATAAATCAGAGACTCTTCAATGAATACATCTTAACAAAGACAACTCCTACTAGCTTTCATAACAATCAATTACCAACAAGACTCTGAAATTCCTGCCTTAACATCCACCATTAGGATGATAAAACCATTAATGATACATGGATGGTAAAAATATCATTGCAACATCGTGTCCACTAAACTCCACACACCAGAGCAAGATGCCTTAAAAAATCTGGCCAAATGCCTTATATCTCCTTATGCATAACCCCCCTTTTTCTTTTGTTTAGGACCTCCCTTTACAACAAACATAAAAAATCCCACACAAAACTCCGTTTTACATCGAGGACTCTCCCTTTCTGCAAGAACTCCTATTTATCCTTAAAAAATCATTATCTTTCATAGAACGTTACCAATTTACTCCTTATATCCTCCTCAACAACTCCTCAATAATGATAACCCTATAATATTTTTGGAAGATAAACCTTTTATACATTTTACAAAACAATCATACACTTTGATGAATCCCTCATGTTATTTATCCCAAGGATTTAAAGACGTTTTGAAAACAATTACCAAATCTTCAGCCTTCGTAAAATGTGTCACTTCAAGAGGATTACTAATTTTTCCTTATGTAAATATTAAAGACAATTTACAATTTTTCTATTTCCAATTAAAATAAAACTTATCAAGGTGGCCCTCTTAATTGGAGTTGTTTAAAGAAACCTTGAAGCAGATACCAGATTGAAGAAGGATTTATGCATTCTGCAGAAACTTCAGAAGCTGCAAATGATAAGGAGATTTTTGTGGTACGGAATGATGTCCTCCTGTTGAATTTCTTTTCTCTTCCAGATGTGCAACAAATATATTGGGAAGAAAACTTCTGCAACCTACAATATTGAGGGCTTTTATTCTTGATGACCTGCTCTTCCACAATGACAGTCAACTAGAACAAAAAATAATCTCTCTCCAATAAATTCAATTCACTTACAAGTGTGCTTTCAAATCCATGGAAATTGCCCAGCAAAAACACAAATTTAATGAGGGGTTTGATTCTTCTTGCCAAGATGCAACGGATGAGATACAATTCACCTTCAGACATGCATCATACGCAACAAAAAAATGGAGTGCAATTCCCTTTTGGTAGGTATATGAACCACCTTTCACCATGCTGAAACCTCTGTCAAATTTAAAAAAAAAGCTTTTATAGACCACATCAATATATGATTTTTAATATAAAACTCTACTTTTTCAGGCCCGCAAATAGAAAAAATATCTTCCCAAACAATGGGTGAAATAGGCAATGGAGTATGGTTGAACTTTAACATTGGAGAACTTCAAGCTCTCTTTATCTTTTATTGAGTTATCCTATGCTTGGGCGTGAGTTTCTCTCCGTATTGTTTAGTCGCTCCTCCTCATGTTAGGACACTTCCAATGGCACTGATCTCAATAAATTTCATGCACTATACAACAAGAAACTGAGTCTACAAATTGTGATTTTCAGGTGTTTTAAAGTGTTCATGTCTGATGATTCATTCTTTCATCAACAATGTTGTCCCACACTAAAAATGGATGGATTTTGGTATCCACAAGCTCCTCTCCAACCTAAAAATGTTCCATTACTGGAAAAAAATGCCTCATGTATCTTGAATTTTCCTAAAACATAATTAATTTCTACATCAAATAAATATTATTAAAAAAAGAGGTGCATGATAGTTGATTTCTGCATAAAAAGAGGAGATGCGCGTAAGACCAAAAATATCTATGATATTTCAAAATTGACACACTGATCATGCCAAGATGAGAAAAACTTTTAAAGCCCTTGAAAAATTAGTAGATCCATTTTCTAAATACAGAAAATCCTGTTTTCATTTATCAGACAGACGTTCAGCATAATTAAAAATTAAAATGTGATGTCCCCTTTTCAGAATTAATTAATTCTGAATACCTGAAGCCTATTGTTATTATTTTCCGTAGGCTAAGGGGAAATTAAAAGCGGAAAATAAATTAATTTAAGTGGTCTAAGGATATTGTGGACACTTAAATTCTATCTCAATCCAAAAAGCATTATTAGAATAAAAGAATAGTAGAAGGTTGAGTTCTATTATTAGGCACTTTGTTAGAATTTATAATTAAATAAAAGAGGGGGCACCAAAGTTGAAGAGAGAGCTGCATGCTTTTGTAAATCCTAATTTTAGGATAAGGGGTGGAAAGTATTATTTAATATGTTTGATCTTATTCTTAGGATGAGGCACCAACATGGAGGTGGATAAAGGATTATTTTAAGTGTTTAATCCTATTTTTAGGATAGGGTGCCCACTTTGGAGTGTCTAAGAGTTATAAAGGCAGACTTGGGGGTTCATTGTAACACATCTTGGAAATTCATGAATTATTTTCTCTGTCTGCAAATAGCTTTTGCCTCTGCAAACAGCAACAGAGGATGAAATCCCCCACTTCTCAGTTGGGCAATTCCATTCAGGAGTTGCAGAGGTCTTTCAGGGTGAAATTGTTACGTCAGTTCAGCTCCAAGAAATTGTGTTCAGACACTGGTATTGTTTTATTGAATCTGGTTGGAAATAAATAAATAAAAGTCTGTTTTTTCCCGTATTGGTTCGCTGTTTTATTTATAAAATTCAGATTATTGCTGCTGTTGTAAAAGTTTATTTTTGCAATTCTGCTGCTCCTAGGATTTAACGGAAATATCCAAATTTGCTAGAAGTTTCTTTTTTAGGGATATTACATAAATCCATAAAGCACTGTGTTTTATCATCCACTTTAACAAAACTTGCAATTGTGTAAAAACAACAGTTTTTCATATAAAACCAGGGCATTAAGCTATCCTTGGAGTGCCCTTGAGGCTATAAGCTTTCAGCGCCTAAGCAATCTAAGGTTGGTCGCAGCCTAAATCATGAGGTTTGAGTTTGAGTTCAACAAGGATAAGGTTTGGTTCGAATTCACCAACGGATAATGTTAAAAACAATGGCCATTAAGTTCGAACAATAAAAAACATAAAAAAATACACAATTATAATTAAATAAATATAATATTTAAAATATAAAATATAAAATATAATTTATAATTTATAATTTATAAAACATAAATATAAATTTATAAAATATTTTTAAAAATTATAAACAACGAAAACAATACAATCTATAGAAAATAATGACAAATTAAAATTTAAAACATTAACACAAAAAAAATCACTAAATTAAAATTTTAAAAAATTAAAATAAACATTAAAAAATCGAAAAACCTAATTTTAAAAAAGCATAACAAAAAAATACAAAGATCAAATTAAAAAACATTAACAAAACTTAAAAACAAAAACATTAAAATCAATTAACCTACCTTCTCGGGCTCCTTGGCAACCGTCGACTGCTCCAACTTCCGTCACAGCAATCTTCACACCTAGTGCACTCAATTCTCTGCCCAGTCCTCCACTCAAAGCACATTAGCTTGGCTTCACTTCCACCTCTGTTCAAGTCCAAGACAGGAGGGTTTTTTTCCCATGTTTTCTGCCTGCATTTTTTCTCAACATTTTTGCCAACGTTTTTCCCCATGATTTCTTGACGAACATTGACGAATTTGGCCAACTTTTCTATGATGCAAAGAGTTCAGCAAATTTCAAACTTCATGCAACAAATTCGCTGAACCTTGTGACTTAGGTTTGCCTCTCTGATACCACAGATGAAAAATGGAGAAATGGCATCATTGTGGCCATCAATTTTATTAATTCAAGAATAAAAGTGCAACACCAAGTAAGGGGGCTAAAGGTCCCATCGACCTCTCCATCTAAATGGCAGCTCATATACACCCTTCGAAGGGAATAACCTCCCCAACCACCTCAAGACCTAAATATATTATAATAATACAATTATTACATCATAAAATCCTAACTATAGTTTTATTCTCGTAATACAAAACATTAAACCTATGGGTATAAACTTGAGGGATTAAACTTTGAATAAACCTCTCTTTTGGACCATTTGCTAATGCATGCACATTGATTAGAGAGAAAATAGAGCATGATATCACTGGTACTAGAATGCAAGGCATTTTTCTAGTAGGAAAGTGGACACAAGTGTGCATATGCTAATGTATGCACATTGCTTAGAGAGAAAATAGAGCATGATATCACTGATACTAGAAAGCACGGCATTTTTCTAGCAGGAAAGTGGACACAAGTGATGCTTGTGATAATCCACCCTGACAGCTGTTTGTCAGTCTCTGATTCTTATAGCCTCCCACATCTCCAGTATTACCGGCCTGCTTAGCTCATGTGGTGTGCTTAGGGAGCAAGTTCTTTTATCATCTCAGTCTGCAATTTTTTAGACGGAAAATTGTATTAGGGAAATTGAAGTGGGAACATGTCAGTATGGCGATCCACCTTGGGAGCTGTTTGTCAAGACTGGGATTCTTATAGCCTCCCACATCTCCAGTATTACAGGCTTATTTAGAACATGTGATGTGCTTAGGGAGTAAGTTCTTTTATCATCTCTATGTCTGCAATTTTTAAGATGGTAAATTGTATTAGGGAAATTGAACTAGGAGCATGGCAGTATGAAGACTCGAACTTCCGTCTGATTTAACTTGATACCGTAGACGGATATGGATCCTTCCCTCTTCATAGGGTCTGTTGGGAATCTGGGATACATTAAAATTTCAGTTGGAAAAAGAATGTCTAGAAAACGCTTCTTTCTTTGGAGGGATTTTTTTGCTAGTAAAGGTTCTTTTCTCTGGAGGGAACTTTCAAAATAGAATAAAATTCCTTGGTGGATAGAAGCAACCTAAACTGCACTAAATTCTAGCAATCACCTATAAGTGAATCTATCTTAAGCTTTGCAGTATGGTTCCTCAAATCAACTTGTTCAAATTGGATTCTGAAGTCTGCGGACCTGTCTGGAAGGGCTGGATATGAAACTATAGTAAATTCTTCTATGAGACTAAGATTCTTTGACATACTCGGACTAAATCATACCATTGCTAGTCATTTGACCATATGATTAGAGCTTTAGGAATTAAAAGGTTGATGGCTGTATTGTTGTAGGACCATTTGGAAAGTACAATCTACATTCAAATTGTGAACCTTGGGTTGACTTGTTACCCACCAGACGCTGGCAGTTAAGACCAGACTCAGTAAATCTGGGTTGACTGATGCAGATTGTGTGGCGGTCCACAAGGAAGAGTCAATTCAGCATGTAGCTTGGTAGTGGTGATGTAAAGTGGCAATAACCTTTGAGGGTTGGATTGTCTCAGAGTATGCCAGCCGTTCCATCATCCCATTGAGATGGAAGGGGGCATTCAAGTTGTGAATATTGGGCTGATTTGTGATCCTTCAGAGCCTGGCAGTTAAGGTCAGACTCAGTAAATTCATGGTTGACTAATGTGGGTTGCACGACATTCCAGAGAGTCAATTCAGCATGTATCCTGGCAAGGCAAAGTAGCAAGAAACTTTTGGGATTGGATTTTTTCATAGTACAGCTGAATTTTCATCATGACAATAAGATGGAAGGGGGAATGCATGGAGACACCCGAATGACTTATAACATGGAAAATATATTTATAATGCTATTAGGCTTGCAGGCATCTCCATTCACTAGAGATGCAGAAACGAATCAACTTTCCACAGACCACTAATCAATGAACTACAGCTAGGAAAGATGGAGTCTTTTAAAGCTGACTTAGCTTGCTCGTATTACAGCCACAATAGATGTTTTTTAGAATAAATGTAAATTCTTCACACAGGTGTAACAGTAGATCTCCTTGTTCATGATGTAATAAGATACATGATGATGAAGAAAACAAACAGAACTAGGGAGATAATTGAGGCTTAATGGCTCTAGGATAAGACTCCACAAAGCCCTAACCAGACGGTTACTAATACCAAAGATGTGTCAATTAAAAATATGGGTGAGTATGATAAGAAACTCCAACTACTCATCTTCAATGTTCACTGAATGTTTTAAAAAAGAGTCAGCCAAAGAAAAAAGTCAATTTGAGAATCATCTTTAAAGATGTGTCACACTCATTGAACGTTTTATAAGAATTCAGTGGGTTGTAGTCCAATGATAGATCAGCTGGAAATCCACCATCACAGGCGCAAGTTTGAGTCTCGGGGACTCCCTAAAAAGCAATGTTCCACAGGGACATGTCCCCCCACCCAAATTTCAAAGTTTCTAGAGACGGGGATGTCCTTAAACATTTTGTATATCTAATGTTTCAAGTACTATATATATTTGCACCATGGTCCCCTCGGCGTCCCCAAACCTAAGCTCTTGGTCCCCCATCTCCTCGTTCCATGATTCTATGGAACTATGCTAAAAATCGACACCAAATCCCAGGGTTTAAGAACCTTCCGGCCAAAAAAGAAGTTTACTAGAGAAAATAAATATCATAGGGATGACCAAATGTTTGTGGAGTATAAAATAAGATTTTGCATTATAAATAAATAAAAGGAATTCATTTCTAGAGGAATTCTAGGAAGGTCAAATTTATCTATTCATGTCATTGTAAGCTGCAGAGGTTAATGAATACATCAAAAGTTATTTAGATGTCACAAAGGAAAATGTAATGTTATCAGGAAGACTAACATAATGCTTCAAAAGCAATGATATATATGGGTGTCTAATAAGCTGTAAAAGCAGAACCCCTAGTTTGTCCGGCTATTATAATCAAGAGGAGCAGGTATAAATATCTCAAGAAAAGATACACTTGCATATAGAGCAACCCCATATTTAGGATCATATACTCTTCTACAAAGTGGTTGCAAATGCTAGTTATCCATGCAATCTGGTAATATGGAATAGTGACCACAGGGACATTCAGATTGTCATGCAATGTGAGGTGTTGTTCATATCCACAGTTCTCAAGTTCCTAAGGGTACAAAAGCTTCTGTGCTTAACACATTGCTGTGAGACCCACCATGGCATGTAAAGTGATGAATTGTAAATGTGTACCTCATCAAACGAAGTTATGCCAAGACCCATTAGATTTTTTACCATACCAATCCTTCACAATAAACATTGATGAAGGATGTCATGAAATTTAATGCTTATTGGTAGATGGCTGACAAACTGTTAGAATAATGAGGCTATCATAACTACAATAGATAGTTGCTATGTATATAGTAGAAACATGTAACTATTAGATTCATGGTTCTATCATGAAACTTCTATCTTGATCTATATAAGGAATTCTATCCTCCATTTGTAAACCAACAAGATCCGTTGGATCCGTGTACATTCCAAAAGTCTTGGAAGAGTGGATTCCATGTCATTCCAAAATTCAATCGCAAATAATCTTTGGTTCTCTTCATTGGCAGTTTGAGTGCCTACGAGACATGGGATCTGACCGCACAACCAATTTGGGCATTCCACTCTAGTAGAGAGCAGCATGGCTTTTTTCCCTCTTTTTTGGGTAAAATATTGGCAAAGAAAGGACTTTTTATTGGGGAGATATTTGGGAGCATGAATTACAGCAATGCCACGCTTTGCGTGACATAAATAGAGCTCGGGTGATGAGTACGACAAACAAAGCAGACATTAAGGAGATTTGCAAGATAATTCTTGAAAATTGTTTCTTTAAATTACAAATACACAAATTAGGTCCTTATTTAAGAAACACGAAATGGAGCAATGGGAAATCAAATGAAGGTTTTGCAAAGTATGCATTTCAGATTCCTCCTACATTCTTTGTAGCTAGGATTTTTTTGGAACTTTTTGCAGACTAAACTCAACTTCCTCTTTGTTCCCCTTATCTCTTGGCAAGACCCTCTTCTAGGGGAATCTTGGATGACCAGTGACAACTGCAAAAATTTATGGAAGACAATTTGATTGTCCACCATTAGTTTTTTGTCCAAGATAAGGTGTCAAAGCGCTTTTCAAGAGGATAATATCATAATTCCCATAATTACATGTGTTTCAGGAAGGGGGACGCGTCTTAGGGAGAGGTAGAGATGGTGACGGGGTATCTAGTATGGTAAAAAAAATTCCAGATTTTGGGGACATCAAAGGGATGGATATTGAAATAAAATATAGTTATACAAATAAATTAATTAAAAAAACTTAAACAAATTAAAATAAGCTGAAATTTAAAACAATGAATTGGTAAGTAAAACCATTGATCCAATAATCCACATGATAAGTGATAATATCATAATCCCGAATTGTGAATGATAAATCAACATGCCAGCTCAGAGCTAACAATGAGAAGAATAAATGATACATCAATATGCTAATATGCCCAAAACAAAACAAAACAAAAACATAGTCCACAACTAAAAGTTCAGAGTCATTGTCTAAGGGAATACTCACAAACTGCTCGCTGCTAGAACTGTCAGGCTCGTCTTCCTCCTACAAGGGGATCCCAACCAATCCCGGCTGCACATACTTGGTCAATGTCAACCTGCCTTGGCTCCTCCAGATCTACATACCAACATAATGTTGGGCTCTCTTTGTACTCAGGTCTTTTGTGATTGATGAGACACGAGGCACTATGTAGAAAATTCTCTTCTCTCTTATAGGTTACTTTGTTGCTCTCATGAGAGTAGATCCAACCGTATGTCGACTAATTCCTCGCAACAACATAGGAACAGAAAACTTGGGAAAGGAGGTGAATGGCAAGTGTCCACAGCAATGTTGGAGGCCCATACAGTCACCACTAGCTCATTGGCTTGTCTTGTGCCAATGTGAGTAGGAGTATCCTAGTTAGAGCCTTGTAGCCTTCAAGTTCAATAAACTTGAGTCACCCAATGTTGACTTTTGAAGCTTTCTTTGGACTATACATGTTTTTCAGGGCCTTCAAGAGGCCTTTCTTCCCCTCCTCATCTAAAGGGACAGCTCTACTAGGACTCTCCACATACCATTTCAGATTAAGTGCATATGCAGCTTTGTGTAAGGGGGTGTTCAAATTTTCCCACCTTTGAATGATCAGTTGAACATCTAGAGGGTAGAACTCTAGGGTGGGGTCGTTCACCCGAATAGCAGCCTTCATCTGGTGAAGCATGATGTCAAGACTTAGCGCGATGCAAGTTTCTTCAATCAATACCCTATCGATTATATCTGTCTCGATTCTCTGTTATCGTGTGTAATACTTGAGCCTAAACTTATTGGTTTTTTCCCTTATCTCTATCCCTAGGGATCAAGATTGGGTTCGTGGAGGTTTAGTGTTTGATTCTGACCCTTTCCCGTATCTCTTTCTCGGCTTTTTTTTTGGGACTGTTGCCCTTCGTGATTGTCTGTAAAATTGTGTGTGTTCATCTTGCCCTTTGTGACTGTCGGTAAATATCGTGGGTGTTAATCCTACCCTTCGTGATTGTCTGTAAAAATCAAAGATGTTAATTCTGCCCTTCGGGATTGTCTATAATTTTCATGGCTGTTTTCTTGGCCCTTCGTGGCATATACTGTGCTATTTTCTCCTGCTATTATGGTTTGTGTAGCTACGTATTCTCTCTATCCCTGTTTTCTGTTAAATATTTTGGGTTTTGAAATTCCTTTGGGACCTTGACTTTCTCTTTTGGCCCTAGTGGTCAAAGGAACAAATTTCTCCGAATGGAGCCCTCTACAACTTGCATTTTTGAGAAAGGGGAATCATCTTGCATGTCGTTTTGAGATGCAATACGTGGTTCCTGTGATCAGCCATTTACCTCCAACGCTGGTATGATTCGTCAGTTCCGCATAGTCAAAGAAGACTCTAGAAAAACTCCAACAAGCTACATGAAAGCTGCGGATGGTACTCCGGTAATAAAAATTACAGTGTCTGATGTTAATGCTAACATTTGAGAACTAGAAGATAGGGCTCTCATTGTTCATTTTCTGGTGTTTAAACCATCACTATCTGCGTTCAAGGAATGGGTCAGGAAATCATGGAACACCCTAGGTGAGTACATTGTTTCTGTATGCCCTAATAGTTACTTTTTGGTTGTGTTTGCAAATAGTGTTGAAAAGGAATACATCTTCCAAGGGGGCCCATGGTTTTATGGTAGAGTAGGTTTGTTCATGAAACTGTGGACTGGCAACTTCTATTCAAAGTTGAAGAACTCCCACTTGTAGTTCTAGTTTGTATCCATTTATTCGGATTACCTACAGAATTTTGAAATCTAGTGGTTTTCCAGGATATAGGTAACTCTATTGGCAAATTTGTAAGGGCAGTGGATTCTACAATGTGGATGGAACAAATGGTATATGCACGGATGTGTGTGTATATGGATATGAATCAACCCCTGCCTGCAAAAATCCTATTGGAGGTTGGGGAAGAACAATGGGAACAATAGATTGACTATGAGAATATTCCTTTCAGATGCTGTCTTTGCCACGAATATGGTCACCTTATTAAAGATTGTCTGTTGCAGAGCAAGGACCCAATCAAGGAGACACCTAATTCTGATGAATTTGTGACACTGCTAAAAAGAAAGATAATAAAAGAGAAAAACATCGGTAAGGTTCAGCATAATAATACCAATAGATTTGCAGCCCTCCAACTGGAAGAAGCAGAGGAAGACATGGAAGAAGTATTGGAAACCCAAGTCCCAAAAACTCAAATTGTCCAACCTCACCAAGAGGCTCAGGAGAATATTCAACTTCAATTAGATTCTAAAGCATTGGTGGTGCGCCAAGGAATTATGGGAGAAATAAAAAGTTACCAAAGGAAACATAAGTTGGTAGAGGAGCAACAGAAGGATGACGGGGAAAATGTTCAGAGTCATATCTTACTGTTACCACCTCCTTCCACATTATCACCCCCTCTGGAGAATAACCCCTCAGGAGTGCAACAAGAACAACAGAAAAAACTACGGATGGACTCTACTTTGCGAGCAGGGAGGAAAACTAATCAACTCTGTCTTAAAAAAGCGGGGCAACTACTAACGGGAAATGGTAAAGTTGGGGATTTGGCCTCAATCTTTGAACACACCCCACAATGAAGCTGATTACTTGGAATGTTCAGGGCTTAAAGGCAGCCCTTCTAAAGTTATGATGTTAAGCGTATATTGCAACAACATCGCCCTCATGTTATTTCTTTAGGAAACTAAAGCTTCTATAAAATTCATGGCAACATTGGTCCCAAATATTCACAAAAAATTCCAAGTTGTCTCTTTGATTGCACGGGGAACATCTGGAGACTTGGCATGCATATGGGACCCTCAACAAGTTCACTATTTAGATAGTCGAGGAAACTAGGGTGTCCTATATATGGTGGTTCGATATGTTCCTTAAAACCAACCTACTCTGATAGTGAACATATATGCTCCGCTATAGGTGGAGGCAAAAAAAGCACAGTGGAAGATTATTCAAAATATTGTAGGAGCACATTGTGGCATCCCTGTCATTATAGGGGGAGACTTCATTATAGGGAGGCAAAACAAGGGGTGAACCCTACTCTGGATGCTTTTGCTGTTAATATGTTGGACTCTATACATAGGATGAACTAGGTTGATATTCAAACTCAAAATGGACTAATGACATGGTCCAATAGAAGACTAGGGGAGAGATGTATAATGGAACGACTGGATAGATTTATGATATCTGAAGATTAGTTTAAATGCAACATTATACCCATTACCAATGTTCTCGAGAACTCAGGATCTGATCATTGGCTGGCGCTATTGGAATTGGGCAAGTCACCACTATTCAGAGCTCCTTTCAGATTCCAATTGATGTGGCTATGAGACGAACATCTTCCTCCCTTAATCGAGAAATGGTGGAAGGAAGGGCAGCCTCAACATGGTACGAAAATGTTTTGTTTTGCTAAAAGAATGTAGCTGTTAGGAAATAAGGGATAAACTATGCGGAATAATCCCTCACAGAATCACAACAGTAGAAACTAATATGCAGAAAATATTACAGATCTCAAATAAAAGTGCAGAATAAAATAACATAACACAAAGAGACAGTATTTAACGTGGTTCACCCAATTTGGGCTACGTCCACCAATAATCACTTGCTCAGATTTTATTACAAGCCACCGCTCTCTCAATACAATACCCAGATCTGTTTGGAGCTATGCTCAACAAACTCTACAGAATTCACACCCGAATTCAAAACACATCTGCAATGTTACTATGTTACTACCATATGGATAAAACCATATAAGTAGACAACTGCTTAAGCAATTTTACAAAACCGTGGGTATCAAAACCATGGGCAAAAATCGTCCCATAAACCTATGGGACAAAATCCCGCCCATATGAGAAAAACACGTTTCCCGGTATATAGGGCATGTTTTAAAGTGTACAGAGCCCCGACGAGGATACATGAAAAGTGTACAGTACTCTTAGTGTACAGTCTTCAACACTTTCACACATGAAAACAGGCTCCACAATCTAACAATCTCCCACTTGGAGGTTTTCCTCTGAGCAAGCTTCTCAACCCTTCACTAGTTTCTTTGAGACCAACCAAAGCTGAACACAGTTTCAGTTTTTCCATTGTGACCACCTTAGTCATCATGTCTGCAGGATTCTGACTGGTATGAATCTTCTTCAGCTTCAACTTCTCTTCCTCCAAAGCTGTCCTGATGAAATGGTACCTTAACTGTATATGCTTCGTCCTAGAGTGGAAAGCAGAGTTCTTAGTTAGGTGTATAGCACTCTGACTATCACTTTGCAACTTTCCTTCCTCCTGCTTATGCCCCAACTCCTCAAGTAATTGCTGTAACCAAATCATTTCCTTGCTTGCCTCTGTGGCAGCAACATACTCATCCTCCATGGTTGACAAAGCCACCAACTTCTGTAGTCGTGAAATCTAGCTTACTGCTATTCCACCTACAGTGTAAACATAACCTGTTGTGTTCCTCCTACTGTCTACATCTCCAGCCATATTTGAATCTACATAACCATGCAAAGTGGTGTTTGATCCACTGTAGCACAAAACTGTTCCCATGGTCCCTCTCAAATACCGAAGGATCCACTTTACTGCCTGCCAGTGATCTCTACTTGGATCACTCATAAATCTACTCACCGCTCCCACTGCATGGGCAATATTAGGCCTAGTGCACACCATGGCATACATCAAACTGCCAACCGCTGATGAGTAAGGTACCTTGGACATCTGGTTTCTCTCTTGCTCTGTCTTAGGACACTGTTCCTTTGATAACTTGAAATGGCCTGCCAAAGGAGTCCCAACCGGTTTAGCATCCTGCATATTAAACCTCTTCAAGACCTTCTTAATGTACTCTTCCTGAGATAAAGTCAGCTTCCATTCCTTCCTATCCCGAGATATCCTCATACCAAGGATTTGTTTGACTGCGAGGATACAAGAAAAGTGTACAATACTCTTAGTGTACAGTCTTCAACACTTTCACACATGAAAACAAGCTCCACAACCTAACAGTAGCATCTCACTAAACAACTCAAGAAATGGAATGCTTCAAACTTTGGAAATGTCCATGGGAAAAAACAGGAGGTCCTCAAAGCCGTACACGAGGTGTGTCAGCAAATAAGGCAGCAAGGGTATTCGAAGGAATTGCAAACTAAGGAAATGCTCCTCAAGCAAACATTAACCGAGTGGAAATTAAGGGAGGAATTATTCTGGAAACAGAAATCCATAATTAAGTGGCTAAAAGAGGGAGATAAAAATACATCTTTCTTTGATAAATCTATTCTAGCTCACTGTTCATACAATCACATTGCTTACCTTGATAAAGAGGATGGTACCCGGGCAAATACACACGAAGAAATCCAGCACGTTGCCATACAATACTTTTCTGAGTTATTTAAGGCAACTAATCTGGATAGGGATGCCCAACAACAATTGTTTAACATTGTTCCTTCTCTGGTTAGTAAGGCAGACAATATGATACTTTTACAGCCGGTTTTTGAAAAGGAACTTCAAACTGTTGTATGGGCAATGAAAAAGGGAAAAACACCAGGACTTGATGGATTTCCGATTGAATTTTATCAAGAGTTTTGGGACATTATTAAAAAAGATCTGCTAGAAGTGGTGGAAGAATGTAGACAAGCAAAGACTGTTCTTAGGGTCATCAACTACACCTATATTGCTTTGGTCCCTAAGAAACAAGAGGCTTCTACCATTACAAAATATCGGCCCATAGCTCTATGTAATGTGCTGTACAAAATAATTACAAAATTTATAGTTGAATGACTGAAATCCATCATTGACAAAGTAATATCTCTAGATCAAGGTGGGTTTGTGCTCCATAGACAAATCTTTGATGACATTGTGATGGCTCAGGAAGCTCTCCACTCCATGGATATTCAAAAGAAACCAACTATGTTTTTAAGGCTTGACTTATCAAAAGCTTATGACATCCTTCTCTGTTTTGGGTTTTCTCCTCTTTGGGTTTAGTGGATACAAGCCTGTATTTCATCGGTTTCTTATTCACGTTTGCTTAATGGCACTCCTACAACTAGTTTTTCTGCATCTAGAGTTATACGACAGGGAGATCCTTTATCTCCATTCTTGTTCATCATAGTTGCAGAATCTTTTGGTAGACTCTTTGCTATGACAAAAGTCCAGCGAAAGTTGAGGGGTAATAAATTGGCCACACAGGTGGATCCACTATCCCACTTACAGTTTGTGGATGATTCTTCTATCATGGGGGAAGCGTCTTTGAAAGAAGCTACTCAAATCCATAAAAATTTGGAGCTTTTTTCAAGGCCATTGGATAGGATATTAACATGCATAAGTCAAATTATTTTCTTTCACTACTCTCCAAGGTTGTAACAGGACATACAAACGAAACTTGGATTTCGGAAGACCACATTGCGTCTTAAATACCTAGGTATTCCATTGGATTCTAAAATACTCTCTGACTGGGGCTGGCTACCTGCTAAGATCCAACAAAAATTTAGTACGTGGACCAATAGATGGCTATCCTCGGGGGGAAGAATAACCTTGATTAAAGCTGTCTTGCAAGCTATTCCTATATATTTCGCTTCTCTCCTGAACATTCCAACAATAGTTCTACACCATTTAGACTCTATTAGTCAAAATTTTTATGGTCACACACTCAACAAGTTCGGAATTGGCATCTCGTGAAATGGAAAACCTTGTGTTTGCCAAAGAAAGAGGGAGGATTGGGCTTCAGAGCTAGTCTGCCAAATAACAAAGCCTTGACAGCCAAGCTATATTGGAGACTACTGTAAAATCCGGACCAGTTACAGAGTATTAATATTAGAGCAAAATATACACAGGGTATGAGGCCCCATGAAATAGTCCGATGCTCTTTACCTTCTCAAGGATCCCCCATTCTCTCAGTTCTCAGAACATGAGAAGAAAGCATCAAGCAACACTTATTTTGGAAAATTGGTACAGGTGATTAGGCAAATTTCTAGTCTGATTCGTGGGATGGTCATCCAACTTTGATCAAACAATATCCGGATTTGAGAAATATTATGGATACTCTTCATGGACAAGGAAAGCAAAAGGTAAGTCACTATATAAAGCCAACACACCCAGGGAGTGAATGGTTTTATCCATCTTTATGACAGATTAACTTGACTCATGCACAAGTTCAATTCTTTCAAACTCTTCTGCAAAGCAGGATCCTCTCTACAACTTCAACACCAAATACCCTGGAATAGGGAATTGATCAGGATGGAAAGTATTAAGTAGTTGAGGGCTATAGAGTTTTGGTGGTGGTGCCCCCAGATTTCATCCTGCAATCTGGGACTACCCTATTTTAAAAAAAATCGTACTTTTAAAATAATGGGTCATTTTGTGTTTTCATTGCCAGAAAGTTCCTGTAATGTGCCAAGATATTCCCAAGGAGCCATATAAGCCATTTTCGACAAATACCCAGATGCCCAAAATTGTTTTATTCTATCGTTGGGGTTTGCCTGCGGGAAATTTGTATTTAATTATTTTGAGGCAATTTGTGCTCCGGTTTAACCTTGTTGTGATCGTACTTGTCATTATTCCCATATACCAATAGGGTTTTAACCAGGAATGAATCCTGGGCTTTATTTGTGACTTCTGACAACGTTTTGTGTTTTTTGTGTTTTCCCGTTTCGTTTTCTGTGAAATTTCTTTGGATCAATTCCTTTGCCGATTTGGCCTGATTCTTGGTCTGGAGTATCTGGAGATCACCTATGCACATTGTGCCAGAAGGAATTCACCATCGGAGGTCTGGTTCTCTTGGAAAAGACGAAGTCGTGCACCAAAAAGCTTCTTCTGGGCTGGCCGCATTTTTGGAAAAAGGGGGTTTGAAGTGGATCATGGGATTTTTGGAAGCAGCAGGCAGGTGAGAATTTTGTACCTGCCTAGAAGGATACTTTTTCCCATGGAAGCAACGTCACTTAAGTCACAATGGGAAAATTAGAGGCAGCAGGCAGGCGGAAATTTCTTACCTGCCTTGCAGGGTAAAAATTCTCATTGTAAAATAAAAGAAAAAAATCACTTAAGGCATTTATGGGATTTTATTGCCTGCCTGGCAGGGTAAATAAACCCATTATGAAAGTCAAACAGCTTAAGTGAATCATGGGATTTTCGGAGCTGCCTTGCAGGGTAAATAATCCCATTGCCAATTGACTTTTAAAAATAGAAATTCCTTATTTCAAAAAGTGTGACCCCTTTAGGGAAAGAAAGGCAGCCTTAAATTAATTAATTTAATTAATTTCTTCTCCAATTTTGGCGCCTAGGCTTCTGGAAAAGTCAACAAAGGAAAGTGGACAAAAGGAAGTTGGAAATAGACAGTTCTAAAATTAAATAAATATTATTTATTTAATGCAGCCCCTTCATGTCAAAAAGTGCGCCCCATTTGGGAGAGAAATAATACATTTTTAAGTATTAAATGATTTAATTAATTTCTATTTTCAGTGGCTAAGGTCAAAGCATATTGTGAGGCTTGAATTAACTAGAAGCAGAAGTCTAAAATTAAATAAATTTAATTTATTTAATGGCAGCCATGAGCATGCATAAAATAGGCGCCCCATTTGAAGAGTAAAGCTTATTTAATAATTAATTAATTGCCAGGAATAGGAAAGGCATTAATTAATTATAGAATTATGAGAATTATATAAGTAGGAGCTGCCATAAGGATGAATTAATTAATTCCAAAGAAGAGAAGTGCAGCCCAGACAAAAAATGCGCCCCATTTGAAGAGGGTTTTTGCTCAGAAGAAGGTATAATTAATGCTGGAAGCTTCCAATTTTGGCGCATAGGTTGAAGGAGGTTGATTTGTGTCTAGATAATTGTTTGCATAAGTGATATAGGTGCTCAAGTGAAGGTAAAATTCATGCTTGCTTTGCATGCAAATAAAACATCAAATTTTGGGGCAGCAAGCATTGATGAATCAAGTCACGGGCAACTTCGGCGCAGGAGATTCCCTCAAGAGGAAACATGGAGGAGAAAGCAGTAGAAGGCCTGAGAAGATGAAAGTGCACAGAAGGTCTCAATCAAAGGAGAAGATCACTTCCACGGCTATGACGTTAGTTCCGGCTTCTCCAGCATCCAATACTTCACCCACTGTTGCTCCTCAGCAAGACACTACCATTCCTCAGTTGAATCCGACAACATTCATCTTCTCTCCTCAGCCACTCTGTTCAGCACCTGTTCCTGAAGAAACGTTGAAGCTGCAGATGGCAGAGTTTGAAAGAGCTTTGTCTTTAGATGATTCAGAGGATGGTAGCCACAACACTGTAGCGGTTTGTGATGAAGAGGAATCAGAGCGAGAGATAGTGGTACACTCGGCAACTTCTCATTCTCCGAGAAGTAATTTCTCAGAATGGTTGACTTCGCAATTGGTTCCAGAGGCTAGAGTGGAAATCAACTTAGAGGAACACGACTTGCAGTTGCTCCTGAGTCTAGGCAGAAAAGACAAAAAACCTAAAGTTGTTAAGGTAACTTCAAGGTTGATCATAGAGGAGTCGGGGCAGAAGTTTGCTGAGATGTCAGTTCCGAAGGAAGATGAGCTCACGGCAGAAGACATATCAGTAACCAGAGTACTTATCGGTCAAGCCACCACAGAAGGATTGAAGCAGGACACGCACACATTGATAGATGCTCTATTCCTTAGGCTTGACAGAGAAAAGGCGGAGAAAGTTGAACTTCAGAAGAAGGTATCTCAGTTGTGCGAGATCATTGCCAAAGTTGCTAAATCTTCCACTCAACCCATTTCAGCGCAGAAGCAGGTGAGTGATCATCTGATGCAGGAAATGAAAAATGCAAACAACCAGGTGAAAGCTATCGACGAATGGAAAAGTCTGATCATTCGTCAAGCTTCTGTACAACTCGGAGAGGTGCCAACCCGCCTGAAGGTTATGAAAGATGCAGCAGATCAGCTGAAGCAACTGGTGACAAGCATAACAGATATGAACACAGTTGTTGAGAGTAACCTGAGTACTTTGGCCGAAATCAATAAGCTGCCAGGAGAAGTGTTGGTTGCAGAACAGATTGTGCCTGACGGATCAGTTGAGAAGGGGAAACAACTGGAGTTTGCAGTATCTTTCCATTTGGAGATCTGCAGAATTACACTGCAGAGGATGCAGGCACTTAAGAGTATGGCATCGTCTTTGCCAGATAATATCATTGCTTTCACTCATGAGGAAGTGGTCGGAAATGTTACTTCATACACACGGATCATTCCTAGTAGAGTGCCTAATTCCCTGGAAGGGTCTCTTCTGAGTGTGCAGGGGAGAATTGATGGAGCTACTAAGCCTTTCACGATGAATTCCATCAACAGATTGGTGGCACTGCAGTCGGACATTGTGAAGCTTGGGCCAAGCTTGGAGGATGTGGAAGCATGTATCAAGGTATTGAACGAAGGCTTGTTGCAGTTCAGGACAGAAAAGGAAGCTGTGGCTAAGACAGATGGGAAGATGTTGAATTATATGTTCGACAAGTATATTTAGTATCAGAACAAAAAGAAGATATAAATGTTACAGCTAGCATGACTTCTTCTATTTTTCACGTTCTCGGATGAAATTGTAAAGCTTTAAAGTTATTGGTTTTGAAACCATTGCTTTAAGTTATGTGGAACGATTCTATTAGTTAAGTGATAGATGTGTCACTTGAGGAGAAGTTAGAGGAGGATGATTGTCAGATGTCATCTTTACTTCTTGTTTATGTTTCAGTTCAGTTCAGTTTTCCATTTGTACTTTCCCTTCTACATTCTATAAGTAGAAGAAGAACCTTCGGGTTAATGATCAAAATTTATAAGCAACATTCTTATGTTCCAAATTTTGTGTTGAAACCCCTGATAGCCACTTGAAGCAAAGGAATATAAAGGAGCAGATTTCCAAAGAACTTTGTATCACGGTGCATTTTGTTTCTAGCTTTCTATCTTAAATCTTCTGATAAAATTGGCGCTATTTTAAATTTAGACCTAGAGTTTCCTTTGCTTATAATTTTGTGTGTTGATATCTATTGGTTTCTTCTATGTGCATGCAATCAACTATGTTATCTATTGATTGGGTTGCACATCTTCCCCATTTCTTCCATGTGTTTTATTATTTCTTTCTTCTATAAATATTTTCTTTCTTAAACAGTTGCTTACTTGTTACAGAGCTATACAGCTATGGTTTATGAGTTGAATAGTTTAAATAAAAACCCCATATAGATACTAGCATATTTTTATTGACAAATCTGACACGAGAGCCTCACCGGTAAATGAGGGAGATTCATCTCATGACTACCTAGGTTTTCAACAATGCAGAAAATCTAGCCAACAATCATTTAAGTGCAACTTTGTTGATGTGCATGCATTCCTTCTTGATCCTCGTGTAGACACCAAAATTGGGTAACACCTCGTGCTCCCCCACTCTCACATGGTATTAGAGCTCATTGTTGGGAATCGTGTCGCTCGCTTCGGTTGTTGCTTACCACTCTCGGTTTCGTGATTTTATTAGTTCTTGTGCAAGTTTTAATCCCTTCTTTATTTTTTGGTTCTTGCATTATTTAGGTCCTTTTATACTTGGAGGTAGTGTGCATTCTACTATGAATCTAGTGGATACTATTAGAGGTTGGAAACATTCAGTTAGGGATACCCAGGACTTTACCAAAGTAATATGACTTGTTGTATCTCTTCTGTTGTGGAATGTTTGGAAGGAAATAAATAAACACATTTTCAAGTCAGAAAGCAGAGACAGGTGGTATCTCATGGACTTGACTAGAAGTAATATCGCATAAACTATAGTGCACAATCTGAAAATTCCTTTCCCAACACCTGTGAAGTGGAAATTTCTATTATAGAAACTAAATCTGGGCAATAGGCAATTGCAAATAAAGCAATCTACTAAATAAAGGATGCCTTCTAATCTCAAAATACGGAAGCCTCCCCCATTCGGATTTGTCAAAATAAACACTGATGGAGCAGCTAGAGGTAATCCGGGTCCATCCAGTATGGGAGGGATAGCTCATGACTCTTTGGGAACTCCTCTCTTCTTCATTGCTTATCTATTGGGACATTACACCAACAATATGGCTGAAATCTCTAGCCCAACTCCCTTGCTACCTCGCTAAGCTCGCGATTCAATCCCTGTTCCGCCCAACTCGCCTGGTCAAGTTCTCATTGAGCTCTTTCTGGCTCGTTGTTTGCAAGACTCGACCGTGGTTTCTTGTTAGGCTCGTTGTTCTCTCTGTCATCGATCCAGACAATATCCTACCAAGTTACACTTTTCTCATGGTGTCCTAGAGGTCCACCCGTTTCATTCATTTCGCTGACCGGCTTTGGCCAATTGGGCTTGTGGATCATTCTAATCTCATTAACTTTGAGTCCTCTGACTCGCCACCTGAGTCGTTGTTACTCCAAATGCGCTACAGATGGAGCGGAATCACTCTTTGAAGTCACATGATCCATAAATCTGCATCAACGTTATGGCATTACCCTTGCTTGTTCTTTGGCTCAATCACATGGACACCCTTGGCTCGAGTATGAGCATCGTTGTATGAGCAACCAGCTCACCCTCGCACTTTGTACGTGGTTTATTAATGTCCATCTCGTGCACCCTTCAGCAACCAAAATCGTGTGGTGGTTGCAGAGTAACCAGCTCGGACCCAACCACCCTACAGCCAGCTCGCCGAGCTAAGCTGGCTGACCCTCCACCAATTTTGTCAATATTCTTTCCTGGTTTGTTCATCAGCTTGTTTTTTTACATCTAGGTCCAGTTAGATATGCCTATATGTAACCTCTAACTAGCTTAAAAACTACCCTACACACATAAGCTAAATTTGTCACTATATGTACCACATCAAAAGAACCAACTTTTTCAATAACATCTCTCAATATAGGGTTATTGGGATTTTTCGGGCACTTTTGCACTTCGGCTCGCAATTATATCAAGCTCTCTTCTTCGCTTGCAAGTTAGTGAGAGCATCCTTACATGAGACAATAATATAGATAAGTGCGGTGAGAGCCCCATATCTTGTTTTTACCCCCTTTTTAATGCTTGCTTCCGGTTAGTTTGATGCTTGTTACCGTGTTGATTTCCATTGCGAAAAACTAAACTTCACCTGGTGGTCTCCACACAGGTGCGATTTTTTCACCAAGATACAAGGTGAGTCACTCAACTGTTTCACGTCTTTATGGGGGCACAATTGGGTGTAATGCAACGCCCTATTTATGTGCCACAAACTTAGCCTTAGGTGTTCAACTTATAATAAGTGAGTTCAACTTGAAATCTTTTACTTTCTTCTTCGATCACTCTTATCTGCCATGGCATCATCAACCTCGGTTCCTTTGCCTTTACATCATACATGTCAACTATCATGAATTAGGGGCCAGGATTTTGTAACTCTTGCAAAAACATCAAACTTGGGACTATTGGATAACAATGGGTTTGCAAACTCAGCTAACTAGATGTTGCTATGAGAAAGAGAAATGATTTGACAAATGTGATGAATTGCTTACGGGTTCTTGTGTCTTTTCGTATCACCGGATCTGCACTTTCATTTATCTTCAACCAAAACACCCAAGGATGTATGGAACACCTCTAGATCAAACGTGGTTTGGGAAACAAGGTGAAATGAGAGGGCATGAACTTGGAAAATGTAGTTGAAGTTAGTCATTCAGCCCTAGTGAGTTTTGACACCCAATGTCAACGAACAAATCTTCACCAAGTTCAACAATCTATAAAACCTGCCCCCCTCTGAAATGCTTGTTTGGAATTGCATCAAACATTAGACTCACAACTGTATTCAAAGGTGCCTTCCTCCCCAAACTTGGTGAATGACTATTCTACATTTTGTCTATACCTTCCATGCAACCAGAAATTAAACTCTTAGGCATGCACAATGGAGCTATGCCCTCCTTTGCATGAGTTTATTGCCTAGCTTTTGGGCCATGAATTGGAACAGCATAAACATAATTCACAACTCGCTTTGGTACTGCTAAAAAATCCACTAAATCCCATGTTCTTCTTGCAAGTCATGACAAACCGAAGGCTTCAAATAGATCTAAGAAACCAAAACAACATTAGGAATTCAATGAGAACAAGGACCAATCCACCACCAAATCAAACTAATTCTGAAATTCCTCAATGTTCATACTTCATAAACCTCCAAAAACAACAGGATCAATTTTCTATGTGGGCTTAGGCAAAAAGAAGAAAAATGTAATGAAGAATGAAGATATGACCTCCTCACGAGTCTGGTCTTGCAGAAGAACAACAAAATAGGTCTTCCCATAGTCTCTCAAAACCATCTTCAGTCAACTCTAATGAATCCTCTAAGGCAAATGATGAATGGAATAAGGGATAAGGGACAAGAAAAAGAAAAATAAATAATTTGAAATTTCAATGTTCATACAACATTAACAGACAAAAAACAACAAATAATTTTCTATTTTAGCTTAGGGAAAAGTTAAAAAATTAAAAAATAATGAATTTATAGGCATATGCTAATGCCTTAAATCATTTTGGCATTTTGGAAAAGAAAAATTAAAGATAACCAAGGCCCAAATGGCTTTGCAAGTTTGCAAAGGAAACAAAAATACAACCTATAATTAATTTGTAAACAAAATGCTTTTCTTTTAAATGAATGGAAATTCCTAATGGGAAATTCTTGCACTTGCTCTTGCTCTTGTTCCTCTCTTTTCCTCCTCTTTACTTGTTTTTTTGTATACAAGTTTACTCAAGTGTAATTGACAATGTAGTTTAGGGCCTTTCTATAAGTTTTCCAATGTGCTTTTAGAGTTAACGTTTTAGCTTCTTCTTTGTATGTTGTTTTAAGTATTTTCCCCCTTAAAAACCTTTTTTTGGTTTTTTAAAGGGTACAAGCATCGAGGACGACAAGATGTCCCCAATCCATCACGACATTCCCAACACCTACTTACAAATGGGAAACATCCTCTAGTTTCAAGGGAGATCTCACGAATGTCCCCAAATTGTTTGTTTTTTGAGATGTGGGAGGTGAGAGAGGGGCCAAGGACATTTCGTCCCCATCCCCACTACCTCTACGATGTTCGAAGAATCGCCACAACCTTAGAGAGATGTCCCCATGTAAGACTGATACTTCCCAACGACCTTAAGCAAAGTGAGACTCTTTAAGCAGCATTTGGATTTCCTTGTTAAAGCTAAGTTTGAATGGCTCTGCAAAATGTTGACTCTACCAATCAGTGATCAAATTTAAGTGTTTTTCTTCCTTTCTTGTACAGGGAAATATTTTTTGAGAAATTCTTTTCTTCAGCTTATGTATCCTCTTATTTATTTGTCTAACATAAGATGTATTTCAGAATTTATTTAGGAAAAACATTATATTTTAGATAAAAAAGGATAAGAAAAACAATTTTAAAGATGAAGGTTTTGAAAGTGGCACAGTTCTTACTTTCTGATTATTAGAATATGAATTCTATATTTTTATGTTAGGCCTTGAATTCTTGAACTCAATTTTCTGACCCACTAAATCCCCAATGGAGCATGCTAGTTTAGTGTGTTTTTGTTACATGCAAACATGGGAAGCATTAAGCAATTGAATTTACTAATCTTGTAGATTGAATCGGGAGATGCCCCCAGGAAGTGAAAATTTCCGCAATTTGAATGTAAGCTAAGATGTAATGTCCCCAATTCCAAGCAGTTGGCCTAATGGCCCTATTTTGGTCTTAGCCCTGGTCATTCCCAAGGGACTAACGACTTTGGAGGTTATTGGGGATGGTTGTCTGATTTCCTACTATGTTTTTGTTATATTTTGGGCGTTGGGAGGGTCTAATGGGCCCTTTGTGTTCTATTTTGTTGTTGGGATCACTTAAGTGGACACTTTTGGCATTTAATGTTATGTTTCTTCGTTGGGGCCACTTAAAGTATCTTTTTGGCAACTTGAGGGGATATGTATTGCATTTAATGTTATGTTTCTTCGTTGGGGCCACTTAAAGTCCCTTTTTGGCGACTTGAGGGGATATGTATTGCATTAAATGTTATATTTCTTCGTTGGGGCTCATAAAAAGCTATATAAGGAGATGGGGGGTGTAGTGGGAGATTGATTCATACATACACTTATATTTCTTTTCATGTGCAACTGTTGTTTGCAACTTTTTAGCTTGTGGAGTAAGATCCCACGAGAACCCTAGCTTCGGTGGTGAGAGATCCATCCCTAGCTAGCAGGGCATTCTTCGGTAGTGAAAGATCTACCCTAGCTTGTCATTTGGAGCGGATTTTATGGCTGTTTTACAGAGGTATTTTCAGAATTTTCAGAATTAGGGTTTGAGGGTTTTTGTGAGTTTTGGTGGAGATTTTCAGCTGGTTTTCGGATCAGACCTACGGCAACCATAGAGGAAGGGTTTGGCATCATCTACAGAGGTTTTCACAAGGTTTTTGGCCATCTACCAAAGGGGGTGACTTGTTTGGGAGATTGCAGCCCTAATTTCTAGGGTTTCCAGTTGGCCGTTTTCAGATCTGAAGGTTGGAAAGTCATCTTCTATATTTATATATGTTATTTCCCAAGTTTCATCATTTTTGCACTTGTATTCGGAAAGATATTAATTTTCGAAGTTTCCCAGCTATTTTAGGCACGCTGTAATTTTCTGGCAGCGTTATATTGACTGAAAATTTCCAAAAATATTTCCCTTGTGTTCTTTATATTATTATCTAGTTCCATTTAAAATTTCAAGTGTTTTGCACGGATATTCTGAGAGTTATTCATATTTTACTGTTCGCTGCCCTAGCTGTAATTTTCTGCAAAAAACCATATTTCTGTTCGGCTGTGTTTTGTCTATCTTTTGCATATTTTACAGCGATATCCTATAAGGGATATTACATAAGAAAATCAATAGATTGTTCTTATGATACAGTCCTATCCTTATGTTCCTCTAATTCTTGGAGGGGAATTTTAACACAATTCTTAATTTACAGGGAAAACAAGGAGAAACTTCTAACTTGGATTCCAGCTCAACTAATATGGTTGGATACATACAATCTCGACTTAGTGGATGGTCCAACTGGCAGTGGGTTGATGACCTAGTCCAACAAAAGACAAGGTCCAGATAGTTTCTTGGAATGAATGGATCGTTTTCTGGCGTCTAAAGAATGGTGATTAAATGAGTATATCCCTGAGGCTCAGATTTTCAACAACATTGGGTCTAATCATTGGCCAGTGTGTTTGGAGATGGGAAAATCTGCTCCTTTTCAAGCTCCGTTCCGGTTCCAGTTGATGTGGCTTCGCCATGAAAATATAGGTAATCTTATTCATAAGTGGTGGCTGGAAGGAAAACCTAGGTATGGGACACATGTTTTTCTTTGCCAAACGTTTGAACTACCTTAATGCTAAATTAAAAATATGAAATCGGACTCAGTTTGGAGACATAAAGAAGAAAAAAAACAGCTCCTTGAACAACTAGAAGAGCTCAATTTTAACCTTCGAACTTTAGAAAGTAATGTTGATCTTATCCATCAGGAGCTCTCTTTAAAAGCTGCTCTTTATTAATGGGAGACCAGAGAAGAGCTTATGTGGTGGAAAAAAACCAGAATTCAATGGTTAAAAGAAGGTGAAAAAAATCTATCTTCTTTCATAAATCCTTGTTGGCCAGACGAGCTCATAACCACACCAATTCCCTGACTACGGAAGATGGCAAGAAGGAGTATTCTTTGGAAGGCATCCAACAAATTGCAAAGCAATATTTCTATCAATTATTTACAGCTCATCCTCTTGATGAGATGGCCCAGAAGACAGTGTTGGATACTATTACTCAACTCATCTCAGATCAGGATAATGAGAGGCTTACCATTCCAGTCACGGAAAGTGAACTGCAAAAAGTGGTATTTAGCGTGAAGAAAGGAAAACTTCTAGGGCCTGATGGATTCCCAATTGAATTTTACCAAATTTTTTGGGATATTATTAAGGGGAGGTCCTCCAAGTGGTGGAAGGGGTGAGGACAACTAAAATGATGTTAAAGGAAATAAATAAAACCTTCAGAACTCTTATTCCTAAAGGAACAGAAGTGGAGGATATTTCTGGATTCAGACCTATAGCTTTGTGTAATGTTTTGTACAAAATCATCACAAAATTTATGGTGGAAAGGATGAAACCTCTTCTTCATAAGATCATATCTCTAGAACAAGGAGGGTTTGTCCTAGACTGGCAAATCCATGGTGAGATTGTGTTAGCACAGGAAGCTTTACACTCCATGGATATCCAGAAATATTCTACTATGTTTATTAGGCTTGATCTATTCAAAGCCTACGGTAGAGTGGACTAGGAATTTCTATGTCAAGTTTTGTCTAAGTTTGGCTTCTCTGGGGAATGGATTAAATGGGTTTGAGCTTGTTTATCTTTAGTTTCCTTTTCTATCCTTGTTAATGGCACTCCCTCCCAGATTTTCTTGTCATCTAGAGGGATACATCAGGCAGATCCTTTATCTCCCTTTTTATTCATCATTCTAGCCGATTGGCAACTAAAGCTTGTCAGGATAAAAAGATCAGTGGTATCAAAATGGCCAAAGGAGCTCATCCACTCACACATCTTCCGTTTGTGGATGAATCTACGCTTCTCGGAAAAGCTACTTGCTTGGAAGCCCACCAAATGTAGAAAATTCTTCATGTATTTTCCAGAGTTACCGGTCAATTGGCCAATTATGACAAATCTAACATCATTTTCTTTCATTGTTCAAGTAGACAGGAGGAACAAATTCTTAACATTCTTCACTTCAGAAGGGGCTCTATTCCACTCCAATATTTGAGGGTTCCTATAGCAGCTAAACAAATGAGAGAATGGCATTGGCTCACAAACAAAGCAAATATGAAATTGCAGAAATGAACTAATAAATGGCTATCCTCATGAGGAAGAATGACATTTGTTAAGGCAATCCTCCAAGCCATGCCAATATGTGTCTCCTCTATTTTGAACATTCCAATTGGAATTCTAAAACAAGTGGACTCTCTCTGCCAAAAATTCATGAGGAATGGCTTACAGGAAAAAATAAAATGGTCTCTAGTTAAGTGGGAGACTCTTTGTCAACCTAAGCAAGAAGGTGGCCTCGGATTCAAATCCACATCTAAGCACAATAGAGCCTTAGCATCCAAACTTTACTGGAGACTGCTCATGGTTCCAACCGATCTCTGGGCTGCTAACATTAGAGTGAAATATGCAGAGAATAATCCTCCTGAGAGAATCATTCGATTGTCTCTTCATTCCAAAGGATCCCGCATTCTTGTTGTTCTAAAAGTGGGGGAAGAAATTATAAAAAAGCATTTTTTTGGATAATTAGTAATGGTCAAATTGCTAACTTCTGGATTGACTCTTTGGGATGGGCATCCACCTCTCATCACTCAGCAACCAAAATTAAAGACAACCATGGATGTGTTGCATGAAAAAGGATGGATTAAGGTTCCCAACTATTGTAAGCATTCTACTTATTCCTGGGAGATTGGGCAATGTTGGATTCCCACTATAGATTGGCCAATTCAACTTGGGAAGTAGCAAAATCAAATAAACACTATTATTTTAGCCAGTCCTCTTTCAACTTCTCCAATGCCTAATTCTTTAGATTGGGGGAAAAGCTCTATAGGTACTTAAACAATCTCTTCAGGATATGGTTCTCTATGCCGGATGGTTTCTCATCCTCTTAAGGACATCTTTCGCCATGTATGGCAGCCTGCTTTATGGCCCAAGGTGAGCCTCTTTGTGTGGTTAGTTTTAATGAGAAGAGTCTTAACAGGAAATAGATTCAAGAGACGCGGATTTTATGGTCCTTTTAGATGTGCTATGTGCTTGGGTAATGAGGAATCCATAACTCATATGTTTTTCCAATGCCCCTTTGTGGTCCACTTATGGTAGCATTTATCCACATTGTTTGAGTTCCCCTTTGATTGGATTCCAATCATTAGAGCAGCTGATTAGAGGATGGAGTAACCACTTGACCAGTTGATCAAGGGACAAAACCTTTTACCAGCTATGTGGTCTCGTATCACCCTCCTACACTGGAATGCATGGAAGGAATGAAACAGGACAACAGGGATATTCCTAATGTTTGGGAAAAGATACAAATGAATGTGGCGGAATCTATCAAGCATAAGATTTGCATACCTCAAATTCTTCCGCAAGAATGGGATCACTTGTGTAAAAAACTTTCTATACAACCCATGACTTCAAGAATGGCTGCCTTCAAACCAAAAAAGAAAATTCAGCTGGATAGACAATGGACACCTCCTCCAATAAGGGTATGGTAAGTTGAACACTGATGGAGCTACAAGGGGCAATCAGGGTCAGGCTAGTATGGGAGGCATTGCTAGGTCTTTTGAAAGGTCTGTAGCCTTCTTTTCTGAAAAATTGGGATATACAATGAACAACTTAGTTGAGATAAAAGCTATCTATAAAGGGATGCAAGAGGCATTGAAAATTGGATGGCAAAGACTCCAGGTTGAATCTGACTCTGTGCTTATTGTTAGACTATTATCCTCTCATGATGAAATTCACAGCAAAAATTGGCAAATAGCAAGAAAGTTGGGGAAGATACACAAATTGCAGGACCAGTTTCAAGAGGTCTAATTCATACATGTTCCTAGAGAAATCAATAAAGTGGCGGATGCATTAGCTATAATGTCCCTCTTTCTCGATTAGTTCGGTCGAAGACCTTTTGGCCTGTTTTGTCTACCCGACGGCCAAAAGGGTGTTTTCAAGGGTGACTTCGGTTTATTATTTTATTATATGGTGCTCGAATTAAAGTAAAATATCATTAAAGCACATATAATGAACTAATAGACTGTTTGAGTGATTTTGACTTAGGAAAGTGCATTTAAATAAATTAATAAATTATTTAAATTGCCTTTCTAGCCAAAAATGCGACTTGTTTGGGTAATGGCCAAATATACCCAAAAGTGCGACTTGATTAGTGAAGCAAAAATAATTAATTAAATATTAATTATGTGGTGTTAGCCAAAAAGTGCGATTTGGCCTTTGGAGGGTTTTTGGCTATATGAGGAAAAATGCGGCCTGGGTAAAGGATTCAGATTATTATTATTATTTTCACAGAGCAGTTAGCACAGAGCTTTTGCAGACAAAATCCAAGGACGGAAACCCAATGGATTATTACTCTTGCGGACGGAAACCCCAGGAGCAGTGAGAGAAGCTTCCACCCAGGAATCTTCATTGTTTACACAGGTTATTATCATTTCAGCAGCTTCAGACAGAGAAATAAATTGCAGCAGTGGGCATTCAGGCAACTTCTAGAGTGGGGCGACTTGTTCTACAGTTGTGTATGCATTATCAGAGGTATTTTTCATGATAGTTTATTGTTATACATTTCAGCCTCATATATATACCAAATCGATTTGATTTGGATCCTTTCTGGCTGAGTTTTTGGGCAGTATCTGTATTATTCCATCTGCAGATTTCTATTTGTGTTTGCCCTAATTATTTATCATTAGAAATCAATGTTGAATGTATGGCTGCGTTATTAATGAAGAAATCTATCATTTAAACCCTAGGCGCCATTTCTATATATACCCGGTTTGCGGGAGTTTGCAGTATTTTAATTGTTATGCAGTGTGAGAATGTTGTTTCATGGATTTATTTGATATTACCAGTTCAGCTCCATACCTGAGCATTATATAAAATATATATATATATATATATATATATATTCAGACAAAAACGGGTTTGGGATCTTTCAGTGGTATCAGAGCAGTGTATCCTCCCAGCCTGTGTGGGAAGAAACAGATAGGGTATTACAACAGAAATCAGCTTTGAATGCATCACAGAGAGGACGGTCCACACAGATACTACACCCGCAGACGAGCACGACTCGAGGTTGGTATTGCAGGAGGTGACAGAATGGAATATTTGGGCGAGAGGCCTGAGAGTCCTCCTCGAGAGGAACATGCAGATCCAGATAGGAATTTTATTCGGGATATGGCAGCCACGCAGAGGCAGTTATTACAGACCATGGAGCGCATGGGAACTACTTTGGACAGGTTGGCACTGGATAGGCCGCGGGACAGGCATGGCAGGAGGGATAGATCCGTATCAGTTGCCAGTAGCTACAGGGGTCATAGCAGATCACCTTCAGAGCTTGGGAGTGTTAGGGGATCGCCACGCCGTGAGCGGAGGCATACCCATACAGACGAGAGGAGACCTACACGGACTGAAGATAGGCCCATGCAGCCTAACTTCTTGCCTAGAGGTGACCCACCGGAGATTGAGGGACGGGCGGAAGAAGCAACTTTCCCGGATACTATCATGGCAGTCAGTGATGAGTGGAGGAGTTTGCCACAGCATGTGAGGGACGCATTTCCCCTCCCACAGTATTGTGCTCAGAGGAGAGACAGCATGAGGGTTGGACAGGATAGGAGACCTAGAGCACAGCAGAACAGAGATTTGCAGCAGGTTACCAATAAGGTAACCCTTTCCACTTTTGATGGTAGTGGAAAGATCAGTGCCAGGGCTTGGATTCACAAGCTGGACACCTACCTTACCCTCAAGCCCATGAGGGAGCAGGAGGCCATACAGTTCGCTACATTGCACCTTGAGGGGGTGGCTTATGATTGGTGGCACCATGGGTTAGTTACGCAGGGTCATGAGCTTCTACGTTCGTACAGGGATTTCAGTGATAGATTGATTGCGAGATTTGATCGCAAGGATGTGGAGTTATATTACAGGGATTTAGCACAGCTCAGACAGAGTGGACATGTTGATTCTTACATCAACGAATTTCAACGGATAGCCGTTATGGTTCCAGAGATGCCTGAGAAAAGGGTGGTGATGTTATTTATAGAGGGCCTCCATGACAGGATGAGAGGATTGGTCAAGGCTCTTAAGCCTAGGACATTGCATGATGCCATTCAGACGGCATTGGACTTGGACACATCCCCCACTTCCTATCAGTCCACTTCTTATCAGCCCAATAAGAAGTTTCCCACGAGCTCCAGGCCATTTCAGCGCTCTACCGCCCCGCAGAAGAGTGCACCACCTCCTAAGGTGGAACAGGAGACTCACAACGAGTTAAGGAGGAGGAAGCTTTGCTTTCATTGCAAAGACCATTGGGAGCCTGGACATCGTTGCCTTGGTAAAGGCAAGGTGCATCTCATTGAGGTGATTTTAGATGGAGAGGATGATCACTCGCCAGATACAGAGGTAGAGGATGAGGGCGGTGACCATGATGCACAGGGGGAACAGCCCCAAATAGAGCTTGGCGAGGGTGAGGCATTGGATTCATCCGATGTTACTATTGCCACACTTTCAGGCGTTCCTAGGTACCATCCCTTTCGGCTGAAGGGAGTGCTTAAGGGACAGCGGATTGTTTGTCTGGTTGACAGTGGAGCTACGCACAACTTCATTGATGAGGGGTTGGCTGCGAAGCGAGGATTACAGGTTGAGGAATTTGATGGGTTTAGTGTACGGGTGGCAGATGGATTTGCTATCAGTTGCACTAAGAGGATTCCACGACTTAGTATTCAGATGGGGGACTATACATTGACCGATGACTTCTATGTTATTGGACTTGGTGAGATTGATACAGTATTGGGTATTCAGTGGTTACAGTCCCTTGGCAGATATGTGCAGGATTTCCGCAGGATGGAGCTGGAGTTTATGGTGGATAAGAAGAAGATTGTGCTTCGGGCTCTTTCTGACAGTGGGCCTAGAGTTGTTTCAGCACGCAGGATGGAGTCTATAGTGAGACATGGAGAGGTTGCATGGGCAGCCCAGTGTTTCATTTCGTCCAAATCTTCTTCAGACGATGAGCAGCCTTATCATATTGACATCCAGTCCATACTGGATAAGCACGGCCCAGTGTTTGGTGACATTCCTCCAGGTAGACCACCAGATAGAGGGTTTGAGCATGTTATAGAGCTTGAGGAGGGTGCTAAACCCGTGATGACTACGCCTTATCGCCATCCTAAGACATACAAGGATGAGATAGAGAAGGCCATTAGAGAGCTCTTGGAGATGGGACACATCCGTCCTAGTTCTAGTCCCTTTGCTTCTTCAGTAGTTTTGGTGAAGAAGAAGGATGGGACCATGAGGATGTGCATTGACTATCGTGCACTGAACAAGAAAACCATCAAAAACAGGTATCCCATTCCCCGCATTGATGAGTTGTTAGATGAGCTGCATGGATCTATCTACTTCTCGAAGATTGATCTTCGATCAGGCTACCACCAGATTAGAGTTCGGGATGAGGATATCCACAAGACAGCCTTCAGGTGTCACTATGGGCACTATGAGTTCTTGGTGATGCCATTCGGACTCACTAATGCACCTGCTACATTTCAGTCATGTATGAACCATCTCTTCAACAGGCAGTTGAGGCAGTTTGTGTTGGTGTTTTTTGATGATATTCTGATTTATAGCAGGACATGGGATGATCATTTGAGGCATCTTGATGAGGTACTTAGCATAATGGAGACTCAGTCTTTGTTTGCTAAGATGTCCAAGTGTGAATTTGGACTTACGGAGATATTGTATCTTGGGCATGTCATTGGGGCCAATGGGGTCAAGGTCCATCAGGAGAAGATACAGGCAATGCAGGATTGGCCACCACCCAGGAATATCTCTGACTTGCGAGGATTCTTAGGGTTATGCGGTTACTACAGGAGGTTTGTGAAGGGTTACTCTCAGCTGGTAGCTCCATTGACAGATCTTACACGGAAAGGTGCATTCAGTTGGTCAGATGAGGCACAGGTGGTATTTGAGAGGCTAAAGGTAATTATGAGTACCTGTCCAGTTTTGGCTCTTCCAGATTTCTCACGGCCCTTCATTTTAGAGTGTGATGCTTTGGGATTGGGGATTGGTGCAGTTCTTATGCAGGATCGCCATCCTATTGCCTTCGAGAGCCGGAAGCTGAGAGATAATGAGAGACTGTATTCCACCTATGATAAGGAGATGCTTGCCATTATGCATGCCTTGGCAAAGTTTAGACAGTATTTGGTGGGTGGAAAATTTGTGGTGAGAACCGACCACAACAGTTTGAAATATTTCCTGGAACAAAAAGAACTCAATGAGAGGCAACAAAAATGGGTCAGCAGGATCCAGGCATATGATTTTGACATTGAGTATGTCAAGGGGACGAAGAATGTAGTGGCTGATGCACTTTCCAGGAAACCCCATCTCGCTGCCCTATGTTCTTTGAGCGAGATTTCAGCAGATTGGAAATCTCAACTGTCAGTTGAATATTCCAAAAACACTTGGGCATGTGACATTATGGATGGAAGAATTCAGGATGATCGGTATAAGGTAATGACTGATTTGATTTTGTATAAGGGCAGAATTTACCTAGTCCCTGAATCTGAACTTAAGAAGAAGATTATGCATGCTTTCCATGATGCACCACTTGCAGGACATCCAGGGTATTTTAAAACATACAGGCAGATTAGAGAGAGATTCTCCTGGAAGGGTCTCAAGGATGATGTCTTGCGCCATGTCCGTGAGTGTATGACTTGTCAGCAGAACAAGTCAGAGCATACTTTCCCAGCAGGTTTGCTACAGCCATTGCCTATTCCAGAGCAGAAGTGGGAAAGTATTTCGATGGATTTCATTACAGGTCTTCCCGTGGTGCAAGGGAATGATCGCATTTATGCGGTAGTGGATCGGTTGACAAAATATGCACACTTTTTCGCTGTTCCTACCAGCTTCAAGGCACCTCACGTGGCTGATTTGTTCTTTCGTCAGATATTCAGGTTGCATGGGCTTCCGAAGAACATAGTTAGTGACCGGGATAGTAGGTTTATGAGCATATTTTGGCAGGAGCTTTTCCGTCTGGTTTACACTGAGCTGACTCCTAGCACTAGTTATCACCCTCAGACGGATGGACAGACAGAGATTGTGAACAAATGGATAGAGGGTTATCTTCGCAACTACGTTGCAGGACAGCAGAAGGCATGGGTTAAGTTGTTGTATTTATGTGAGTATTGCTATAACACCACTTACCATATGTCTATTGGTATGACTCCATTCCGAGCACTTTATGGGTATGATGCGAGATCCTTTGTTGATATGGCATTTGGGGATAGTAGAGCTCCCAAGGCTCAGGAGAGTTTACAGGATATTCAGGAAATCCTTAAGGTGCTTAAGGAAAACATTCAGCGGGCCCAGAATCAGCAGAAAATGTATGCAGATAGGCACCGAGTGGAGAGATCATTTGAGATAGGAGACATGGTTTTTCTACGACTTCAGCCTTACAGGCAAAGTACTCTCAAGAAGAGTGGGGCTGAAAAGCTCAAACCGCGATTTTATGGGCCATACAGGGTGTTGAGGAGAGTTGGTGAAGTGGCGTATGAGCTGGAGTTGCCTTCTGAGAGTAAGATACATAATGTTTTTCATGTGTCTTGCTTGAAAAAGGCTTTGGGGCAGAACATTATTTCCTCTACAGATTTGCCACCCCTGGATGAGGAAGGGAGATTAGACCTAGTGCCAGAGGAGATCTTGGACAGCCGAGAGAGGAGACTGAGGAACAGGGTCATTCGGGAGTTCCTGGTGAGGTGGAAAGAATTACCAGAGGAGGATGCTACATGGGAAGGCGAGATTATATTACAGCATCCAGCTCTACAGTTGCTTGGGGACAAGCAATCTCGGGAAGGGAGGACTGTAATGTCCCTCTTTCTCGATTAGTTCGGTCGAAGACCTTTTGGCCTGTTTTGTCTACCCGACGGCCAAAAGGGTGTTTTCAAGGGTGACTTCGGTTTATTATTTTATTATATGGTGCTCGAATTAAAGTAAAATATCATTAAAGCACATATAATGAACTAATAGACTGTTTGAGTGATTTTGACTTAGGAAAGTGCATTTAAATAAATTAATAAATTATTTAAATTGCCTTCCTAGCCAAAAATGCGACTTGTTTGGGTAATGGCCAAATATACCCAAAAGTGCGACTTGATTAGTGAAGCAAAAATAATTAATTAAATATTAATTATGTGGTGTTAGCCAAAAAGTGCGATTTGGCCTTTGGAGGGTTTTTGGCTATATGAGGAAAAATGCGGCCTGGGTAAAGGATTCAGATTATTATTATTATTTTCACAGAGCAGTTAGCACAGAGCTTTTGCAGACAAAATCCAAGGACGGAAACCCTCTGGATTATTACTCTTGCGGACGGAAACCCCAGGAGCAGTGAGAGAAGCTTCCACCCAGGAATCTTCATTGTTTACACAGGTTATTATCATTTCAGCAGCTTCAGACAGAGAAATAAATTGCAGCAGTGGGCATTCAGGCAACTTCTAGAGTGGGGCGACTTGTTCTACAGTTGTTGTATGCATTATCAGAGGTATTTTTCATGATAGTTTATTGTTATACATTTCAGCCTCATATATATACCAAATCGATTTGATTTGGATCCTTTCTGGCTGAGTTTTTGGGCAGTATCTGTATTATTCCATCTGCAGATTTCTATTTGTGTTTGCCCTAATTATTTATCATTAGAAATCAATGTTGAATGTATGGCTGCGTTATTAATGAAGAAATCTATCATTTAAACCCTAGGCGCCATTTCTATATATACCCGGTTTGCGGGAGTTTGCAGTATTTTAATTGTTATGCAGTGTGAGAATGTTGTTTCATGGATTTATTTGATATTACCAGTTCAGCTCCATACCTGAGCATTATATAAATATATATATATATATATATATATTATATATATATATATATATATATATTCAGACAAAAACGGTTTGGGATCTTTCATCAGAGTAGAATATGTATACTTCGATTTCTCTATAATATAAAGGGGGTGTTTTAAAAGAAAAAGTCAGTAGATTGTTATCTTTTTCATCCATTTCAAATTTAAATACATTTGCATCAGATTCCAAGTTACAACCTCATGAACTCATTTCTAACTCAAAGGTGTTCTTAGCCTGTTAATCCAAATAAGTTCAATGAACCACCGTTTAAAACAACAGTGTTCTGATCCTTCACATGTGGAAGTGAGCCTTTTGCAAATGTCCAAACATTATTAAGGCAAGCATTGAAGACATAACACTGTTACATCAATAATCTCTCTATATGGGAAAGCTTTTGCCAAAACCGACCTAGTCCATATTTAGTAATGAAATCCAGAACTGTCGTTCATCTAACTTCAATTATTAAAAAATACATTTCAAATAAGTATTTCAAGGGCAAGAGTCACTGAATCTAAATCAGACATATTGTGACATAGATCAAGCTTTTACTGCTATAATTTTTGCATGAAGCAACTCTGAATCAGACCCTTTACGAATAATCATATTATATATATCATCTATTCTATTCAGCAATGTTAGGGTCGGAGTTACAATCCATGTCAGAATCCCATCATTATAAACTATAAAGAAAGAGATTAAATCAATTTGATGTAAAAAAACAACATTTTCTTCTCAGGAAAACAGGATTTTCCTTGTGTCTAGCTACAAAATATTTGTGTAAGATACACCAACGCAAATCTCTACTAATATTGTCATAAAGGCTATCATTTGGAAATAAAGTGTCTTTTACTGTCTTAAAAGCAGTGTCACATGATACATGTCCCCTACATCTTGGTGATGTCCCAAACATCCCGGACATTTCAGGGACTTGGAGCGGACATCCCCATTTATTTTATTTTATTTTTTACATGTTTACTTTAAAACAGAACACCCCAACAACAACACAAATCTGTCATTTTATTAATGACATTGAACCCTAATCCCGAAAGTATCCTAAAAAACATTAATTAGTAATTAAAACTTTAAACTCCTAAATTTCATTGAATAAAGCTTAATATTTAAATATTAATTTAAATATAATTAATAGCCATCTCTAAAATCTGGAAGAAAAAAATCTGTCCTGGAAACCCCTTCCCATGTCCCCCTGTACCCGAGGCAGAGATAATTATGCTTAAAAGAACTATTTTCTTTTTATTTGGGAGCTGCTGAGGGGTTGGAGGCAATTATTAAAGAAAGGTTACTGACAACAAAAAATCCCTCTAGCAGTAATGAAAATTTTAAGTAAGTTTCCTCTAGCAACATGGAAGAAACTTCCTAGCTACATAATTATCAGTAAAGTAACATACTTCACGATTTATGCTTTCTGATTATTTTTTACTTGGAAAGCAACTACAATTTTATTTTTGTAACTTTAAAGTGAAAAGAATCAACTAATTTATCACAAAATATCAGACAAAAAAATTAAGTATACTTCAGAAATGGTTGTTATCCCGGGTACTTACGAGTTCTTTAATAGATCTAGGATTATATAGGGATGTAAATAAGTACAGATGAACCCTACATGATTTAATAGTTTTTAATGTCAGTATAAATGAGAATAATTCATATACAAAGTACAAAACATGGAAAGGAAAAGTTTGTGAAACAAGATAACGGGAGTAGCACTCAAGGAGAAACTTGTACTAACCATCCCAAATAGTCCAACACAAGCCCTAGCAAAAAATACTGGTACAGTTGACTTGAACGGTAGAAATAACCATTAGATGAATACTTTTGTGTTATGAGATGTTTTAAATCACATAAACAAAGATATTATTATGGATGAATTAGAAGCAGATTCATTCAAATTCAGGATTCTTGGATGCCTCGCAAGATCAAATACATCTGGTGTTCCCCCCAGCTGTTTCGAAGCAATTTTCAATTCCCCCCATGTGTAAAATCTTTTCAACATCTCACTTACCATTGATATGCATGCTACTGGAATGCTATCATTCCCATCCATAACATCTATTATCATATCCGCAACAACAATGGCCTCCACCCCATCTGAAGTAATGGTTATGGTTGGTGGCGAAGACACTGAAATATTTAGTTTCATCTCATCATTGGGGTATTTTTTATAGAGTTTAGGAATAATGAACCTCCAGCTAGCTGTATTCAAAAGTGATTGTTCTGGCAACTTATCCACCAGCCAATTTAATAAACCTTCCTGCCAAACAAAAAACAACCATAAATCTCATGTCAGAATTGAACAAAAAGATATATATTTCAACTTGTATTGACTGCATTGACCCGCAGCCTAAGGTTACGTGACTACTACAATCTATTTTTTTAAATGCTTGTGCTTACAATATAGATACTATCATGAGCAAAAAATCAACTAGTTAGACGAATTGTCCATTTCTTCAAATGCCAAACTAGAAGATATGAAGAAAATTATTGAACAAATAGAAGAAGATATATACCAGAGAAAGAAAGAAACAAATATGATTTCTTTATGTGATCGAGTGACTAGAAATAGTCAATGGATAACGGGATTGTCATGCAGACCAAACAGACATAAATGTTAAAACAAGGGTGTAGGTACAGCAACACCAGCCTTGTCTAAGACCTTTTTTTGAATAAAAGCTAACATGTATTAAAAGTAGTAAAGTACAACAAAGAAAACTCATCTGATAAAGGTAAAAAACAAGAGGTTTGATAGACAAAGAATGAGGGTACAACCTCAGGTATTACATATTTTGAAACCCAACCCAAACTTTCAAAAATCGACTAAAAGCCAAAAGACATATAAGCAAGATCTAAGAACCACTAAGACTACTTCAAAACATATGAGCAGTAATCCGGTAGTAACTTTGCATCAGCTTCTTATGCTGCAATTTGTACCAAAAAAGACAGAACAGCAGTGTCACTGTATTTGATTGAGAAGTTAGAAGATATCATGTCAGACAGCTGTCGTATTCAGGTGCCTTAAAGTGTCTTCTAGGTGGCAGAATCCCCTGCCCCACAAGGGTGGCTTGGGCCAGATTGATCAGTCATTGAGGGTATCTCAAAGGCCAACAAATGAGGAGGAGGCCTGGGTTTATGGCAATGTATTGGAGTGGGGCAGTCAGCAGCATCATTGACCATCCTGTTTCCAGCAGCCTGATATGCCTGTCTTTTTGGTGGAGGCGGCAAATAATCCCTTTGAAAACTCTCCTCTTCCAGATTTTGTCCAGCCAATTCAACAAGCAGAAGCTTTTCTATTGTGTCTATGTCTGAGCTGTTGCTGAAACACGATGGATGAGTACACAATACATTTTTCCATATTAGCAATTTTGGAATCCATCTAAGGATTCTGAATTCAATGAATCCTAATGTTATAACTGTGGATTTTTAGAGTGGTGTTCGTGATGTTCAAAGCCTTGAGTATTGCAATGTTTCTTTGATTTTCCTTTTCCTTATGCAAGTTTTTGTTGGCTGCTTCATCACCAGAGGTGTGACTCGTCAATTAAGGTGTATAAGGAGTCTCCAGCCTAGCAACCCTGATCATGAGAGTGAGAAAAGAAAGCATTGGGCCGGGCTACAGGGAGAATGAGGATGCCTAGGGAGCAAACTGTTGTGGGCAAGCTAGGGACTAGCAAAGGTAGTGTGTTCAGAAGTAAGTGAATTCAACCTCCCAAGAGCTTCAAAAGTGTGGAATTAAGTTATTTCTGTGAAATAAATGGGAGGGCATTCAAAGTGAAAGCACTGTTGACCCCACTACCAAAGTGCCCAACATGTTTATTCATGGTGGGAAAGGCATGTACATGATACATCCCCATCAGAGCTATTTGTGGGCCCTTGAATAAATTGACAGGCAGGTTCCACCACATCATTATCATGAAGCACAATTAGCTCCTTGTCCTTCCGCTTTTTCTGAGCTAAAAGAGCAGCCTTCATCTCGGGATTTGATTAAGAGATGAGTGGTTTATGATTGCTTTGGGCTTGGCTTTTTTGGGTTTAGCACTCTTATATTGGTGAAACTATGTTAGTTTTCTTTAACCATGCTGGGTGGTATGATGGAATTTTATAACCATGGCTTGTAGTCAGACGCTTTGGTGCTTATGCATTTGAACAAAAAACTTAGAATTGCAAAATGAATAGCAGATCGGCCAAGCTAGATGAATTCAAAAGTGTCCTTGGGCTGAAAGTACAATTTTCGACCCCTCACACAAACTGCACCCTCAATGAACCTACCAGGGTTAAAGTCTTCACTTGAAAACTGTCTAGGGTTGAATTGGAGTGCATCGCAAAGAAAATCAGGACATTTATGCAAATTGACACCATATTATTTGATATCAACTAGGAAGGTTTATCCTTTTGTAGAAAAACACAAATCACAGCACTAGTTGCAAATGAACCATCTGTTTGGGCAATGTAACAGCACAAAACTTCTAATCAGCCTCCATAATAGGTCGTGGGTACTGCAAATTGCTTCAATATGTAAGTGTTGTATATGGGGCCGATGGGCAGTCAAGTCCGTGGCAATAAAGAACAGCATGTCCTGTGCTTTTTGAGGCCTGAAAGTGGGTTAAAACTGAATGCAAAGAGTTGACAAATCTTGGCAACTAAAGATAGTGGTGGGTGAAATCTTACCAATCCCACATGTCTGAAATCACAAGTAGGAATGAGCATAAAAGGCCACGTGGGAAGAGGCATTGAATGTGGCAGGGGGGGGTGGGGGCGGTGTGCTGCTGAGGGGGGCGGGAGGGGCACAGGTAGAAAGACCCGAAAAAATACACAACAATGTGCCATTGAGGGGAGTTGACAAATAAGTTGGAAAAGAATAATTAATAGCACTGGGTATTTTGTGAGGATAAGTATAGACATTGGAGTGTATGAGGGGCTTGGGACTGAGGAAAATGATAAATGACAAATGTAGTGAGTAAATCAAGTGGGAGCAATAAGTTGACTAGGGAGCAGGATCATAGGCATAAGTTTGATTTGATATAGAGCCATAGATGTAGATACAGAGTGACCCATGGAAGTTTATTGACCTGACCGATGTGTGGGAGGATATGAGTGGGGAGCCTACTCGATGCCCAACACCTATAGAGTGTAGGCATGATAGGGACAAGGATAGTGCGAGGGGTAAAGTTAAAGTGGATATAAAAGATGCTATAGTAGAGGGTGAACGTAAAATGGTAGAGGAACTTATAATAGGTAGACTTTGATGGGTGCCAATCATAAGAGAAGAGACTGAATTGGACATGGACTTGCCTAAAATAGTAGGTAGAAATAAAATGTTGATGAACCCTAGGGTCTTAATACCTATAGAAAGTATCCAAAGGCAAGCTTGACTATAAGTTGGGGATAACCATGGTTAGTGGATAGTTGAGGTGGTTTCTCTAAGTCTGCCATTTTCTGAAATAGAATCAGGCCCTCAACCTCGCTCTTTAAGACATAAGTGTGTCTTCATAGAGATGGCATGTACAATCAACTATATTCTCCAAAGCATAATTTTCCAATCTATTGGCTACTCCGTTATGATGGTGTCTTTGGTGTTGGAGTTGTACCTCAATCAACAAGTTCATATCGGATAAAATTTGAATGGTCATGTTGTCCAATCTCCATTGACAATTCATCAAGGAGTTCTTGCATTGATTGTTGGAATACGTGACCAAGGAAGAATAAAGAAGAAGATGGATTGCACGCTTGGGAGATTGTGTGTCGGTCATTTTATTATGCAAACAATAGTTACAATGTGGTTGCAGGTCACAACCGATTATCAGTTAACATGTAAGTGATAATTAATTAAGTAAAGCCTTATATTCTAACACCCCCTCTTAAGGCTTATCCTACAGAAAGCAAAAACGAACATTCTAACAAAACTAAAACCAAACAGAACTACGTAATCTTCATAGGCTTTCACTTTGAACGTAGTGTTTCGACTAGGTAGGGCTCCATCCAATTGCTTCATGACCTTCGTAAAGGTATAGCTCCCAAGATGAATTCCCGAGTTCCCGGATTCCACCTCCCTGAACTCCCAAATCACAAATCTCCAAGATTATTGGACAAACATCCATGTTGAGCCATCCCCAAGCTCCATCAAGTTGTATCATGACTCTCGTGAGGGTATAATTCCCAAGATCAACAATCTCCTGAACTATCTGAGAAACCACACATATCGAGCTTCATCTACCTTGTATCCTTTCCTGCCTTCAAAGTTTGGAGCATCTTTATATTACGTATTAATCATTGTCCTCACTACATGTTGCATCAAGTGGGTCTTCAACCATGGCTATATTCGATGAATTTGATATGCCTTTATCCTTGAGCACATCATTGGCTCGAACATGTCAAACCCACGAAGTGTGACCTCTTTTCTTGCAATAATGACATTCAATCTCCCATTTATCTTTATCTAACCCTCTACGAAAGTTTTTGGTCTTCGAATAAAATGCACTGAAATGTCCCTTTTGGCGGTAAAACTAAAAATTAAGGAAATTAGCTCAAACACCAAATAACCAAATGTAATTTTTAAAACCAGACAACTGAAAACAATCTAAATTTAGCAATATTCTAGGGCAGTGAATTGTTTATAGAATTCAAGTCCACTTTTCACCATACAAATCAATGAATAATGCCACAAAACAATTACTCTATCCACGAAAATATTTATGAATCACAAATATATCAAAAGATGGATGGAATATCCAATTACACAGCTGGAATTAATTATTCAAATCAGCAGCAGACTAGCCAAATCCGAGGGCTAGGAAAAATAGCTAAACTTCTCCAAAAATCACCAAAATGGAGATTTCGGCCTTATAAAATATGACAAATCAGATTATGAAATGAATAATAACTTTATGCCCTTAAAGGCATCAAACCCTATACCAAGGTAGGTCGCTCCACATGTAGAAAGCAAATACAAATCTGAAAATGATTTTTTTCTCCTCGAATCTGCCCTTAACTTCAATACCAAGCAATGATTAAGGGTTTTCGTCCATCACCCAAACCACTAGAAGGGTTTTTGTCCTCAAGTAACAACAAGGATCAACAAGCTCACAATGCTCAAGATTAGGAAAATGCACCAAAACTAGGTGCACAAATGATGTCGTAAAACTCCTTTTATATTCTTCCATTGGCGCCAAAGCTTGAAAAGGTAAGGCCGACCCATAAGAGATGTTCTTTTCCTTTATTAGCTCCCTTTAATTGACTTAAACTCAGCCGGCCTGCTATAAGAGGGAAAACACTAAAAAGAAAATATAAAAAATTAGAAAAAACAAAGCAAATGGAAGCTCAATGTTCTCCTCGAACTCCTTTACTTCTTGGCCATGGATAAGGAATGGCAAGAAGTCCAAATCACGCTCTCAAATTGGAAAAGGGGGGCATTACAATCCTCCCTTCCCAAAATTGCTTGTCCTCAAGCAATTGCAAGTGCCCAGATCCCAAACAAGTTTCAGCTGCTCCTTTTTTGTATAATCACCATCCACACATTGGTGATCCACCATCTTTTTTCTGTTGTCCCAATTACCAATATAATCTTGTTCTTCTTCCTCAAAAATCAGGATGAGGGGAATTAGAATCCCACCCTTAATTGCACAAAATAGTGCAAGAGTGGCATTGTGTAAAAACTACAATCCCTAGTTATAAAAGTGTCTCTGTATGAGCCAAGACTTCAAGAAGAACAAACTGAAAATGAATGAATAGCAAACCTCTTTGGTGGAACCATCTTCACTTTGACCCTTGGGTCAAGATATTTCCATCCCAACTTTCTCCCATGTTCAAGCCATTGATTCCTTGAGATAAATAGCACCACAGTGACCGAATGAGGGTTGTATGGTGACTATAACAGCCATGAAGTGTTTTTGTACTTTTTAAACCATGTGATTAGAAGCTCATTTCTCGGTACTTTATAGGTATACAAATAGCTGGAAAAGTTTTGAACGTCAGTAGAAAGGAGAGTACAAAAGATGTAATCATGACATACCTTCAAAGTTTCCCTTCCCATCCATTGCTATGGGACTTGGCCACAAGGTTAAAGCCGATAAAAGCTTGGAGAAAGGGCTGGAAATGCTTACATGAAAGCTTATGGCAGCGTTCTTGGAATCAAAAAATATGGTAATCTTACTACCTTCCTCCATCCCAACAACCTCAAGACCATTACCCCATGATTTAGTAACTTCAAAAGGAACTTTCTTCTAGTTTTTCAGAATTGAAAACATCTCATAATCTGATTGAACCCAAATCAGCAACTTAATTTTTCTCCTAGATGGTTGAATTTGCATGTGCCCAACCATAAATAAATTTTTCCGAAGGGCTGATATGTGAAGAAGAGTATCATAATGAAATTTTCCCAAAAATTGGAACCATTGCATTCCCCAAGCAACATTAGCTTCAACTGGCTTAATTTCAAGAAAAACATTACATACCTTGTGCCCTTCCATGAAATTTGACAACATGAAGATATTATTGGTGACCTTGAAGCTTCCAAAGTTAATTTATGCTCAGCCTCCATGAGACTTAGCATGTATGAAAGCTGATACATAAAGCAAAGATGTGAGTCATCCTTAGACACTCAATGATGGCATTACCAATCAAAGTGACCATGCAATCGGACCTTCTTCCCTTTTTAAGGCTCACCATAGTACCATCCATATATGTGCTAAAACAATTTGGGTGTTGTTCCCAAGTATCCTTGCACCCTTGTCTACACCATTCACTTCTTATCTTCCTTCTACTTGCCATAGACTGAACATTAGAGTAAAAACTCGGCAATAACATGGAGTAGAGCAATGTATTATAGTTATCATACCTCTCCAAAAATGCGAACTGCTTTGGCATGTTAGTGAGCAATGAATTTGAAATCCCTTTATCTACAGAGCCACGAGCTGGCCTTAACCTTCCTAAAACTCAGAATTTCTGAGTTAGAACCAGCACTCAGAAAATATTTCAAAAACACCTTACCTCCATGAACCTTTCCTTTTCAAGTGTCATTCTTGAGGCCCCTTGACAAAACAAATTGGCCTTGCGGATGGTGGAGGTGAGAACATGGCAGCAACATAAGAAAGAGCACATTGTCCTCCTTCCTTCCCCTTTGTTCATGATGTCCATCATTTTGGTATAGTAACATGTTGGTGTAATGCCCATATTTTCAACACCAAAATACAACAGACATAATAACAAGATAGTTTTTTTTTTTTCTTTTTGGCTAACATTGCTTTATACATAACATCACATAGGATCACTTAGGATAATGTATAGCACATGAGACATTTGCGTAACCATGGACCCACATATATAACATGAGACACAAGATGCACCTCAAAGCCACATTTCCAAAAATGACAAAGTACAACAACGACCCACGAAAATATACACTTACTCACAGGGACTTCCCACAACACATCATTGTTAATGGTGAAATATTTATTACAATCCTATTTTTGTTAGTTGACTATAATTGTCTAAAGAACACATAACATGGGACCCTTCGTTCCTTTACAACTAGGCGGTATGTTTTTGTTTAACATTTCACCTATAGTGGTTCCTTTAGAATTCGCTCGTTTCTCTTATGGAAATAACTTCATATAGCTTGATTGTGATTAGGAACGTATATACACACATGCATCTTCTAATATTTGACTTAAGGATTTGTTTGAAAGAGTCGTGTTTACTTGGTTTGGAAAAATACTCTCGTTACAAGGAGGAAAATTCACAAGAAGAAAAAGGAAGGTTACTAGATGAATAGAAAACCTATCCTGAGTTCATTTCATAGCATTGTTTAATACTAACAATACATTATTTTAATCTTCAAGTTATTACAACCAGCTATGTAGGTTAAATAATTAAGTTGTATCATTCTTGATTCACAATCCGTTGCCCCAATTAGGAATCAATATTTTCGCAATCATATTGCGCATGGAAGGGTACATCACACCTATGTTTTCCCTTATAGAGATTTTTCTTTGAATTCAAGTGACGAATTTGCACATTTCAAACTACTTTTGTTTCATCATCTTAAGGATTTACTCCCAATAGCAACGAGGTGAATTACATGTTTCGACCATAAATTCTACTTCGTGAGTGATCCTAGGTTTGATATATTCCTATCTACGCCAAGGGTTCTACTAGCTTTTACAAGACTAACTAGAGTGAAATTTCCTTAACTTGCAAGACCTTGGCTACAGTTTAAGTTATCCCATTCTCAAGGCTACATTTTATTATTTCATTAGCATCGTTGTTTAATCCACATTTATGCCAACAAAGCATGTGATCATGCATCATATTTGGTTTTTTGATTTGCTAGGTTGTATTATTCGTGGAGCTCTACTCTATTACATTCATTTTATGATCACATTTGACATTTTAGTAGGTTTTGACATCATTCAATGGCATACCATTTTTTTGTAGCAGTCATTACTTAGTATAATCTTATTTACCCTTTCACTAACTATATTTACGCAGTTACTTCGGTCTTGTAATAACATTATTTTGGAACAAATGAAATTTCTATAACACTTACATAACACTAAGGAATTTAAGAATACATGGAGTACAACCTCGCACAAGACAACTCATTTCATTTCTCTTAGACACACAAGTATTAAGTGTATATTGCAAGAGAGATATCCCAAATAATCTTAAGCATTACAAAAGCCTCTTAAGGACCTATTTCAATTGTTGGGTAAATACGCAAGTAAATCGAAATGTAGTCTCCACTCACATAATTTAGATCTCACAAGAGATCAATCGTAGGTACAACCACCAACTATCTTGCAAGGCTTTGGCCACCCACTAGGGTACCAAGGGAAATTATGCACAAGGGGGTTAACTTATTCATTATATGGTCAGACCTACAACACCTAGACATGATCACCTCACTCGTCCCAATATGATAAGTTTCACAACATATATGCACCACATCATAAAATATCAAGGAAATGGTCCTTAATAAGACGCCTTAGATGCGAAGCATGAAGATGATTAATGAGCTCAGAGTATTTTATTAACACGATCAATGTTTTATACCGTGGAAAAAAATACTCAAATGGGGGGAGGAAGGGCAATAGGCATTATAACTCGTTCCTTTAATTTTGTTAGTTTTGATGAGAGGATATTCTACCTAGCATTGTGGGTGTTAAGGAAATATACCAATAATTAACATAACAAAAGATTAGTTTAATATCTTTATAACATAGGTACAACATTGAGTACAACTTCACATCCAATTCGACACTATAAAATATAGCCACATTGGTATTCCCTTTCTAAAATATATCAAGAACAATTCTTCGAACAACAATACATATCATTATTCTATGGTAATACATGAATTGCAAGATGAATATAACTTTACAATAATAACTCATTAATTACAACATATCACATCCAGAAAATTCCTCTTGTTTGGAGTACCTGCAACCAACATTGTGTCAATCCTAGGACTGAGTATGGAAATCCCCCACACTCGAGCATAAATTCCACGCACCCATCATTTCAAACAATCGGAACAGACAATAGAGAGAGATAGAGATAGGGAGAGAGAGAAAGAATAGTAAGGGAAGGAGGAAGAAAATCTAGGATTCATTTTCTTTTCAAATCACCGTAACATCCCATATCCAATTTTCATTTCATTTCAACTCATATACATTTTGACCATTTGTATTTTCAAAACCCAATCAATGTTTTCATAATTATCTCTAGAGAGAGAAAGTATGGACTTCATTCTCCTTTCTATTCATCATATCATAATCAAATACATTATCAAATTTTCATTTCATTTCCAACCCATGACATTTATAACTCATTTACATTTTTAGAACCAGTCAAAATATCAAAGTTACTTCTAGAAAGAGAAAAGGGAAGAGGGAGAAACATCATAATTTCCCAAAAGGCATTCATACAATAAATTGATCAATTCATACTCTATAAAGTGTGGGAACGATATCTACAAGGTTCCACGGTTAGTTAGGAGTCAACAGAACCCTTAAAAGGCGTGTTTAGCTAAAGTTGCAATTTTGTTGCAAGTAGGCCAAAACATCTAAAGTGCTCACAAATTGGGCCTTGAAAACATTCGTTTTAAGTTTGAACACAAAGGTTGATGATTCTTGCGTACTCTCTTATATACATAGAATTCATCGTGTTTGACAAAAGTTTATTACGAAGAGCAGATCTCAAGTTACAAGGGAACTCTGAGGCCAATTATCGTAATTGCGACAACTCTTGTCACTCAACGACCAGTGGGCCCCAAAACCCACTTGCAAAACTAGTCTCTGAAGGAATTTTCATTGAAATGCAGATGGATTACGATTCTCTTGTTGGCGGTCAAGGAGTAGGTGGAAATGGTTTTCATTTTTGCTCAAACTAAGCGGTAACCGTAGGCTGAAACCGATCGCGTTTTACTAAAAAGAGCACGTCACTACAAGTGACTGATAAGCTAAAAGGCTGAGAAATTCGACATACAAGGGCGTTAATTAAGTTCAAACAACTTGGTTAAGTTTCCACATAGTGTCTCATGTTACCAGGGGTCATGCAAGGAGTTTCAGGTTTGTGGTTTAAATTGGTGTGGCGCTCCATGCGCATAACTTTCGGGGTCATAATTTTTTTATGTTTGACAGCCCCAAATGAAGTAAGGTTTTTATCATTGGTTTGTGTTACATTTCCTAATAATTAATAAATAATTTCCAAATGCAAGAAATGATGAAAGCGGAATTTAGTGCAAGCGAAAAGGGGAAAACCATACCTTTTTACGTAAAACTTGCGATCCCCGCATTCAACGAGACCGCATCAACTTGCCATATTCACCAAGCACAAACAATGAGACCAATCATGATGAGCTCCACAAAATTGACAGCTAGCCATAGTGTCACTGAAGTCACGAGATGAGATATAATACAAATATAGAATTTCCTCCAAACAACCATACCCCGACACTAATGCATACAAATGGTCATTTCTGCTGCTCCAATGCTTTATTCAAACACAACCAAGGATGTACTAGGAAAATGAAGCTGATCTATATGGGCATCTGCTATAGCCTTTACTTGGAAGTTTCTTACGCCTAATAAAGACAACCATTTTGTGTTAATCCAGCAATTAACACACTCCACAGACCACTCCCTTATGGCATGTGCCAAAGCCCAACTCTCTTAAATATTTTTATGCCCATTAACATTATTGTTATGCTCATTAACTGTCATACCATTTCAAATTCTATACTGCACAAACCATTCTTCTACTATAACCACCATTGGAGCAGCTCCAAGCTGAAAGAAGTTTGACAAGCAAAGCATTCAAGGTAAATATAGTTGGCGTTCTCAGACTCAACCTCGCAATAGGAAGCAGTGCAAAGCAGGTGGAGTATCAGTCTACCATGGTACAACGACTACAAAATTGATACGGCTTGGGAAGGAAAAACGTTGACAAGGTGAATAGATTTAAAGCTTTTTGACTGCATTTGATGGAGGTTTCTAAATCATTGTCAACAAAGCCCTTTTGTTTCCTTATACATGCCTAAATGCTACTCTAATCTCCATTGACAGAAGCTGACAAGAAAATACCGACTATTCCACGTGGAGGAAGGTTGAAAGAGACAAATTTTGTAGACAAATAAGTGGAATAGCAGGAAAAGCACTTTCAACAACTTGATCTATACAACAACTACTCATAATAAAAGGTAAAAAGGAAGGGAAACAACGTGGTAGCCATTGTCTACCTGGAGAATGGCACTGCCCAAGTTACAGTTCACGTAGCACAGGTGCTCAGAAGCAGAAGAGACAAAATCCAAACTGGACAATACGCCTGAATGGAGCACCTTCTAACCTCCAACTTCGTCCTCTCTTTTGCATACAGGATCAAAATAATGGCAAACAATGGTCTTCCTTCCTCTAAGATATACTTTGAACCTGCCTCAGTTACAGATACTGATCCAAATCAGTCAATTCGTATACAGTCAGGTGAGCAGGTATGTTGGTTCAGGTTTTTTTTCCAGCGTGTAGGATTGGTTAAACCCATAATGTAATGATATTTGGATAGTTGTAGATAGAACTTTGTTTAGTAGGTTCCCCATAACGTTTTGTTTATTTAATTATGATATTTCTCCACTCGCTGCAAGAATCCAGTTACTGCTAAATTACCAAAGTTAACTTGGGTTCTAACGTGGTTAATGGCTTGGATCCTAACAAAGAGGTTGTATTTTTCTGCAAGGAAAAGACAGGTCTGGAAGGACGCTGAGGATGTGTCATTGTCCATTGGAATCCTCGAGCCCCAAAACCTGTTTTGCTTCCCTCCAGTACTGGATGTCAATTCACGTATTTTTGAATGATTTTAATAAATCTCCAGACGTTAATAATAGATTTGGAAGGGGGCATTACAGTTGGACAATAAATCTGAATTGTATCTAGGTCCAGAGCTGCTTACCTTCACTTTATCTTTTAGCCTCCTCACGCTAATAATGGCGTTTATGTACGGAACCTTGTTATGGCCAAATGTATTGTTAGTTCTCCCATGTTGGACTGCTGCAAATAACAGACCAGCAGCTTCACCCATTGCAATCCTTGGTTTCCCATGGAAAAATTCTTCTTCTCTTTCTGACCTTATCAATTTGGGTGAGTTATCTTCAGTGTATTCATCACTATGACCCAAAAATTCCTTTCTAGGCACATGCATAACAGCTGAGATATAAATCAAATGGAAAAAGGAATTGGTTATCTTTATAAGCATACCATGGTCTTTGGAAAGAGGGTTACCTTTTGTTACTTCAATCTCAGTCCTTGTGCCTAAAGCGACACTTGTCTTGATATATGCATAACAGGGGGGTTTCCGGAAAGGATGTAAGTATCCCTTATCACTCAAGGTGCACCTCATTCTGTCCATATTTGTATCAAACTGATTATGATGAGGATCAGTTCCATGTGATGGTGAACTAGGGAGAAATAAACCTGAATTTTACTCAATCCTCAGACTTGCAATAAGACTTTCATCCTCTTTTTCCTTAGCCTCTTCGATACTTGGAGCTTTCTCCCTTTGCACAACCACCGTACCTTGTTCACATGTACTTGGGATATCTTGGTGGCTCTTACCCAAGTTAAGATCTTCATCCTTTGGCTCTTTATTGTCTGTTGTCATAATTAGACCAACAAGCTTGTTGTCCTTATATTCATTTGGACAAAGCTTTCCTTCTTCTTTTCCCACTTGCTCAAGCCTAAATTCATCATGTGCTAAAAGAAAACTACTATTAACCAAACCATGATCCATAATTACCTTATATTGCTGAATATCCGGAATAGGAATAGGAGTAAGAGCTACAACTTCATCCTTCCTTGGCTCGTGCTTCACACTATCATCAAACCCTTGTGTCATCAAGGCGTTGTTAGAAAAACCAACCAAGGGATCAATTGTGGCAAGAGGATTGGGGGTTTCCAACCCTTCCAGGGGCTACCCCTTCTCAATAACCAGCTGCCGCAATATACCAACCATTTCTTGTCCTTAGGGCAATTGGCATGCCCATCATCTCCCAACGAACTTGGGGTTTTTGTCTCTTCTTCAACAAGCTTTGTAGCCACTCCTTGCTTTGCCAACAAGATGAGGCTTTTTTCCCACAAGGGTGGGGATATTTTCCCTATGGCCCTTGTGCATGCCTCGAGGCTTGGACCGAGTTTTGATGCCCATTCTTTATTTTTCCAAAATTATAAATTCTAAAAAGGTTAGGGCATCACGGATCTTCTCCGGAAGAGCTTGATATTCCTCAAAGCTAGTTGCCACCTTGTTGACCTTTGAAACCCTAGGCTCTTCCTTGAATGTCCTTCTTCCTTGTAGGTTTGCATGGTGGAGGCAAGAGATTCCAAGGTACCTGTTACTTTGAAAATCCGAGCTCTAGTACCAACAAAATGTCCCTTTTGGGGGTAAAACTAAAAATTAAGGAAATTAGCTCAAACACCAAATAACCAAATCTGATTTTTAAAACCAACCAACTGAAAATAATCTGAATTTAGCAATATTCTAGGGAAGCGAACTGTTTGTAGAATTCAAGTTCACTTTTCACCATACAAATCAATGAATAATCCACAAATCAATGCATAATGCCACAAAACAATTACTCTATCCACGACAATATGTATGAATTACAAATATATCAAAAGATGGACGGAATATCCAATTACACAGCTGGAATTAATTATTCAAATCAGCAGCAGACTAGCCAAATTCGAGGGCTGGGAAAAATAGCTAAACTTCTCCAGAAATCACCAAAATGGAGATTTTGGCCTTATAAAATATGACAAATTAGATTATGAAGTGAAATAACTTTATGCCCTTAAAGGCATCAAACCCTACACCAAGGTAGGTCGCTCCACATGTAGAAAGCAAATACAAATCTGAAAATGAATATTCTCTCCTCAAATCTTCCCTTAACTTCAATAGCAAGCAATGATGAAGGTTTTCGGCCTTCACCCAAACCACTAGAAGGGTTTTCGTCCTTCTAGAAAGCCACACGAGGGTTTTTATCCTCAAGTGGAAGAACAAGGAGCAACAAGCTCACAATGCTCAAGATTAGGAAAATGTGTCAAAACTAGGTGCACAAATGATGTCTTAAGACTCCTTTTATATTCCTTCATTGGCGTCAAAGCTTGAAAAGGTAAGGCCGACCCATAAGAGATGTTCTTTTCCTTCATCAGCTTCCTTTAATTGACTTAAACTCAACTGACCTGCTATAAGAGGGAAAACACTAAAAAGAAAATATAAAAATTAGAAAAAACAAAGCAAATGGAAGCTCAATGTTCTCCTCCAACTCCTTTACTTCTTGGCCATGGAGAAGGAATGGCAAGAATTCCAAATCGTGCTCTCAAATTGGAAAAGGGGACATTACATGCGCTTTCTTGTTGAGGATCACCCTCTACATCTTTTGCAGTTGTTCACTTTTCTTCAGCTAGAAGAGTTGCAATCATATCATCTAGAGATTGAGATTGAACTTGACTGAGTGTAAAAATTACATTGTTGTATTTTGAAGACAAATTGTTTAATAGGATAGCTTTGGCATCCTCATTCTCTATCGCAACTTTGACTTATGTTAGTTGTCTGATCAAGGACCTCAAATTGTTGATGTGGCTCGACATAGAGACTCCTTTATCCATATTGAACCTACATAGCTGAAGTTTTAAGGACAATTTGACATTAATTGCTTTCGCTCCAAATAATTTATTTAGAGCATCCCAAATTTCCTTGGATGATTTTTCTAGGTCTACATGATGAAGATCAGAGTCGGAGAGAGTAAGGCCAATAATAGCGTTCGCTCTAACATCTCTACTCTGCCAACCTAACAATTTAGATGCATCAGTGGGTGTTTTTTCTTTCCCATTTACTATGCCCCACAAATTTTTAGTCATAAGTTGCATTTGTATTTTCACTTTCCATGTATGAAAATTTAGACCTGAATATTTTTCTACTGGAATTTCCATACTGAAGGTAAAACAAATATGATTGCTTTAAAAAAAATAGACAGCAGAGTACTAGGAAGGCTTCAAAAATGCAATGAAACCCTTTACCTTGTTCCTACTTCCTTGACCTCGGTTTCTGCCTTTTCCAACCCTCACGATTTCTTTTCATGCCCTCGCGACCAAATTTTAATGCTCTTATACAACTGTATCCTCACAATTTCTTTTCATCTGAAACGTTGTCTTTCTCCTAAAATTTGCAATTGTTTTTGGTTGTTCTTTGATGTTGTGCCTTCCCTTGTGACCAAACAAGGTCTGTTTACTCTGACTTTCTTCTAAAACACTTCGCAACATAAAAAACCCTCTTGCAATTGTATTATTTTATGACTAGTGATTGGACATTGTAGATGAAAAATCAAGTTAGCATGCACAAATAAAATGAGTATAAAACCAATTCAAATGCAACATGCAAACTCAACAAATCAACTACCTCAGATCAAGCAAAGATAAAAGGAAGAGGAATTGTACCTGCACTTACCGGCCAGCATGCAATTTTCCTTTCTTGATGGTTGGATGTGCTTGAGGATGATTGATTGGATTGGAAGATTGCTTGATTGTTGCTTCAGATTTGTGTGGATGCACTTGGACAGCACCTTCCCTTGATTACTTGATGAATGCTTGATGATTGATGAAGGATGATAGATTGTAGATAGATTAGATGGATGATTGAGTAGATAAAATAGCAGCAATTTGATATGAATTTCTAAGATGTCTCTCATGGAGGATGAGAGCTTGATTTATAGCTTGTGAGTGGCAAATTGAATGGTTGAGATCTTGCCATGGTGGATTGAATCCAAGGGTTGGAATTGGATGAGAGGATTGAAGGATTCTAGAATGGAAAAATCTAGATTTTGTGAGGGATTTCCATTGAATTAAAAATTCAATGGAATAGTGTAGATGCATTTGAATATTTGAAAATGGGAGGGAAGAATGGAGAAGCTTCTAGATTTAGAGGTGAGGATGTGCACATGATTATGATTAGATTAGGTTAAATGATGTGATTAGGATAATTAATAATGAGATTTGATGGAAAGGCTAGGTGTAGGGATGTGTAGGGTAGGTGGTAGGTGAGATGTAAGAATATTAAATTCCTATAAATGTTAATGAAGAATTAAATAGGATAATATGATGAATTAATGAGATTAATGAGTTAAAATAGTGAAATGGGATATAATAATGATTTAAAAGGATTAATAATGGAATGCTAGGATAAAATGATAAAGGGGGAAATATGATAAAATGGATTAAATAATAATAATTAATCTTGCGATTAATTATTTTATGGATGATGGGCTATTTACGGGACATGTTAATTGTATTTAACCATGTCAACATTCTAGATGTCTACAAACATAAATCTTTAAACCTTTCACGACTGGTATTTTATGACAACTGTATATTCACGATTGTATAAATTGTTTAATGGTTCCCTCAATTCACTTCAAATTTTCCCTCATTTATGATGATTGTGCCCTCGATTTGTCTATGCCCCTTGGTGACTATATTCGTGGTTGGAAAATGCCCTCAAGAATCTAAACGAAAATCTTATGAAAATCTTTTGATTTCCTTCGATTCCAACTCCACACCCTAATGGGACTGATCTTCCCTTCTCTCTTTCCTCACTTATCTAGCTCTCATACCAATGTTAGAATATGTGAACAAGGAAGAATAAAGAAGAAGGCGGATTGCACACTTTGGAAATTGTGTTTCAATCATTTTATTATGCAAAAGATAGTTACAATGCGGTTGATGGTTACAACTGATTATTAGTTAACGTGTAACTAATAAATAATTAAAGCCTTGTATTCTAATATTGATGTGTACTTGTGGAATCCAAACTTTGTTAATAGATTGCATAACCACCTATGAGTCTCCTTCAATTGTAAGCCAGATTATTCCACTATCAGTAACAAGTTGGAACCCTATATAAAGAGCCAAAAACTCAAAAAAAATGTAGGTTCGAATACCTATTTGTTCAGTGAAGCCAATAACATTCTCCCCCTTTTGAGTCTCTAAATATACCAGCTTGTCTCGTTTTATGCTTTATAGAACCATGAAAATTCAACTTCTCCATACCGATGGTGGTTGCCATGTATTCCAAGCTTTGATTATGAAAGGGGGGAATCAAAAATGGGAAGAGAATTCCATATATTGACTATATGATAATCCGACAAATTCGTTGAGGCAAAAATCCTTACTATGTATTTGTGGATAGTGAGAGTTGTATGTCAAAATTGAGTCTTGATATTGGCTAGAACTTGAGTCACCTAGTGTTATTTATTCTCTAAAGTATGAGAATTTTGTTGTTTCCAAATATACCATGGTACAAATCTGGAGCAATTATAGACAAATTTATGGATTTCATATTTAAGGTGGGGATTTTCCACTAAAAAATTTAGTGGTAAAAAGGTTCATGTCTATTTTAGGGAAACCAAAAAACCAATAGATATATTCCCAAATTTGTATGGTGAAAGTGCATTGGAAAAACAAATGCTTGATATTTTCGGATACTTTGTGGTAGTTGAGGCAAACGCTTGGTCCAATCAATCCTTGTTTTCTAATGTTGTCAACGTTAAGCACACATTGGTTCTTCAAGTTCCACAAAAAACGTTTGATTTTTGGCCATGTTGGAATAACCCAAAGTTTGTTCTAGTGTTTGGAGTTGGGCTTCGAGAGTTCATTACGAACCACTACCCAATTAGCCGAACAAATAGTGGATTCACACTTGCACCCAGGAGGTGCACATAAGATAACATACAATTAGTTAAGCTAGATGGATCTGCTCAAGCGAAGTTGCGGATTGTGAAACATCCAATGGAATCTAAGTAACAAGATGAAGAAAAACCATTAAACATTTGATTGCATGAGAGATTTGCTAAATAATGCTACTTCTATTCAATGAAAAATAGCTGGGTAAAGTACATATGTGTACAATATATGAGGCTAAGAATGAGGATTCCTATGATCAGAAAGGGGGTAACACGTCCTATCTGATTTTCCTAAATTATAGATGGCCAGTAACACTAAGAATGATAATTCTCATGATTAGAAAGGGGGCAAGACTTCCTAAGTAATTTTCTTAGATTGGGAGATGTGTTATAGATGACCATTCAATATGCAGGCTGCCCCCATTACTTTACAATCTATCATTACAAGAAAGCAACTAAAAAAGGGAACAATTATGTAAATGGTTCATCTTCCATGACGGGTGACAGTTCACATTCTTGTAGGTGTAACAGTTAGAATTTTAGGCGTGCATTATGCTGACAAAGTCTCTAACATGAGACACGGGCTCAAGAAGTGCCTCTTGGAATGCACGACATGGCATGGAGGGTCCATGTTGCCATTGAGTTGTGCATGGAGACTAAGTGTCATGTAGTATGCTCACATATGCTATAACATGGTGCAAGACCTAAAAGTGCCACTTGGTGCATTGTGGCATAGAGTGTTCATGTCACCATTGGGTCATGCGCAAGGTTTGGTTCTTGTGTGGTATGCCTCTTACTATTGTGCAAACATGAAAGGGTGCATGGCAGTTGTAGGAGTGGTGCAGATACAACAGTGATGTAAAGGCCACACAAGGCACATGAACATTCGCGACATTGTGCAGTATGCATAATGTTTCCTTAGTGCTTCACCTCATCTTGGGGTTTTCCTATCAAGTTAAGTGATGCCTAGGAAAGAGCCAATATGTTGGATTGTTGGCGTAGAGTTGGTTGAAAAAATTCAGCCTATGTAGAAATCCTTGGTGTTGTGCACTACCTCAAGGTGTGCCAATCCAATGGAGCATCAAACAAGGAAAGTTGACTGTGTTGTTTTTGATCCAGCATGAGCCATTCGAATGGCATGCACCAACTTGGTGTGGCATATATAGTGCTCCTAATGCATGGAGTGCACAAATGCTAAGCTAGGCAAAATGGTGTTACACTCACGCTTTTTTGCTGATCCAAGGTAATGCGTTCACATGGGACAAATGTGGCACAAAATACCCTATATATGACCAAAATCCGAAAAGAGTATTGCGATGAGAAGGTAATCTTGAGGGACCCCTTCTATGCTCAGATTATTCATCACCCCTTAAAGAGCAGTGGTTTCCATTGGTATTGGATTGCATTTTCTGGGCGATGGTGTTGAACTAGTGCTATGTATTAGAAAAGCCAGTGGCATGTCAATCTTGACTCCAATCCCTAAGAAGGAATGTTCTTACACCTTTCTTGTGCAAAGCCGAAGATTATATTGCACAAAAATAGGTCATTGAGTAAACTCATTACACTTCTTCAAGTGAATGGCCTCAAACAACATCTAGTCGCGCTCACATCTAAAAACTCTACAAAGTTGAGATAAAATTTAGGGGATTAACTTTTGAAGATATGGGGTATTTCCACCTCAATCTTCCCACTAAGAACTTACAAACAAGATATTCAAAAGTTTGTAAGTAATTTAATAATTGTAAATTTGTAACTTGTAAGATATAAGTAAAGACTTTAATTTGTGTTAGCTGGTGTCTGTGCGGTTCTCCCTTGTATAGCTAGCAGTGAAGAAAAGTGCCTTCCCCTAGCTAGCTTGTAATTCTGCAAATCTAAAATAATGAGATCCCTCACGTCAACATCAGGTGCCAGCCTCTAAATGCATGTTGAGAGGACCTCCATAACCTCCCCATTAAAATTTGTGAAGCTATCAAAGAAGAAAAACTCAGGGTTGAGGTAGTACCCCATTGCATAAATTGGTGAGTGAAGTTAATTGTTCCACTTCCAATCAATTAACTCCCAAATGGGACAAATCTATCTATATCCCCCCTTCAATGTTTTTGGAAGGCCTCATCCACCAAGTACGAAACCCTCACCAAAGGCTCCGACACCTACACACAAATTAAAGTTACAAACTTACAATTAAATTAAATATTAATACTTTTAAAAATTGAAAATAAAGGTATCGACTTGAAATTTAAATTGAAGTAACCTTGATGATCTTTGCAATTCTCTTCGCAAAGGCATCATCAAAAATTTCTTTGCAGTCCTTTCTTCATCAACTTTCTTTGAATATGTTGACTCTAACCATGCTCGACTCACAAACATATGCTTTAACGATGTCAACAAACTACATATACTTTGTAACATTAGGAAGCTAGTTGCAAACCTTGTGACACACAAACGTACAAGCTTTTTCCACTTGCTATTATCTCTCATCAAGCTAAGAACCCAAGGGTCATTATAAACGTATTTTGTGATATTTTTGACATCTTCTAGAACTAGTCTTACCCAATCAATTTTGTTTGTCCTCCAAAAAATCTTGGCAGTACCTATTTTGAGTTTGGTTGTTTCTTTTGGGTTTATTCCTGATTTTTCATGTGGTTGTACAAGTTGTGTTTAATCAAGGGTTGCATCCTTCTCTTCTCTATCTTCCTAGGAGTGGCAAAACACAAGCCAACTGCCCATGCTCATGGCAAACCCTACATCTGAAAGAAATGTTCTCATAGTCAATGGGATGTTCCCATTCAACTCCACGCAAACCAAGTATTTGTCAGTCCAGCAAAGGTTTGTCTAGATACATATTGACACAAATATGGGCATAGTAAGGACTCTAGGATTTCTTGTAAAATTAGAAGTCGAAAAGTATTCCCCAATGGTGTTCCCAATTTTTACGAGTGTTTGTCTTTTACTCACCAAGGAGTAAAGGAAAACAAATGCAGAAAGATTATGGTGGGGAAATCTTCGGTTGGGTTAAAGACTGATGCCCAGATTTTCTCATAAACCAAGGCCAACCTTGGAATATTAGATCTTGTGCTTATTTAGAAGATAAAATTTTCATAAAATATCCTTTAAGCATCGTCAAGATTTCCACGCTTCCAATGGGTTTCTAATTTTTCGGACTAAGAAGGCTCCCATGAATCTACAAATTAACGTATTTGTAATGTCCCATTTTCCGGGACATTACTAATATATTTATTTATCTCCTTCATTTGCATTATAACCCCTTGGCATGCCTAGTGCTACAAGTGGGAGTCTCTAGTTAGTATTAAAATGTGCACATAGGTTAGTTATTTTATTATTTAATTAGAAAATAATGAAGTGCACATAGTCTTAGCATATTAAATGTTTTAATTATGTAATGCAAGGGAAAGAGGCCACTTGGCTATCCAACTTATAAATGCAAATTTAAAAAGTGTATTTTCCCTCCAAGTGGGTCAATCCCTTTTGCGAAGAATCTATTTAAGGGATGTGAGGGGGTCATTTCACCTCATGTTAATTGATCATTTGATTTTCCTCCATGCTTGGAGAAAAGGGATGTATGCCCTATGTTGTTGATGCTCTCATTGTTGAAGCCTCTCATTTTGCAAATCTATTGAAGTTGGTTTGGAGATCTATCCCTTGTGCAATTGTAATGTGATCATTGCTCTTACTTTGGCGACTTGATATAGAGTGTGGCGCATTTATTGGTGGGAGAAATCTGCATGTTTATTGCTCATGTTTGAAGTAATCTTTGAAGGGTTTGGGCTCTTTTTATACTGATGTTCATTGCTGCAATTATTCCAGCTATGACGACTTGAATAGAAGTTTATTTTAGTATAGATGAGCTAGATCTGCAATCTGGTTTGTGTTAGCTTTATTTTCAAAGCAAAGGGGAATTATTTTGGTGTGTTGGAAAGCTATAAAAGTGCTGAAAGTATTTTAAATAATTTTTTCTAACCCTAGCCACTTGTTCTGGAATTTCTGGGCATGTTTTGGGTGGGTATGCTTGCTCAGAAAAAAATTGTTTGATAGTGCATTGGAAAGCCCTAAGAATCTATTTTATTCTACAATTTATTTCATGCAAAAATATGGAGTATTGAGTAAGATGAATTTTTGAAGTTTCAGCTGTCTGGAAGTCATTTTTATTTAATAACTGCTACTATAAAAATCTGAACTAAATAAGATTGGAAGTCCAATTGATTCTCCCATCTAACCCACTACCTTGGCTACTTCCAACCCCATTTTGGGTTGTAATTATGCTGACATTGGGTTATTTGAGGTCAAATTGAAAGGATCTAATCCTTCTTGGTTCAATTTGGGTTGAAGTTGTAATTTTCTATTTGCCCAAAACGGGGACATCACCGTATTTTCTTTGAGTGACCATTGAAGCCTTTCCTCCATCTCATTGAGTGAACAAATCTATGAAAGTAATCTTTTGGGGGCATTCCACACTTTAATCAGCCACCATTTTCCTTGTTGAAAAATGTGGCCTTGTTTCATTTGAGACAGAAGATCTGAAATTTGGGCTGGGTGATGATGGGGGTTGGGAAGAGGCCATGGCCTCTCCAAACAGACTGCTCAAAAGTCGATCAGCCCCTTGCCATGATCAGATCCAGGTAAGTGGGTTTGTGGGGATAGAACAAAACCGTGGTATGAGGGCAGAAAGGGCATGAGAGAAATCAATTCACGTTTGTCATTCTTAGGTGAAGCAAACAAGCACAGCCTTTGTCTAAGACTGAGATTCTAAAGCCTATTTTAAAATATTGATACAAGTAAAAGTAATGAGGTATCGTTACATGCAAATGGGTTTATGGGAAATATGCTCCTCATTTTCAATTATTATTTAATCTCCTCAAACATATGTAATGTAAGAGCGTAATAGAAATCCTCACTCCTCTGCTCACTTTTGTATAATACCATGGGTGTTTTATGAAAATATTGAGGTTGCCATGGAGATAGATGCAAATGTTCTCTACTTATTGAAACAGGGAGATGCATACTCCAGGGTGAAGTAAACAGTTTAGAGATGGGTTCATGTCTCAAACTGGGAGACGCATACCTTAGGGTAAGGCAGATATTTTGGAAGCTGGATATAGGTTTACATCTCAAAGACATGGAGATGTGCAGGAGACATTCCCCTATTGCAAGGGTTGTCCTTCGATGTTCAATGCTCCATGTCTTCCCTTTGATGTTTGGATGATTCAATTACAACTGAAAATGTCATTTGACTGCCTTTACCAAACAACGGTTTCCTTAATGAAAAGTTTATTTATAAGTAAATACTACTTAATGTCCTAAAACATAATTAACAATAAATGTTCTATGTACTATCTCTTAACATGAAAATGGACATTATTATTCTATCCCCGCTTTTAATGGCCATTCTGTCAGCCTTGAAGTTCAACATTTTTTTAATCTTTTAAAATAAATCATTTTATAGTGACATGGCAAAGACTTTTTAGCTAGAACTTAAGAATTACAACCAAACAGATCATAACCCGTTGATAAAAACAACACGAGGTAGATCACAAACATTGTATGTCGATGTTGTTCGTGAAGTGATACTCGCACTAGTAGTATTGTGACTGAGCATGTATGTATCAATGTCAATTTCACCACTTTCAAATGGAGCCCAACAAGCATAGATTTACCTATGACTAGATATTTTCAGAACTTTGTCCTAGAAATGAAAATACAAACCTTCAAGAGCCAACAGTCGATAGGAAAAAGAATGTTGAGTGACAAGCACAATATATTGAGGCCACTTGAAGGGTTATCTCACAGCAAACAACTAGTAAACCTATTACTCTCTCTTTCCCAATACCTACGCTAACAAGAAATTCATCAATAACACTTCACAAACCACAAGGATTATTATATAGGATGACCAATACCAAAACTTTTCATAAATAGGGACCCCTTTACATTTTCTTTATTTTTTAGTATTGGATACTTTATCTCACTAACTTCAAAGACCAACCAAATTTTTATATTTGACTACTCTTATAAAAAAATAAGATGCGCCTGTTTTAAGTTTCTGTAGCCTAATGGAAACAATGGTTTCAAGGCAGTTAATGGTCAAATAGCAATAATGGGCCAAATATAATGGCCTACAAGAAATAATGGCCTGAAGGCAATGGCTAGAAGGCTGTGACCCATAAGCAACTGATGGTCCAAAAGCAAAAAAGAAACCAAAAATTGAATTTCCACATGAAAACTAAATCTGCTTCAACCAAATTTAGTGTCAAATTGAACATTCATTGCCTTCAAGTCGAATATTGATAGTCAACCCATTCTCATGGTGCCTCCAAAGGCTCTTCCATTTGGCTTCGTGGCAAGATGAACACAAACAATCAATATTGTCTTCCTCATGAATCCATGATCAATTCCATGTGCCTCCTTCAGAACCCCAAAACAAACCTATACTAAGCATCACTTCACTCGCGTATTGTTGATGGTTAACTTTGGGGTGTATCAGGTTACAATTGGAGAGTTATACAGACACTCCAAGATCAGTAACACTTCACATTTTTTTTTATCATTTCCTTGTTCTATAATCAGGTTATATAACAAATTATGATTATGATTTATAACTGGACGAATTGTGAAAGGAGGCTGTGTTATTGTGTTTCTTGATATATGAATATTACAAGATCTTTGCTGACTCTACATGCATTTCATAAACATTAGAAGGTGGCCTTAGGGTGATGACTAGGGGTTTAAGAGTACCACACAATTTCTTTTTAACCAGGAAAACAGCTCCCTAGTATCAAAAAGAAAATAAAGAGACACCAGGTGTATAGGGAAGGAACCAAGAAAATATTACATTAGAGTACACTTCTGCAGCCGAATTGAACACAGCTTCACTCAATGAAATTTCCAACATCTTTGATGGACCGCTGCAAGCGATCCCAGATTGCAAATCAGAAAGTTGATGGAATCGAACAACAGGAGGAGTCATTGCCACAAATAATCCTTCAACTCCAATACTGATGGATTTAGGACCTACATCAGGAGCCTCCATGACTGTAAAATTCAATGCAATGGTACTGTCAATTCCTATTTCCTTAGGGAGGTTCTGCAACAAGGAATCAAGTTTTAAGATGCCTTCCTTGATCTTTGATGTCACCGCCTTTTCTACTGCAGCCCTAATCTCCCCTTCAAAGGCATCCACAAACCTGTCCAGGAAATAAAACAGAATATGAGTCATTTTAGTAATAAATAGCAACATTTAAGATGGACCATAAAATGTGTCTCTAATTTTGTTACATATGAAACAGCCAAAATCCTTTGGCATGCTATCTAGGTATATGTTTGTTTAAATGAAATGTCACACGGACAGTTTCTAGAAAGGCACTCATTAAATTCACATTAAATGGGAATTTAACCTAAACAAGAACGTAGAACTAATGCATCTCCCCATACACTTAAAATGATGAAGTAATATACAACATTATCTTTTCAAATTGTTGGCAATCCCTAGAAAATAATACGCAATCTTTACAGGATACCATGGCAGGATCTGGCAGGAATTCTTATTGTTTCAAAGATGCGAACTCCTGCGATGCTCTTTTCAGAAATCAACCTCTTGTTTTTTAAGTTCAAACTCCACACTATGACGCACAGCTGTACCTCAGACTGATTTATCCATTGCGTTATCTGTTCTTGAACATGATTAACTGCCACGGTACTGACATCGCCAATAAGCAGGAACATTTCTATCAGCACTTGGATTGATGATGATTTCAAATAACACTGGCTGAGCAAGAGAAATTTGCGAAACATACTAGGAATATCAAAGTAGAATAGCTAGTTAATTTATCTCTTTTTTATCTGGAATCAACCTGTTAACCTTCTTTATTTTAATGGCTAGTTATTTTATCGCACATTTTGGCAAGACAGTCAAGTGATGTAATAATCTAATTAATGTATATCTTTTATTTTGAATACATAAATTCTCTAAAAGCTTCTTTCTCTTTCTTCTCCAGGAAGCTTCCTATACCTACATTTCTTCTTTATAAGCTTCCTACTTCTAGAAGCTTCCTTGTACATAAATCTCATTCTTTAAATACAAAATACAAATGAGTGTATGGCTGTGGTAATCTCTTGTGTTATCGCCTAGAATGCCAGGATACGGATTCGGTACGCTGAAACAGATTTTTTTTTAAAAAACCCGGGTATGATACGCTGCACGTACGTTCGTACAATATATTTTTTAAAATTTAAAAATATAAATATATATAAAAAATTTAAAGAAAAGAACAAGCCTAGAGTCTCAGCAACCTATAAAATATTAGAAGCCAACATCAAGCTTATTATGAATTAGAAGCCATCTAAAGCAAGATTTCTTTGACTGAATACAAGAAGACCAAAAAATATTAAATCTATGAGTCCATCTACTAATGGGCTCACAAACATTCCACTTATTGTTAAGGCCCAGGGAAAGGTTTGGGGAGAAGGCAATCTTTTCATAGAGTTGTTTGGAGGTAGCCTCTTGGAGAGGGAGGCCTTTGAGCCACCTCGTAGTATCCCAAAAGCCATTCTCATCCTCCATAATTAGTCCAGTAGAGGGAGCTGTGAAAGCATTTCTGAGCATTGTAAATTTGTATACATTCTGAACTGAGATTGAGGAAGCTTCTTTCTCTTTCTTCTCCAGGAAGCTTCCTATACCTACATTTCTTCTTTATAAGCTTCCTACTTCTAGAAGCTTCCTTGTACATAAATACTAAAGAATAAAGGACCCTTGAGGAGCAACAAGAAAGCCCCCAAATAGTAAGCCAACTAAATCAAGTCCTTTTCATCTCTCTTGACCCTTGGGAGCCTATTCGCAATATCGAATCTCACACGAACTTTCCAAGGTTCAGTTCCAGTCAAAGCCCTCAAGTTATTTTTTTTGCACTTAGAAAAACAATTGTGGGTACGTACCCACAAGCCCTGGGTACGTCCCAGGTACGGTTTTCTGTACCTGATACGTACTCAGGGCCTGTGGGTACGTACCCACAGAGTACCAGTACCAGCATCCGTACCAGGTACATTTCAGACCTGGTACGGGCCAGTACTGGACGTTTCAGTGCATTATAGGTTCTCTCTAGTTTCTTCTATTGTGTTTAAATCAACAAGTACAGAAAATATACTGATGTAAAAGCCATTTCCAAAATCATGATACTAGAAACAATCACAAGCATCTTCGCTTCTATTATTAATCTATGTTGCCAGGAAATGGGTACAGGTATGGGTCTGACGCGCTGAAACACTGGTTTTCAAAAAAACCTTGGGTGCAAAAAAGTTACGGAACGATCCGTACAATATATTATAAAAAAATGAATATATATATATATATACACACACACACACACACGCATAGTACTCATTTTCAAAATTTTAGTCCATTCAGTAAGAGAAACAAATAAGTATGATTTAGAATGGACCAAAGATTTCCTTATATAGCTTTTAGGAAGTGTCTTTAGGAAGGTTGGGTGGGTACATTAGAGTTTGAAACAATAAATGCAAAAAAAGAGTTTTTTTTGGCTTTTTCAAAATCATGTCGTTGTAGGTACGGCCCAAAAACACCTTGGGTACGGTAGACGAAACAATAAATGTGAAACGAAACAATAAATGTGAAAAAAGAGTTTTTTTTTGCTTTTTAAAAACCATACCGCCGCAGGTGCGGCCCGAAAACACCCTAGGTACAACAGAGCCGTACTCATGGCATTTCCGAGCCAGAGGTGTACAAGTGTTTCAGAGCAGTTCCGGCTCTCTTTCCATACCCATACCCGTTTCTGGGACATTTCTATGGGGGTACAGGCAGGGGGGAAATGTTCCCATGCATCATAGTTATTAATGTTACATTTCTGTTAGTAATGTTGCATTTCTGTAACATGAACAATCACTAAAGCATAAAAAAGGTACACATAGTAGGTTGTAGACCATTAAGATATGCTTGATAATTAATGCAAATAGTTTCTTTGAATGGTCACGGATCAATCATTCCAACCATTTAATGTGTGTACCCTTTCTTCCTTCTATAGACATGGATTTTAAACCATTACTTGTAGTGTAAGTAGCTCCACAGTAATATAACTTGTCTATGATATTCTATGACTTTTTAGTGTTTAATCTATTATTTTATGTAAACTTGCAATTTCAATGCAAAAAACATGCATGTGCATCTCAATCAGTGTTTTAAAAATTGTTCCGGTTCTGGTTCGGTTCAACCAGTTTGACCAGTTCATTAAAAAAATTTGCAAAACGTTAGAAAAACCGAACCAATGACCGGTTCCATATGGAACCGGCCGTTTAGTACCATTTCAATACCGAACGGTCCGGTTGCATACAGAACCGGTCAAACCGGCCGGTTTCGTACTGGACCGGTCTGAACTAGTTCAGGGGCAAGTTTTGCCTTAATACATTTTTCCAATTTTAACTTTTAAGTTACTTTTTTTCCAACCCTAACCCTAAAATGATGTTATATAGACCCCATTTGGAACAACAACGGTTAAATGGTCTCATCTTTGTGCAATACAACCTCTGGCTATGACACAACCAGTTATTGAATAGGATACCTAATACAGATCCCATTGTCTTGGATGATATTGAGCCAACCTCAAAATGGATAGAGGAGAGTCGCCTAGCAATGTTTGATCTTGTTGACTTGGGGTGGATGGCTTTGGATGATGAACCACTAGTAGCACCAGACATGGCAAACACTAGCAATGCTAATACAACTACTGCAGATGTCCCTCATGAATCTGATGTGTCTGAGCCAAAGGAACATGATGACATAGATGAGGATGAGGATCCCATTCTTAGCAGTGGTGAATTTCATGATTGATGTCAAACATGTAGCAGCTTGTAGCATATTGTTTTTTGGACTCTATAGGTCATTTAAAGCCTCATTGTTTATGTATTTTGTTTTGGATATGTAGTGCACTCTGTGCTGTTTTGCTATATTTACCCTGGCATGGTATATGGATAAGTAAACTTTGCATATTTTGTCTCTATTTGTTTGTAATCATGGTTTGGAATATTTAAATTTCTTGTTTTCATTAAAATTGTAATATTTAAGTATTTTTTAGTAAACCGGTTCATATGTTTTAAACCGGTACGATTCCGGTTCAGTTCCGGTCTGACCCTCAGCCGGTTCCGAGTCCAGTTCCAATTTTTAAAACATTGGTCTGAATACCTTTACATTGGTGAACCCAATTTACAGTAAGAACCGCAAGGTTTGAAACTTTAGAATTGAATGTTAGAGTGATCTGTAGATATATTCCTAACTTTGTGGAAAACTGGTGGAAGGTGGGAACATGTGTGATTGCCTAGTCTTCTGAAAAAAGCAGAAGGGACACAACTTGACATCCACGAAGAAAACGTTTAATTCAGGAGATCAATTATAAAGCTTAGAATATGAAGAAACAATAATAATAATAATAATAATAAAACTAATAAATATAAGGATCCTATATCTGCAGCCATAAAAGAGTATTTTAGAACAACGCATGTTATGAAACAGCAAATACATATTGAGAATGAAATAACAAAAGAGGATGGAAAGACAAAAGAGAAGGCATTGGTCAAGAATGCTTTCAAAGTTTCTAATAATTCAGAAATGCCTGCATTGTGTATTGAAAAGCCTAAGATTAAAATTTTTAATGATGTAATGCAGATAATTTTATCTAAAGCAGATGTATCTATTGAGAATATTTATGGGGTTAAAGAGGGAAAAAACAGATCCTTTAAAAGCAGTCATTTTGTATAAAGTGGTGGAAGGTCACAAATACTGTTCTATTGGTATTGATTGCAGTCAAAATTCCAACGAAAATACTATGGAAAATCCCCATTATAGGGCAGATAGTATTCAGGTAAATAAGACAAGAAACCTGCTAAATAATTCTGAAATAAAATGCCTTGATTTCTTTCATGCATCCTCCAACCTCTAAGATGGCTAAATGCCATAGGCACAAGGTTATCTTGATCTAGGGTTATGCTTGCATCCCTAAAATCCGGCAACCTCTCCCGGGTGATTTTAATAGTAATCAGCCCTTCAAATTCTTCATCACCTGCAACCATGTGAGGAGAAATAGGATTTTGCATGAAGAACCCAACATTCTTGTAAGAGATTGTGGACTTTCTAAAACAATATTGTGCCTAATTCCTTGGGTGCAAGTGTAATGAACTTACTTGGATAGATAATCAAAATAATAGCATAAAAACACCAAATGATGGAAATATGACCATAATATCACAAATATATTACCAAGCAACTTCGAGGGGGCAACCTCCACAACCTTACAATAAAAATAGAATGCTCAATATGATGATCAAGTACTAACCACTACCTCCTATATATACCCTACTTAGGTTATGGTTACTCCATAGGCCGACACTACTAATAATATTTATATTACATACATATCCCAATACATATTATAGGTTAAGGGAATAGCAACAAAGAAATCATTGTCTATGGGACTCTAATTCTCATGACCACTTATTGATTTCCCCACGTGAGTTGTTGCCCCAATACAAACACTATCATCATGATCTTGCTAAATTCATGAGTCTACAATATTGGCAATAAACTTAAAAATTCAATTCTTAGGTTAAATTGGTGGATGGCAACATAAAATGGCCCTTATCACCCAAACCTATATTAGGGTTAAAGGGAAAATGAAGCAATCAAAAGTAGTTTCTATAGTGTTGAAGAGTAAGATAGTTAGGAGTGGTGTTATTTTGATGAAGTGCTGCAAAGCATCACACTACATGGAGGAAACCTTTTCAACAACTAGCAGTTACATCACTGGTGCAAAGTTTTTGCAGATTGAAATTATAGGAGTTATTTGGAAAATGTTATTTAAACAAAAACATTCGCATTTCTTTCTCTTATAAAGGGCTTGGCAAAGATAGCCTCATGAGTTTCCTTGTACTGCATTTCCAAATCATGCAAATCAATACCAAATTGGGCATATCAAAATATATATGAGAACCTGTATTTATTTATTAAAATTGCAGACCTTTGCTAACTGCACAGTTGTATAAAATGGAATTGGATAGGACGGATGTGACTTATATTTAATTTTAAATTGTACAATATAAACAAATTAGTTCAGATCATAGCTTTGAGTTGGAGGCAATTGCAGATCATGACTTTTAAGAACATACAACAAACAAATCGAAACAATGAATAACATGCACTGGTGTAGATATCTTAAATAAATCTATCTGTAAAATGCTAACTGATATCAATTTGAATCCATCACTTTCTTCGCAAATTTCTTGTTGACTAGTGATAGATTGCCTCAATCTAGCTACACCACTATGCTGGGCTTGAAAAAAATATTTTCGGGGAAAAAAAGGGACCCAAACCCCACCATATGCCCAAGATATCCAATTTTCTGATTGCCTTCTCCAAACAAAAAAGAAAAACTACCTTATAACGGTCAAATGAACATCAAATCTAATGCCTTAAATTAATTGTTTATCCATGGACATTACAGCCCCTCACCACCACCCGGCTGCTATTGTAGAATGCCTGTTGACATAAGTATATTAACAAAATAATAAAACATAGACATTTCTCAAAAAACATCATACAAGTTTAAATTGTTGTTTCTTATATGGGGAAATTATTCTCAACTCGATTGAACAAATAATATTGTTTTCAACTACAACCAACAATAAATCAGTATTATTAAAGATTTAATAGCAAAAACAGCTAAAGATACTAATACTGAATAATACAAATTCGAAAACTATGAGTAATAATTCTCAATAATGCCTTAACTTGTGTATATAAAAATATTTTCTAGTTCCTCTTTGAAGGAATACCAGAAAACCATTGTGTTTCCCTTCGAATAAATACAAGATAACCCCTTAATTGAGTTTCTAAAATAACCTTAGCATTGTTTTTTCTCTTCAACCCATAAATGTTATCAAACTTAAGCATTGAAAAAAAGGATTACCACATCAACTTTGCAAGAGTTATATTAATATAGTGTGAATGTTTTTAACATTACCAATTATGTACTAACCATATACAAAACAAATATTAAGAATAATGCTAATACCAATAAAGATCCATCAATATTGTATGTTTATAGGAAACCATAACACCTTTTTGTGTTAGGAAATAAGGGCTAAAATATGCAGAACAATCCCACACAGAATCGCAATAGTAGAAACTAATATGCACAAAGATATTACAAATCTGAAATAAAAGTGCAGAATATAAAAGAACACAACACAAAGACAATATTTAACGTGGTTCGCCCAATTTGGGCTACATCCACCAAGAATCACTTGCTCAGAGTTTTTATTACAAGCCACCTCTTTCTCTCAATACAATACCCAGATCTGTTTGGAGCTGTGCTCAACAAACTCTCCTGAATTCACACTTGAACTCACACACATCTACAATGATATGTCTCCCGTATCAAAAGTACATCAATAGGCAACTGCTTAAGCAATTTTACAATATTGTGGGTGCCAAAACCATGGGACAAAACCGCCCCATAAACCTATAAGTCAAAAATCCCACACATATGAGAAGAGCACGTTTCCCGAGATATCAAGCACGTTTTTCAAGGCCAGAAATTTTTTCTTAGGGGCTGCAGGCCCCGAACCCCGACAAGAAAACTGTGGAGAGTGTATAGTACTTTTAGTGTACAATCTTCAACACTTCCACACATGAAAACGGGCTCCACAACATAACATTTTGCTCTAGATGAGACAAGAATTAATCATAGACAACACAAATTAAGAATAATGTTAATATCAGTAAAGATCCTAATGAAAGTTTGAAGGGTGAGCTCTAGAGCATGGGAGAATCTTCAAAATCAAAGGCAGTGTGCAAGCTCTAGAGGGGCTCCAACCCTTTTGGAGGAGAATCCGCATAAATCGTTACCAAGAAAAATAGGCAAGGCAGCATGCATGAGCAATGGAGTTTTAAAAGCACTGGAGGAGGATCCACCATCAATACTCTCCATAACAACTTTCAAGGATGCATGCAATATCTATGGAGGAGAAACGTTTCATGATATAACCTCATTAAAAGAGGTCACTGCCAAAGTAAATTAAGCTACACGAAGAATAATCTTTGATCAGCTCCCCCAAAAAAACATGGATCTAGTAATGTTTCCCTTCCCCCTCATAAGCAGGGTACTATTATGGAAAAAGTCTCTTCACCCCTCTCAATTTGTCCAGAAGGTGAAGCGATATTTGATGTTGCTTCTATGTTTAGTGAGTAAGGTTTACTCTGTGAGTTCAATGGTTTTTGGCCCACTCTTCCTATTCTGAGTGAATGGACAGGACAATATTGGTCTCCTCTCATCTCTTAGGACATATAGATTCACCCTTGTGCAAGGATTTTTAATTTTGTTTTTTGTAGAAGCAATAGACTTGGATCTTATTTACAATATGGGGCCATGGTTTCATATGGGAACCGAGCTTTTCATGATGTCATGGTTCTCAAATTTTGACCCTTTGGTTGAAACACTTTGTTCTGTTTCTGGATGGGTAAGGCTACCAAATTTTCCTCTAGATTTTTTGATACCTTCAACTCTAGAAAACAGTGATAATGCTATTGGGAAATTCGTTTCCCTAGACGTAATATCCCCTTCTCGAAAGCAGTTGTCAAAAACCCTTAGCACATTCATTGTTTCTCGACGGCTAAGGAATGAAAAAAAGGGAAACTAAGTTCTAATTAATTAATTTTGAAGTGCAAAATAAAAATTTATTATAAGCACTTAAATTAATTTATCAGTTATAGTATAAAAAATAAAAAAGAAAAGAAAAAGTACTTTATATTTTTAATTTCCCCTCGAGGAAAAATGCGACCCATGTGGAGATGGAATAAAGCAAGAGGAAAACATTAAATGAGGTAAAGTGAGTTGATTGGTTGCTTTGGGTGGCTAATAGGCCAAGACAACTTATAAAAGCAAGTCGCCTTTTGACATCTTATATTCTCTGATATTTGGTCTAAGCTTGCATGCTTTCTGTTTTTACTCCAAATGACGAAAACCCTTTCTAGTTTTGCTTGAGAGGATGAAATTCAATCCCTCTTTAAGCTTAGGAAGAAGAAGGAAACCTCCTCTCCCTTTTTGAGAGTAAGCTCTACTTAGGGGTTTCCACTGATTTTCAAGGTTCTACTTCAGAATTCCAGCAGTATTTGAAGCACAAATTGCAGATCCACTTCGTTTCCAGCGAGGGTTTGAAGGTGAAAGAGTGTTGTTAATTGTTACCTTACATTTCCAGCATGTTTCTCTTGGAGCGACCCACTTCTAAGTGCATTCTAAACACTCTAGGGCATATTAGGGTCAGATCTGATTTGTGGCTTAATTGTCATATTTTTAAAGACCGAATTCAGCTGGTTGGCATTAATTTTGGACTTGGGAAACTTTGTTTTCAGTCATGTCTGTGAGTTGTTCATCTGCAAATTTTTATAATAAATTCCAGCCCTTTATTTGATCCAAATCTGGTATTTTTCTGATGTTCTTGCTTAAATAAATATTGTTGATCTGTTTTGGTTAAAAATTTAGAGAATTTATTTCAGTTTTGTGAAGCAATAACTCCTAGGGCAAGTTGCATTTTCCATGAATATTTAGATCTGCAGTAAATTAATTCAGTATATATTCTATAATTTGTTATTAGAAATCAGATTTACAGTTGTTCCATTTGGGGGCATAAATTGTCCATTTGGGGACATTACATTGGATCTATCAACAAGTGGTAAGTTCAAGACAACGTGAGCCCATATTTGTGTAGAGGTGGATCTTAGAAAAAGCCTACCCGTTGATTTTTCCCTAGTTTTATTGGGGACATTCTTCTAGAACCCAAAAGGTTGATTATGAAAACATTGCATTTAGAAGCAAGCGATGCTTTGAATATGGTCATCTTGCTATTTCCCGCCCATTCATACAAAATGTGCTAATACAAAATATGTTAAAAGAATTATTTAATTATATATCTTATGATAAGGGATTTCAAGTGGTGCAGCATAAGCAAAAGCAAAATACCACCTGGTGGAAGAGTGCTTCAATGGAGCATCATTGTGTTGCACCTCACGGTCAAGAGAAAGTACAATCAGACGAAGTTCAAACCTGCCCTTCCCCAAAAAAATATGGTGTAGCTCAAAGCATGCATGATTTGGAGGATTTAAAGATTATTGTTGCTAAGAAGAAAGGTGCCCCTTTGGATGAGAGTCACAAAACTGCAATTAAAGGAAAACAAGAATAGAAAAGGCCCTATCCTACTGAGGATCTTCTGCCTACATATGGACAAGAACTGCAACTCCAAATTATTATAATAAACTCAGGTGAAAAGGAAATCCCGTGCAAAAAAATTATGGGTTTTATCAGCTTAGGTATTGGATCATCTTGTAAAAAGCACGCATGCATGTTAAAATGTACAAACATGCATGTTTGCTTATTAGTAGATACATGGGGATTGATACTCATTGGAAATTGTTTTGTGCCTGTATTTTGTTTCATATTTGGAAAGCTCGCAATGGTTTAATCTTCTAGCATGATCAATTTGTTGCTTTGTTTTCCACTAATGACAAAGTCGTGATATTGTCTACTGTTCACATATAGATTCAAGCTCAAGCAGCGAAGGTTTCCCTGGAGTTCTCTCATTTACAGGAGCTTCTGGATCACTGGGGGAGTATGCCCTGCACTATGAGACAGGTATCACTGGATCCTCTACCACCGGCACCTCAACCTTCACCATCGTGACGACCACCACCTGTGGGTCCGCGTCGTAAAAGCCACTCACGGAGCCACCATTATGCCTCTCCTTGGGGCTGCTCTTCAGCTTTGTCCTCCTCTGGACCTGGTTGGAGCCCCACCTCTAAGGGAAAAAGGGCATTGTTAATTCTCCATGATGGGGCTCTCCGCCGTCGGACATGCAGACTATAGCTAGATCGCCTCCCCCTGGATGGGGAATTATGGTTCCTTTACAAATGTAGATGTCGGATCATGATAATTGGCAGGTGGATCCTCCCTCGGCTGAGCCCAATAGTGGAGTGTTTATCCCTCCTCAAGATGATCCTCCTCTTCCTGGTGTTGCGGCATGTGCTTGATTCTGTTGGTGTGATTTCTTTCCTATGCTTTCTGCTGGCCCTCTGGGCATTTTGATGTAGCCTGCATGGCATTTTTTGTTTTATTGTTACCCTCATGGCGTTTAATGAGACTGTGAGTTTTCCGGTCACCCCTGCTAATGTAACTCTCTTTATTTTAATTTAATATAAAGGGTAGTTCCAATAGTAATTTAACTCTACCATCTAACGTTTGTACTTTAGAAGGGTTGCATAATGTCTAGTTATTGCCAATGTAATGTATGTTGCATTGAAATTTGTTTGTATGTTTTAATGTTGTGACTAATTAAAATGTTCAAAAAATTCTAAACAAATGAATTATGATGATAGGTGTTATGAGACTATAATGTTCAAAAGTTGTTAATGACTACTGTCTGACCTTAAACTTGGCATCTATTTGACAATCATATTGATTTTTTCTTTTTTGTCTAGAAAAGTCAATTGAAAAAAAGTAAGGACTTAGTTAAATGGAGGAGTTAAGGAAACGATATCTAATTTTTTTACGAAGTTGATACAATAATGCAAGTAAATTATCATCGTTTATGAGTCGTGATGAACTTTTAAATAAAGATAACATAATTATTATAAAAAACAATGACCTAACAATTCAATATACAAACTTTTACATTAATCGCTCATCATTTCTAGATAAGATGTTTTAACTAAAAATAATAAATGTTGAAACTACATAAATATTCATTTAAAACAATTGGTTTAATAAACAATTTATTTGGTTTAATTAAAAAAATTAAATAATCCATGGCTATCATATGTGAATGGAAAATCAACACAAATAAGTGTCATAAGTTATTACACCGATAGGCATTCTACACGTGAAATAAACACACCGAAATCTGACACATACGGACGATCTGAACAGTTATGCTTTACGTTTGTACATTAAACGTTGATCAAACTGATCTTCGTCGTTTATTAATCTGACATGTTTTTTTCGTCATCCATAGCAAGTTCTCGAGCTTTGAATGCATGAAGCTTTCCGATCGTTTTCATGCTAATCACGAAAGACAACTGCCGCAGACTCTATTGCTTAATTTTCTGCTTCTGCTTGGCGTGCTTCAATGCGTTGCTAGTTGGTGTCATTATTTGGGCAGAGCTAAATCATTTCAGTAGATATCGTATGGGTAAAGGCAAACATAATACAACATAGGCACTGCAAGACACCTCAACATATGCAAGGTTGGGATATGTCCATGTCAGTCAATGGAAATAACAATGCATCACATTCCCAAGGTTTGTCGCAGAGAGGTATTTTATTAGTTCTACAAGTGGTAGTTTCACAGGACAACAGCCATAAATGGGAAAGCTTTCTCTTGAGGTTATCCCTGCAAATCGGTGAACTTTTTATCGCCTGACATTCAGTAGCTTGCTCTTGAGCTTTGTCTGTCATATGCGTCGCATGAAGATGCACGGACCCCCATGGTGTGGTAATAAAGCTTTTCATTCATGTATACAGCAAAAGAAAAGACCCTTTAGGACAAACTAGAAGGATTTCCCACAAATTTGTGATTTGGTTGCATGCACACTTGTTAGCATATAGACATGTATGGAAAAAGCAAGATCATGCTAAAAGCATGCATATTCTTTTTATATCGTAGGCAAAGGTGGGACTAGTAAAGTATGGGAAAATGAACATTGGATTCTTTAGAAAAGATATATTTTTGGTGTAAAAGCAAGATGTATTTAGCATATAAGCATGTATGGAAAAAGCAAGATCATGTTAAAAGCATGCATAGTCTTTTTAGAAAGTAGGCAAAGGTGGGATTGGTAAAGTATGGAAAAAAGAACACTAGATTCTTTAGAAAAGGTATATTCTTGGTTAAAAGCAAGATGTATAATAAAGCATATGATTGTAATAAAGCACACATGATAAAATCAAGATCATGCAAAGTTCATGCTTTTTCCTTTTGGAAAGTATGCTTAGGTGGGACTAGAAAGCAAAAGCAATTGCAAGCATGCTTTTAGGGGGTTTTTTCTTAATTGCTAAACAAGTATTGAAACTTGTTGCCTAGCTCTTGACGTAATTGTGGGACTTGTTCCCTTTATTGATATTTTATTATTTACCCTTTATCAAAAAATATATACCGCTAAAGATCCATCAATATTGTAAGTTTATGAGAAACCGTACCACCTTGCTTCTCTAGGTAAGATAATAAAGATAGTAAATGTTTTTGAACCAGATGCTACGTAGTTGAAAAGGCACCCTAGGGCTATGGGAGCGGGAGCGGTGATGGGAGTGGGTAGGAAGCGGCGAGGGGACTGCGGAAATGGCCAGGTATGGCACAGGCTGTACCTGGGCGTTTCCGTAGTCCCCTCGCCGCTCCCGTGCCACTCCCAAGCCTAAACACTTTTTTTTTAATTTGTTTTTTATTTGTTTCATGTTTTATAAGCCCAATAACATAAAAAAATTAAATATTCTAATTTACACCACGTAATGATGATGATGTAGCTGATCTTGATCCTCTTGATGAAGAGGAATATGATGAATATTGGCAATGGAAGATAGTATGAACTTTGAATATTGATCTATGATTGAATTTAATATATCATGAGATTCATGACATTCACATTGTGTTCAATTTAAGTATTTTAATTTAACTTTAAAGCTTTTAAGTTTTAAGTTTCTAAGTTTTATCGGGGTATTCTAGCTTGTTTGTTGTGGTTATTCACTTATTTAGCTTATAACTTGTCTTTCATATGCATAATATGTAGTTAATGAATTAAATTCCTATTTAGAAGGCTGAAATTTATATATTTTTTAATTTTTATGTAGTTTTTGTACTGCTGTATCCTACACCGTATCCGGGGTCAAAAAACATTTTGCCGTTTCTGCGTATCGGATACACCGTACCCGCTCCTGTATCCAAAACATTTTGGCTACTTAGACCAGATGTCATCCCGTTTCTTTTGAAAGAGATGGGGTGAAGGTAAAATGGGTTAGTGATAGTTGATTTCTCATTAACTAAAAAAACTTTAAATGTATTTTGCATAGGTGTAGAATTTGGAACAAAAAGAAAGGGTTTTGTAGCTCAAAATGATTAATTTTTAAGACAATATTGGGGAAGGCATGAACTTTCTTGATGGGTTATTTCAAGAGTGACGTAAGCGAGACTATAAATAGAGGTAGAAACTTTTCTATAAAACTTCATGGTGGTAGCTCAATTCATATGGTTATTTTGATGTAATGTCCCTTTTTAGGGGGACTCGGGAAAAGACTAAAAGTTTAGATGTAAACTTAAAAATCAGATTAGGGAGCTGTTGTAGATGGCTAATACAAACCCTGCAATCTGCAAATTAGGCCCTTCCTAGGGCAGCGACTTCCTTGGAGAAGTTAAACCCCTCAAAGGTAGGTTGAACCTTGCTAATACCCTTCAAATTTTATGCCAAAATTATTAGGAAACCCTCAACAAACACAATCAACTGTTAAAAATCAGAATTGAGCTTGAAAATAATTAATTATGGAAACCTCAACCAGCAAACATCAACAAGCTTGGAAAAATAGTAAAACGCCTCCAAAATTCCTGAAACTCGAGATCTTGGCCTTATAAAATATGGAGAACAAAATAGTAAATTCAAAATTGCCAAATTATCATCACACATACCAAATGACACTCCCAAGTGGGTCGCTCCACTCCAAATAAATAGATTATTGAACCAAACAGATAAATCATGCAAAGAAATGATAAATTATTGCTTTCCAAACCAGCTTGTATACATAAATCCTTATGGAAGGGTTTTCGTCCTCCATAAGTCCTCAACCAAGGGTTTCCGTCCTTAGGAAAGGTCCTCAATCAAGGGGTTTCGTCCTTGAGAAAGGTAGATAAGGTACTTCACAAGCAAAACCTTAACCAAGATCTGTAAATTCACCAAAACATAATTCAAAAATGACCAAGTGACCTCATATAACCACAAGGAGTGTTTTACAATGTATAAATGATGGCCGACCCGTTAAGGTAAGTGCTTTTAAATATTCAATTGATATTTGGATCCTACATGCTCATAATACCTTTTTTTTCTAACTATTTAAGTCCTATTGGAGCGCTAGGCATCCCAATAGGATACATGATAATTAATAAAACAACTACCTACACAGCAATAAAAATATAATTCAAATCTTCCTCTTGCTTTCCTCCTTAGACCCTCGGGAAGAAGAATGGGTTTAGGTCTTTGAAAATCAGCCTTCAAAATGGGACATGACAGTCCTCCCCTCTCGAAATTGCTTGTCCCTAGGCAATTGCAAGCACCTGGATCCCAAAATAAATCTATGTTGCTCCCCCTTCTTTGCACCTGCACATGAGACAACCTTGTTGGTAAAAACAAGGGCTTCTATTAGCTCTCCATCATGCTTCATGATCATGCAGACCAGCCTTCTTCCATCTGGATCAACCCTCCTACTTTTCCCACTCAACTGGTTGGTGTCCATGCTAACAAGAGTACAGTTGTAGCTAATCGTTTTCATTTTAAAAGAGGCATGGTCAATGACTGAAATCACTTTTGTAAGGGCTACGAACAGATCATTATGCAAGGTATTTTGAATGTTCTCCCCTCCAAACTACTGTGATGTAAATCTGGAATTCAGCAGTTAAACAAACCCAAACAGTCCCAACAGTTGTTTCATTATTTTGTCCTCCATCGGTATCAATCACGATAATGAGTTGCCTTCTATCCGTAAGTGTGAAACTGACCGAACCAAAGTGATGACTGTTGGGAATAAAGGTTGTTTCCAGCCAGAACCTTGTCTTACCTTCTCCTATTTCAAATAACTTCAAAAACTCAACTCCTTTGCAGTTGTATATGCCGACCAAGGGCAGTCCTGAAATTGGATTTTACATTCTCATCCATGTTTCTTTGCACGTGTGGACGTGATTGCTCCAATGACGATGTTTCATTTTATCTTCATTTTTTATCCTTGGTCCTACACATGAAATAATATTAGAAAGAATAAGGTCTCTCCAATTTGTTGCTTCTTTGTGTCTCACCCGTATGTGTGGTAACTACTTCTCATTGCTCCCTTTTAACTCATGCAACTTATCACAACAGTAAAACTGATTTACCCTTGCCAAATTTAAGGGTGTAAAGGTTAAAATCTGCCTAGCATCATTTTGGAGCATTCCTTCTTTCCATTCATTCTCAGATTTCAACTCTTTACACAAGCAATGTATGCCCATACCCCTATTTACCTTTTTAGAATTATTTCCCAATGAGAATACAGCCCAACCTTAGGAATTGAAAAGAAAATTATATCATTGCTGTAATAATACCTTCCCTTACTCTACTCTAGAATGACAAGGGCTGGAGGCCACCATGCATCAGCTGAAAGCACCTTGTTTGTGGCCCATGATGGAAGAGGCAGTTTTCTGAAGACCCGACCTATCTTTGCCACTTCAAAAGGCATGTAGTAGAAACTAAAGTTGTTGAGGATTGAAATCCAACAATGTGTAACAGCCCTTTTATCAAAATATTTGAGCAACAATTTCCCTATTTCCCATGCATCAATCTTGCAGGTGTCTTCTTCACTATGCAAGCCACTTTAATCCCATACTTTTCTCTTAAAACATGTGTATCAACAAGTTCACAGAAAATGTGGAAAAAGAAAGTTGTTACCTTTCCCAATAAACCATAGGTCTTGCCAAAAAGGCAACTTCTCGTCATTTCATTCCTTTTCCATGCGCATAAGACATCCTTTACCTTGATCCTCCTAGATTTATTTGAACTTCCCATGGTAAGGTTTGATTCCACTTTCATTCCCAAAGGTACAAAGATAAGATTACCAATAACATTGATCTTAAAATCAGACCTCCTTCCCTTTTAAAAATTCACAACAGCACCTATCTCCCACATGCAGAAACAATCTTGAGGTTGAACCCAACCATCCATTCGTTCTTTACCACAAGAGATACTTCTTATCTCCTTATTTCTTGAAATATGTTGATCATGAGAACATAAACATGGTCGTGTTATGGGAAAGGGCAAAGAAACTGAAACATGGTTATCATTCCCAACTGGTTGTGCATGATGACAGCATACCTGAATTGACATACTGGTAGGCAATGCATATGAGATACCTTCGTACCATGAGCTGCCCGTGATCTTCTTAGGACTCTGAATTTCTGAGTTAGAATCAACACTCAGAAAATATTCCAAAGGTACCTTGCTTCCATGAATATGCTCCTCCATAATGACATCCTCATAGGCCCTTTGCAATTCTGTCTTCTTTGTGGATCCCAAAACTGTGGTTTTGGACTGAATTATTGGTGCCTTGTGTGGCTAATTGATAGCTGGTGTGTTTGATTCCTTTCTCAAGGCATCCTTTGTTTGTAGGCTTGTCCTAGGGACTGTAACTTTGATATCAACAGGCTTCTTGTTGGTTTCTTGCAATTTCGGAGGATCAATTTCCCTCACTACCCCTTTCAAGGGTTTGACCATGTTGTTGATCTGAAAATCAGTCTTGGGCTCAATTAATGAAGCTTCTTCTATGGAGAATTTACCCCTCTATAACTACCGTTAGGGAAATTCCAACAAACTGGAGGGTAATTGATTTTAGTTGGAAGTTTGGTTACATCTACCAATTTCCTTTCACAAGACTGAAGTTTGGCTTTTTCTTCTCCTTCTAAGTGCAGTCCTGATTTTCCTTTTTTATTTTTCCAGCTCTATACAGCTCTTAGATACCAACATGTCAACATCAAATATTAAAAAATCTTTACCTCGAGTTGTATGCTCATTGATCTCCTTCGCATTTCTTGGCTCGTGCTCCACGATTTCACCAAACCCATCTTCATACGTATTGTCAAAACCCTTACATGTGGTGTCCTTATGGAGCGCTGACCTCTTCCTTGTTGCTTGGGTTTTTGACCTTGTGCCAATTCCAACTCTCTCTCTTTCCAACTCTATGAACACTGCAAAAGGGAGGGCATTCTCGACCTTCTCCGGAAAATCTCTATAGCGAAACATCAAATTTGGAGCCTTGGAAGACTTCGGAGTGGATTCTTTGATTTCCCTAGCTTCAACGAGTTTCTCCGCAGTTAGGGTGAGGGTTTCTATTAACCTTGCTAACTTCCCTTGCATCTTCTCGAACCTTTCTAACTTGTCTTCCTTGCTTCACAGGCTGGGAGGATGATGCTCTGATACCACTATAATGTCCCTTTTTAGGGGGGCTCGGGAAAAGACTAAAAGCTGAGATGTAAACTTAAAAATCAGATTAGGGAGCTGCTGTAGATGGCTGAAGCCTGATATAAACCCTGCAATCTGCAAATTAGGCCCTTCCTAGGGCAGCGACTTCCTTGGAGAAGTTAAATCCCTCAAAGGTGGTTTAGACCTTGCTAATACCTTTCAAATCTTATGCCAAAATTATTAGGAAACCCTAGGCAAACACAATCAGCTGTTAAAAATCAGAATTGAGCTTGAAAATAATTAATCATGGAACCCTCAACCAGCGAACATCAACAAGCTTGGAAAAATAGTAAAACATCTCCAAAATTCGCGAAACTCAAGATCTTGGTCTTATAAAATATGGAGAACAAGATAGTAAATTCAGAATCGTCAAATAATCATCACACTCCCAAGTGGGTCGCTCCACTCCAAATAAATAGATTATTGAACCAAAGAGATAAATCATGGAAAGAAATGATAAATTATTGCTTTCCAAACTAGCTTGCATACATAAATCCGTATGGAAGGGTTTTCGTCCTCCATAAGTCCTCAACCAAGGGTTTCTGTCCATAGGAAAGCTCCTCAATCAAGGGGTTTTGTCCTTGAGAGATAAAGTGTTTCACAAGAAAACCTTAACCAAGATATGAAAATTAACCAAAACATAATTCAATAATGACCAAACGACCTCCTTATATAACCACAAGGAGTGTTTTACAATGTATAAATGATGGCCGACCCCTTAAGGTAAGTGTTTTTAAATATTCAATTGGTATTTAGGGCGTGCGTGCTCATAATACCTTTATTTCCTAACTATTTCAGTCCTTCTATTGGAGCGCTAGGCTTCCCAATAGGATACATGATAATTAATAAAACAAAAACCTAAACAACAATAAAAATATAATTTAGATCTTCCCCTTGCTTTCCTCCTTAGACCCTTGGGGAGAAGAATGGGTTAAGGTCTTCGAAAATCAACCTTCAAAAAGGAACGTGACATTTGACTACTTTTTAGCAATATTGTAGCAAATCCTTTTTAAAAATTAGTCACATGCCACATGAAGAAGAAAAACAGGATGTTATTTGCCAAATATTTCTTTAATGAACTCAGAGCAAACGCCTATAGAAAATTGTCATAAAATTGTATTTGATCCTCTTACTGCCAAATAGAAAAAGCCCTACAATCATCCTAGAATGAAGGAACGAGTAATTAATTAAATTAATATTTAAATTTGCAAATAAAACTTAAATATAGTTTAAGAGGGACAATTGATTGACAAATAAAATAAAAATGAATGTTTGACAAGTGGGATTTTAGACTATGCCCACCGTCCTGATTAAGACTTGTGTAAACCAAATGCCTATAGAAATTGTCATAAAATTGTATATTATTCTCTTAAGACCAAATAGAGAAAAGGCCTCCTATAAGGAAGGAACAACAAGAAATTAATTAATTACTATTTAAATTAGCAAATAAAATTACAATATAGTATAAGACGGATAATTGATTGGCAAATAAATTGTAAATGAATGTCTAAGAAGTGGGATTTTAGATCAGGCCCGCCATCCTGATTAAGACTTGTAAAAGGTACTTTTGATGGTAGGAGAAAAGAGGACCAATCTAGATATTAGTCACTTGCAAGTACTTTCAGCTAAGCTGTAATATTCTGTTGGCTTGGCTCAAGTAGAAATCTGGCAGGTTTGCTCTCAATAATAATCGGGAGAAAAATATATATATATTAAAAGGTAGTAATACAAAAAGAGTAAAATAACTTTTTAACATAAGGTATTAATCATACTTGTTACAATTTGAATAGTGAACTGACCTTATTATTCCAGGGCATGTGAGAACCTGCAGTTAGCCTTTTAAGATTTTTGATGTTCTTCCATTGTTTTGGTAAGAGAATTCACTTTAGCATCCACCATTACAGGCACATAAAATCATCATTTGCACACCTTCAAACAAGATGATGTTTAACCTTTCAATTATTCTGTGAGTGACATGACGTAAATGAGTAAAACAAAAGGAAACTCTTTTAACACAAAGTGGCCCTTATAAAAACCAATGTTTCATTATTGATGATATTTACAGCTAACTGCCCCAAATAGGGGGTACAAAGAGTAAAAGCCACAAAAGATACTACAACAACAAACCAGGTCGAAGGCAACATGAGTAGCCACGAAGAAAAAATTCTTAACCAAGTAGCCATGAAGGTTCAATGTAATATGCCAAGGAACTAAAATTATGTTTTGTGTTGTGAACCTCAGCGCTCAAACACAAACCCACTCTTTTTCTTATTAATGCAAAAAATTTAAAGTTTGGATGGAGATAATCAGAGCCGATCCTCGTTGAAGCCATGTTTTAAATGAGGCATTTTTCTTCTCCTCCTATCATTATGCTGAGTAGTTCTTTCCTCTTCAAATGCGCTACTTTTCTTCTTTTCATCCCTAATTTGTTTCTTTTCTCTACACTGAGATACTTTCCCTTCCAATTGTGATGTATCTAGCTCCTATAACAGATTTCCAAAAAAAAGACTTTCAAATCCTTTACATATTCACTAGCACCATCAACAATTATGCACTCCTCGGCTCCAGAAACATTTTTTATAGCCTGAAAAAATATTTATTCAAAAGTTTCTAGCCTCATGCAGAGGAGGGTGGTGGACCCAATCAAATCACAACAACAAATGTTAGTTTCAATCAAGTTCCTCAAAACATGCCAAAATCTCATGAACTCAAAGAGCATACAATACTAAATTACATATCAAGACTGGTTCAAGGCTATTTAGACTTGTTACCTAATCAAATTCAACCAATGAACATGATTTACAACCTTCAAAAAGGATCTAGGCATCATTACATCTGGTTTACTTGTTTGACCTTGTTTCATGCTACTAGCCCTTCTTAACTGCAACCTTTATTGTCTAGGACACTGCACAAGGACTTAGAATATTTTGTTCACCTTTTCAGGTACCATTTATGGGCCTTCAACTCCTTACAAAGTTTTAGCTCCCAACTCACATTGCAACTCTCTCAAAACTCCTACCGTTTTCAAATTAGCCCTTCTACTAGCCATGTTTTACTCTAAACCTTGTTGTTCAGAACAACTCATACACTTTCTTGAGAAAATAGTCACCTTTCCTGACACCCATAATCAAGTTCTTGCTTCAAGCTAAGTTTCAATAACCAACTCTTCATCCACTTCTCCCAACACAATTGTCACCTCTCCAATTATGTCTATTAGGTCTTTCCTAGGTCTTCAAGTCCAAATGCACAATTTACTAGGGCAATCTATCTTTGTTTACTTTCTTGAGCACCTCAATCCCTGTTATATGGTTTGAACAACCTACAATACCCTTCCTTTAATATTTACTAGGTCTTAGACTTCATTCATACCCCCAAGCACAAGAAACACAATTTTTGTCTTCAGTCTCAAGCTCTCATTTTATTGTCCAGTCTGTAACTTGTCTTCTTGCCTGACATCTTTCACACATGAAGGTCTTAAATCTCCTTTTCCACTTCTCTGTATACCCATTTCTCTCTCAAGCATTCATATCCCATGACACCGCCTTAGCTTTTATACTAATGTTTGTACGAAGTTCTTAACATTTCTTTAGGACTGTAACAGGACTGTCAAAGAGTCCTTGTTCATGAGGTTTTAAAATATCATCTTACTTCCAGGGCATCATACACACGTAACACCACCTGACACACCTCTTTAGTGCTTCTTATATCTTGAACTTGTTTGCTAGAAGCATACCTTAGTGGACTTGTTTGAGGACTGTCACACAGACAGGAATAGAATGTGATTTTTAGTTCCACCTATGAATACTTTCAAATTCTCCTTATTAACTGATCTCACACCTTCTCTAGACCTTCAATCATCCCCTATACAAAACTTATAAGGATATAAAGAGGGATTCCAAACTTTTAACAATTTCCTCTGGTTACACCCTCAAAACAGGGTACTTACACACAGTCCACCTATAATTCACAATTTTGCTCTATGAAAACTTCTCAAATGTCCTTGAAACTTCTTGCACACCTTTATCACCCCTAGTGTTATCTCCGAATCACAACACCCTGGTTTGCCCAAGTGTGTGTGCTTGAGCTCACAGTGTGATTGGATAACATGGGTACTAACTCCAAGTTGTGGGACTTGTTACATGAGATAGACCTCCAAAGAAAGCTAGTTCTTGCTCCAAAACTACCTGCCACAATCTACTCTAATACAACAAAACTATCTAATCCTAATCTAACTTTCCAAGGAACCTAGGAGAGAGAGAGCATGAAAGCCACATCTACACTAAAGCGGTGATACACCAGAAAAGGAGAGTGTGAGAATAGCGTCCGATGTGTGAAAAACAGAAGCAAAGTGCATACTAGAAAGGGTGATAACAATTCTCCACAATCTAGCAACTGCATTCACAGCATTATTTCATGCACACACAATGATAATAAATACTTGCAAGAATGTAAGATAGACACAATATATTTGTAAAGGGATTGAAGGGGCAAGAGGGATGCAAACAACACAGCAGGGGAAGGAGTATCCACAAACTCGTATCTGTTGCTTCATTGATATGCACAATCCAATCTATTACAGAATAAGGGCTTGGATCACCATACAAGGAGTCCACTACAAGGGCCTGCAGCACATTGGCTTCACAAAACAATTTTAACAGAGTTTTGCTAATCAAAACTATCTCCCTTTACTATGAGCCCAACACTCTAATTTATAGAATTCTGAGGGGAGAGAGAGGGGGGGAAAATGAAAATCCCGAAATTTGTCTTCTCACCACTTGCAAGAGGTAGTAAATGAAGTGAAATGATGTTCTGTTGCTAGCAGAAGGCTCACCATGTTGTCCCATGCGTTGCAACAGTGAGAAATGTCTGCTCATGCTTCATCAAATGCGCCCCAACTACCAAATAAAACATTGTTCTGAACTGGGCGCGTTTTCTACGAAATCGCCATCAATTCTTTGTCAAATCCTGAATTTCTTGATTTCTCTACGTCGGTCTTAGAGCCATGATTCCAACGGTATCAATTTTCTGCGATTTCATTGAGAAATGCAAACGATATGGCATTCTGAGTGGAGATAGTTGTTTTGGGTCCACTAAGCATTTGTGTCATTTGTCGGGGCTGGATATTTAATTGACTGGAGCCGAATATGTTTCTTTTATTTTCATAAATATATCCTCATCAAAATTAATAAATCCAGTTTTTTGTGGCGTAGAAGACGTCATGTTAGTTCTGAAAAATCCAATTTTGTGAAAATCGGAGCTCTGGATCAAAAGTTATGGCCTTTTGAAGTTCGGGGGTCGGGCGCAAGGCACAGAAGGGAAACAGAGGGAAGGAGCGCGCGTAGGTGCGTGCACAGGGGGAAGGCATACCTATAGAAGGCATGGAAACAAGGCGCGTGGGCGTTCAACTTAAGGAGGGCGCATGTCACAATAGGGTGTACACGGGGGCGCAAGAGGAAGAGCAGGGACGGCTAATTTTAAGGCGTTTGCAGAAGGGCGTGCGAGGAGGGCGCGAGGGGATAGAAAAGAAGGCGCACGCGTGGGAAGAAGGGAAGAATGCGGGTGCGCAAGAGGAAGACACAAAGGGGAAAAATTGAAGGAGCAGAATGCGAAGGGGAGAGCAAGAAGGCGCGCGATGGCGCGTGGACGGATTGTAGCAAGGAAGCAAGGCGCGCGGCAAGATGCAAGCGCGCGAAAGGAAAGCAGAGAGAATGCACACGTAGGTGTATGCGCAACAGAAAAGAACGCATACTTGTGGAAGACAAGTATGGAAGCAGGGCGCGGGCATCTAGCTAAGGAAGGGCGTGCGGCGGCAGAAAGAAAAGAGCGCGCACGACAGGAAGACCCGAGACTTAGCCAATTTGGAACGCATCTGCAGAGGGGTGCGCGGAAGAATTGCAAGGCACGGGGAGCGTGCGAAAGGAACACAGCATATACAAAGTGTCAAATGAGCAAGACTGCAAGCGCGCAACCTGAAATGTAAAGCATCAGAGTCAAAATGAAGATACAAGTTATCCAAAATAACTAGGAGAGTTATTTGGATAATAGTTTGGCGACTTTCGGGGGTCATCTACCTGCTAGAGGAAGAGATCAGTAGCCTTAGGAGTTCATTGGGCATGGAGTTTATCTGGTAATCCTGGATCTGACCTAGAACCTAAATACTTGCATCCTTGAGTGATTGAAACACTGCTTCTTGGACCAGGAACTGTTCTCTACTACTTGTATCCTCATGTGTTACAAACTCTCTTCCAGGAGTGCAATGAACTGTATAGAAGCATACACTAGAAGCAATAGGACATGCATGCCAGCACTTAGGGAAATGAAACCTATTTTAATAACAACAATGTGCATAAGCACTTGCAAGAATTGGAAATTCTAGACTAATATGTACAAAGGTGAAACATTTTCCTTCTAGTAGCAATGTTTGAGATAGATTCCATTGACTGGAATCTGCAATTCTTCATCGTCCATCTTAGCTAGCCGGAAGGCATTGCTACCTTTGCATTCAGTTATCATGTATGGACCACTCCATATGGCATCGAACTTGGAATGCTTGCCTAGCTTTGCACGATCAGCATCCCACTTTTGTACCAAGTCTCCCACTTGGAATGTCCTAGCTCTAGCTTTCTTGTCAAATCTCCTCTTGATCAATGCTTGATCCTTCTCCATGCTCTGCGCTGCATGCTCCCTTGCTTCTTCTAATTCCATCAGCTCTGCATACTTGATTTCCATAGGCTCAAATGTTGGCAACTCAAGTGATATAGGTAGAACCGCTTGTTTTCCGTATACAAGCTTGAATGGAGAGTTGCCTGTAGACCTCTTGGGTGTTATCCTATTAGCCCATAGAGCTGATTTGAGCTTCGTGTGCCAAGTTCTCTTATTCTCATCCAGAGTCCTAATGATGCTTAGTAGGTTCTTGTTCGTAGATTTCGCTTGGCTATTACCCTGAGGGTAATAGTTTCATGAAGCGCTAAGGTATACACCATTCTTGACAGCCCATTGAGTGACTTTTGTGCCAAGAAATGCCAATGCATTATCTGATATGATAGTGGCAGGGACACCAAACCTTGTGATTATGCTTTCATAGAAATCCAATATGTTGGATTCATTTGCCTCCTTAAGTGCCCCACCGCTTTAGTCCATTTGGTGAAATAATCAGTCGCTTGTAAGTATCCACTTGTGGCCTTGACTTGAATTTGAATTGATCACTCCAATAAAGTCCAATCCCCATTGCATGAATGGTTGATCTACTGAAATTGGGCGAAGGGGCAAGGATGCTAATATTTCTTTCCCTGTGAAGAATGCACATTTTTTGCATTTCTTGATCCATGAGTAGCAATCACTAAACACCGTAGGCCAATAGTAACCAGCCTTCATGATTTTGAGAGTTGTTACTCGTGGAGCAAAGTGGCCTCCTAATTCCCCGTCATGGAACTCATGTAATATCCTCTCAACTTGACCTGTTCCAATGCATCTCAAAAGAGCACCATTGGTGTCCTTCTTGACCAAAACACCATCAATAAGCACGTATGGAATGGCTTGCAATCTAAAGTGTCTCCTCTTTGCTTTGCTCATTTCTGGAGGGCACAAACCTGTTTGGACATAAGGCGCCAAGCCTTGAGTCCAACATGGAATGGGTGCATCGTTATCTGGTTGTTCTTGATCATTTTGTAGTAGTAGGTGTTAGTGCAAAGTCACAGCACCCCCGAATGCATGAGTCTGAAATGGGGCATAGATAGATTTCACACGGAACACCACTTCAAAACCCATTAACCACAGCTCCCAGAACCTGCAATGAACATCAAAGTATGCATAGTATACCCTGCAATGACGAGAGGTGAGAAGAGACAATAAAACGAGCCAAGGATGGATAGATGAATCACGAAACAGATTCTATTGCTCCAAAAGTTACACGGTACATCATTAGCGGGGAAAGAGGCAAGAAAATGCCATTACAGAGAAGAGGCTTAGACTCCGCATTCTACCCTAAGGAAGAAAGAGAGAGGGGGGCTGAGGAGAAAACAATGACCAAACCCTTGAATATGCCCCTCCATTACAATATATAAGAAGAATAAGAGAGAGAAGGGAAAATCCGAATCCTGCTTCAACCACCCTGAGATATGCATTGAATTCTACCTCTAAAAACTCAACCACCGACCCTTAATGCCCCCTGCAAATCCGCCCACAATCTGTCGAGTTTGTCACTCCCCATGTTTGTCTTGCATGTTGAAGAAAGAAGAACGGCAGATCAAATCAAATCCGGGTGGTTGAAGCAATCGGATCCTTCATTAATAGCATGAAAGACGTTTTCCTACCTCTCACCCACCTGATCCTGTCAAAATTAAAGTTTAAGGCCTCCATGGTGTAGAGGATGTCGAGACCTTTCCAAAAAGTCTTCTATAATGTCCCCCTTTTTTATAAAAAATTAAAAAGAAGATAAAATCGATTTGCACATGTAATTTTAAAATAAAATTTTATAAATTGTGCAAATCAAAATAAAAGGGGAAGTTCGACTTCACCTTGAGATAATAAATATTTTTTTTTAAAGGTAAATCAAGTGACTAGGCAAGTCACATTTTCCTGGAAGCATTTAATAATTAATATTTGAGACAAAGTGATTATTCCTAATCATGGGTCAACCCATATGAGCATCTTTTTAAAATCCCTATGCATTTAATATTTGTTGTTGGTAACTTTCAGGCACATTTTTAAATAAGATTTCCTCCTAGATGATGGCGCCAAAGATGGAGAAGAACTTTAGAGAATGTGCAAGAAAAATTTGTAAAAGAAGATGTGGTTACTCTTTTTTTGGCATGTTGACGGTTTATAAAACTTATCTTCATGCTTGAAGAAGGGATGTATGCCCACTTACGATCAAAACAAAAGGTATTTATTAACACCACCATTTGTGAAGTGTGTGTGCCCATATAAGCTTGAAGTAATAAGTTTTTGCACTCATTTCTCTCTCTATATATAAGGTGCCATTTTTGGGAGAAGATATAAGCTTGATTTGAGGGTTTGGAGTGTGATTTATGTTGAATATCTTTTATTATATGTTGTTAGTTTTTTACTTAATGAAGTCGACTTATTTGGGCATGTGCTAAGAGTGTTGGAAGGGATTTTGAAGTCATTATAAATCTGTTGTTTTAGATTTATTAATTACAGATCTAGAACTGCATTTATTGACTCTTAAAGTGAAGGAAAAAGTGTTGGAATTATGTTGCAGATTTTACCCTAACCCTAGCGACTGGGTTTAGGATTTTGGGGGCTGTTTCGAGGGGTCTCTAGTTCATGAAAAGATCTGACTTTTATTATGGATGGAAGCTCATAATTTTCCCTTTCTACTGCACTTGGTTTCAATTCAAAAGAGTTAGTATTTTGGAAGTTATGGATTTTCAAAGGTTCGGTTAATTTTCATCAGTATTATTTATTAATTTACTTCTGCAAAGTGTATTGGATAAAGGAGTATAAATACCTACTGGATTGCCCATTTAAACCCTCACCTTGGCTCACTCCAACCCTATTTGGGTTGTATTGAAGCTGACACTAGGGTTAGTTGAGGTAAACCTAAGAGGGTTTATCTTCTAAGTTGTTTGTTTTGCAAGTAATTAATAATAAATCATTAATATCCCACAAGGGGATATTACATCTTCTCCCGCCTAAATCTAAGCTTCCAGTCAAATGATATCGTCGTCTGAAGATTAAGGTCGCGGGCACGCAATATTTAAAGAGTCCATCCGTAGAGGGTCTATGTGGCAGCCTCGCGCATCTTGAAGATTCGGCTCCCTCCTTTCGCTTTTGAAATTGAGCCGGATTGACACGTGGCGGCTTCCGCGAGCTCCTCAGGCTACCTTTGTATTTTGGCTGAGTCCCTCCTGTTGGCGGAGACACTGTGCCTGACCTGAGACACGTGGAGGCTTTGCGCACATTTGAGAACTGCCCCCAGTTTTTACCTTTGAAGTTGCGCAGTCGAGACATGTGGAGGCTTCGCGGGCTATTGGACTTTTCAACAGTCGTCCTAACCTTTTTGGACTCTGGGACACGTGGCGAGCTGCACTCATTTGAGGATTGTCTTTTGGACCGCACCATTGAAATTGCGTCGTTAAGGCACGTGGCACTCTCTGCGGCTCTGTTCAGTTTCCTTGTATTTTTGGCTAAGTCCGTTTTGCTCGACGTAGGCATAAGTCTAACCTTGGACACGTGGAGGCTCAGCGCTTGTTTGGGAACCCGCTCCGAATTTTACTTTTGAAGTTGCGTCGTGTTGACACTTGGCTCCTTCCGATGGCCTGCCTCTGCTTAGACTTTTCAACGGCCAATTCTGTCTTTTCGCGCCTCGGGACACGTGGAAGCCTCGCGCTCGTTTAACTCTCTGTTTCGGGTCGCACCTTTGAATTTGCACTGATGCGACACGTGGCGTCATCCATCGGTTCTCTATACTTAGTCGATTTTGGGCCCGCTCTGTCTCCCTTTTTCGATCCTGGAACACGTAGAGGCTTGGTGCTTGTTTGGGGTCTCCGCTTTGGAGTCTATCCTTGGAATTGCGCCGTTGAGACACGTGGCACCCTCCGCGGCTCTGTGACTTTTCAGCGGCCGATGAGACCCCGCAGGCTCGCGGGCCCGCACTTCAAAATTGCGCCATTTGTGAAAAGTGAAAAAGTTTCAAAGTCCCCGCAGACCCGCCGGCCCCGCTTTCATATTTTGGGCAAAATTTCCTCCATAGCCCCGCAGACCCACCTTTCACAAAAGGTTATCCCCGGGCCCGCCGGCCCGCATTTTCCTTGGCAAAAATTCCTCCCTGGGCCCGCCGGCCCACTTTTGGCAAAAAATCCCTCTGAGGCCCGTTGGCCCGTAAATTGAAAAATACGAAGAGTTAGGACTTCTTTATATCTCTGGAAAGGGGAAGAAAATTCCTATCTGTTGGAAAAGCTTTTAGGGGCCTTAAGTGCTTGGAATATGTGAAAATTCATACTAAAGCACAAAAGGCAAAAATGGTGTCAGTTGACCTCAAAAGAAGTGTGAGCTTATTTTGGTCAACAATTTGGTGACTCATTGGGATCACCTGCATGCTAGGTGAAAAGATCAGTGGCCTTGAAGCATCCATTGGGCGTGGAGTCATAATGATAGCCTGATACTGATCCGAACTTTGAAAATTTGATTCCTGAGTCACTTGGAAACTGCTGGAAACCGGAGCTGGTCTTACCAAATGCCATGAACTCGCCCCTGGTGTTCGCACTCTCATCCTTTTTTTTAGAAAATCATGGAGATTAGATCTCTAAGAGTAGAAAATTGTCTTTACCTAGAGCTTTTACCTATTATGAAAATGGACTGGGGGCACACTGAACCGCATAGTGATACAACCTCGGAGCCACAAAACACAACAACACGCACAATGTACAATGTACAAAAGATCAAATCATACATGCCTCAAATGAGACATGCAGAGTGTGCAAGAGCACTTCTTCTACTGAAATCAAAACTAAACCTACTCCTACACTAACCAGAGAGAAAGGGGACTCAAACAAATCCTGCAACTGGCAAGGAGAAGTAGATTCCCTTCCTCAAGAGGGGCAACCATGTAAATGATTTGACATTGAATATGGCTGCTTGGATGAGTGAAAAACTGACCTTAAGCCAATCCTCCACCCATATCATCAAGGTGTCAACTGGAAACAAGACCAATGCCTCTTTTAGTTGCTCTTCATTTGGATTGAAAAGGCATTGCAGCTGATCCTTGGTACTTTGGAGCTTATCCTCCTGCCCTGAAGTAGGCATGACTGGTTTTGGCTTCTCCCTTGGCTCCAATGAAGCCAAGTACCTGATTGGGCACGGTCTGATCCTTTGAATGTGCCCATTGCTCTCAATTTCAACTCCAAGAATGGAGTCTTCTTGTTGACCCTCCTGAATGGATGGTGAGACAGAGATGATGACATCCTCTTGGTCATTCCCTTCCTTCTCCTGTGAAGAACATAGAACATCATGGTCTTCCAACCTTGGTTTCAAAGAGCTGTTATGAAGTGCAGGCTATTGCACTTGGATGTTCTCCTTCATGGCAGCAAGCTCATTTGCTTGGAAGGTGGATGATGGAGGAGAAAATGATGTTACCTCCTTAGGCTCCTCTCCATCAAAGCAATCTTCCAAGTCTGACAGGCAGTCTGCCTCCTTGTTGTCCTATTGCATGTGCTCTACCTCCTCCATGGTGTCCTGATCTGCAACTAGCTCACCATGGTTCCCTTCTTCAAACATAAAGTTTGAAAGCTCAAACTCTTTTTCAACATTAGAGCTTGAAGGGGATGAAGTGGGAGGAAGAACTGGAGGTTCTTTTGTGGCTTGCTCCGCACTTGGAGCCTCTGAAACTGTATGATCCTCCTCCATCATGGTTTCATCAATCAAATCAGGCCCTTGAAATGAAAGCAAAAAATCTTCAATGATGCTTTCTTCATTGAGTGGCCTCAACTCTGATTTGATCTTTCCCTGCTGCTCCTCTTCAATGGGACTTGGAGTTGGTCGTTCCTCCTCCTTAACTGGTTGTGCAGCTTGGATCAGATCAGTATCCTCTTCAGACAAAGTGTCACTATGGACACTACATTCAGAGCAAACAAATTGTTGATCTTCTTCCTCTTGTCCTCATTTTTCTTCTGTTGAAAACTCAGCCTCAGCCACCACTGGCTCTTCAACCTTGACCTCCTCTGTTGGCTTAACCATCAAAGGGATCTTTGTAAACCCAAAATTTGGCAGCCCAACTCTTCAGATTGTCTGTCATTTCTTCTCTATTGGGCTCCTCTTCTTGTTGTTTTCCTTGACTGGATTCTTGAGTATCTTCCCAACATGGACTTGGGAAAACATGAGTGGTAGGTTGGGGTTCAACCAATTTTACTATTGTTTGTGGTGGAGAGGGAGGTGGAACTTCTTGTTTGTTTGGAGGGAATGCCTATTTGGGAAGGGAAAGGGCAGAAGAATTGAAATGAGATGGAAGACTAGGAGATGGAGAAGGGAAATCAACACTTGGGGCAGCAGATGGGAAGCTTGACTCTTGATCATGCTGAAATGATGGAGTCTGAGAAAGAGAAAATGAAGGACAAGGAGCTGGTGACTGACTTACCCATTGATAAGGTTGTCTTGTGTCTAACTCATAAGCCTCAATATCCTTAATCCATTGGGCAAGTAGACGCAGCATTTCAACCATGTAGTCAGTCTTCTCCTGAGGGCTGTAATGTCTTGGAAAAGGGTCGGCCCATGGACAAGGTGCCCTGAAACCAATCCTAAATGCCTTCATCTGTGATGTAGCCCTAGACTGCACCATGCTGGCCTCCATCCCTTGAATCTTCTCCACCAGATCAGCACTTTCCATGTAGCTATCAACATTGTATGCGTCCCCTTGTTCTTGATAAGCTCCATGGCCAAAATGGCTTTGACACTGCTCATATGGGTAAGCATAATGATTTTGGATCTGATCATAATGCTGATCTGAAGGAGTTGGGAAATACATTTGCTGCAAGTGTGAGTTCCAAGAAGGAAATGAAGTCGTGTTTGCACAACTTCATGGAATGGGTGAAAATAAAAGAGATGGAAGAAAAATGGATGGGGAAAGGTCTGCAACTTCAGAGATGGGTTGTTGACCAGATGGAGTCGCTAGATGTGTTTGCATGTGCCTCAAAACGTTGAATCCTCACAGGAACACACCAACCTGCTAAGATGAAGGTTAAGGTGCTTCAAACCTGTCCCACCGGGCATGCCCAAAACTATTAGTGTGGTCGGACGGTGGCTTAAGATTTGCTGTTGATAATGAGACACCTTGGAAATATGAGAGATCTGACCCTAAGTGTCCCACTGGGCATGCCAAAATTGTTAGTGCAAAATCACAACACCCACGAATGCATGAGTCTGAAATAGGGCATTCGGTGTGATTGCACAACATTAGACCATCTCTCAAGTTGTGGGACTTGCAAAACTTGAGATGGACCTCCAGAGAAGGTTGGTTCTTGCTTCCTAATTTACCTGCCACAAGCTACTCCAGTGCAGGGCAGAACCTATTCTAATCCTAATTTAAACCATTCCAAGGACACAAGGAGAGAGAGAGAGGGTGAAAGAGCCTACACTAAGTGGTGATACACCAGAAAAGGAAGTGACTGGTCACGGATCCAACTGCCTGAAGTGGAGAGAGGTGAGCAGAGGAGAGGGTGGACAAGATGCACCACGGACCAGAGATAGATTTCACACGGAACACCACTTCAAAACCCATTAAGCACGGCTCCCAGAACCTACAATGAACATCAGAGTATGCGAAGTATACCCTGCAATGACGAGAGGTAAGAAGAGACAATAAAACGAGCCAAGGATGGACAAATGCATCACGAAACATATTCTATTGCTCCAAAAGTTACACGGTACATCATTAGTGGGCAAGAGGCAATAAAATGCCATTACAGAGCCATGAGAAGAGGCTTAGTGTAGTGTCCACTTCCCTTTGACATCTTTTGATACTTATCATGACACTGCCTGACTATATTATGGACATTGTTATAGTTTTGATTTAGTATGATGTTGGATGTTAGATCATGGATTATTGTTGATTTTGGTTTATATCTTATGCATGGTGGTTATTAGAGACATTTTGTATATTGTTGTCAATATACTGTCTAACATGGTTATATTATAGATGTTGTTCGAACTTGTGATAATTGGATATTTTGAGTAGGCCTGGAAAATGAAAATTGAATTAAAACTGATGATGATATAGTTGTTGATGAAATTGTAAGTGATATTGTTGATTGTCTTGATGATTGCTATGATTCACATATATATTGATGATTTTGGAATTATAGTTATATTCGTTTGGACGTTCTAATATGGCCACGAGGCCGAATGAGGTATTTGTATTTTTTGCAGGTTAAAAATATTACAACAAACATCGGAGGATTGGAGACCAACCACATTGAAATTCTAGAGGAATTCAATGAGGTCACCATGGCAACTATAATTGTTTGTGTGTGTTTGATTGTGTTAGGGATTTCCATGGGGGGGATCACCTTTAAATGTGACCAAGGGCCTTGTGTTTTCCTTTTATTTGGTTCCTTTGTTAATGTTTGCATGTGTTTATTTTGTGGTGCATTGACCCCTTTCATTATTTATTAAATGGTGTGTTAATATTGTGAGTAATTTGGTTGTTATGTTAATTAATTAAAATGTCACAAGAAAGTAATTAATAGAGTTGTTGGCCTTGAGTTAAAGTGTTATAAAGAAATGTGTAAGAGATATGTAAAGTTGATTTCGGAGTATGAAACACTTCATCTTCTTTGAAATTCGAATTTGTTTGAAATTTGAATTTGTCCTTAGAGGCTGATTTTGGAGGCTTGTGGGACAAGTTAAACTTGTCTCATACCTCTTAAATTTGCATACCAACCTTACCTATGGTTGGAGAGTTAAATTTAGACTTTCTTTATGCATTTTTGTAAGTCAAGTTGAATGTTTTTATTGCACGTTTCTTACATGTTTTAATTTCAGTCCTTATGGGGTGTGGGCTTGATTGGAGTGTGTAGGTAAAACTGTCATATTATTCACCCACCTATTTATTATGCATTGGAGAATGAAGTTGACTTTGTGTTGACGTTGAGGATGTGTGAAGTGGCATCCTACATGGATCCACCTCATCCTCTTCCCTTACCTTTTCTATATATTGGAATTCTTTAGCTTGTTTTTGGGTTGCTTCACTTTTATCACTTCATTTTGGGAGACTTCTTTTGGGGTTTTTGGAGAGCTCTTGTTTTGGAGAAGTTTGAAGATTGTTGAATACATGTACTTGGTTGATTTTGGATTGCTTGCATTGGAAGAGCTTGTTGTTTTGAACTTGGAACAAACTCCATCATGGAGAGGTAAGAGTTTGGCTCTTGGAAATGCTCTTATTTCCCTTTTATGAATATGTAAATGCTTATATGTTTGTTATTGTTTGTGGGATGTTGGATAGATGGCCTAGGAATGGTGTAAGAGAAGGCTATAACGGTTATTTTGTGGGAGGCATAAGTGTTTTTGGTGAGGTATAACTGTGGAGGGAGTTGGGATTTGGGTTCCACCTTATAAAGAAATAGCTTGCATTTTTTTACTCGTTAAGGGGTGCCATAAGAGGTTGGGGAGGCATAAAAAAATGTGAGGAATAAGAGGTACTTGGGGGAGGCATAAGGGCATGTCAAGGTTTTGATATACTATATTTTGGCGGTTTGTAATCAGGTGGTGATAACCATTTCCCCTTTGGGAGGCATAAGTAGCATCCCCATTAGTTTCTTGCTCCTTTGACTTTCATGATGAAGCTTGAGTTTTGTTGTATTTTAATGTGGTTGCAAACTACATTCGGTTTGGACTATCTTTAAATGTGAAAGTTGCATGTATGTTTGTGGAAGTCTGTTGTTGCCATGAGTTGGAGCACATTTCTTATTGCATTGTGGTTGGGGCTCGGGGGCCAATGAAAAAGGATGGCTTCTCCTTTCATTGGATGTCTTGGTTAGGTGGAGAGCATTGTCTTTCCCCTGCCTTTGTTGTGATCAAATTGAAATAAATGGAAGATCTTCATGTTGTTGTTCAGGAGCAAAGGAAAAGACAGTTTTGACAGTCCTTGTTGAGATTATTATTTATTTTAACCCTTTCCCACTTTGAAGTGGATGACCTTGTATATTACTGGCGATGGAAAGATGTTTTGTAATGGCTATGAAGGTTGAAATTCGAAATGTGAAAGAGATGAATTCTGTTTTCTATTTTTCGGAATGTATGAGAAGGAAATTGTATTCTGTATATTGAAATTGAGGAATGAAAGAAGAAAGATGTAAAGAAATCATTTTTGAATTAATGGAAGTTGTTACCTTGTTCAAATGATTTGGTGTTCATTGGAAATCTGTGTTTGTAATGCATTATGAAACCTTTGTTTGGAAAAATGAAAAGCGAATATGTATGATGAAATGTCATGATGCTCTGTTCTGCAGAAATGAATGTTTGGAAAATCTGAAGTTGTAAATTGGCATTTGAATACCTTGTTTGAATCAACTTAATAAACTAGAGTGTTTTGGAATGAATTTATTATTGAAGTTGGTAAATGTAAACAAATCTATTTGATTTGGATAACGGTTAGATGTTTTCAAACTGACAAATGTTTTTATTCAAAATGCACAGAATGACCCCTGTAACAATGAACAATAAAATGAAACATTAAATTGAACTTAATATGATTAAAACGACCCCCCAACAAACTAAACCATTTAAGATATTGTTAAGGAATCCTTTCAAATCGAACTAAGACAAAACTGCAGTCGTTTTGCTGTCAAAATTGAGAAAATTCGAATTAATCTTCAATCCACAAATAAACCCTTGCAATCCATCCTAAATTCCTCTAAGTACAACCCTCCATGTCTGTTTGGCATGTTGAGAAAGGAAGCAGGTCGAATTGAACAAAATTTTATAAGTCGTATGTTACCAATTTTCATTTTATAAGCCTGCAGAGCGTTTTCTCAAAATTGACCCTTAAAACTTTATCCAAATTAAATTCTTAAGGTTGTTGTGCAAAGAGGACCTCGATAGCTTTTCAAAAAGTCCTCGTTTGCCAAAAACGGAGTTCCCTATCAAAAGTTATGGCCTTCTGAAGTTCGCAAAAGAGGAAAAGCATCTTGCGCGCCTGTCTTGCGCGCCGCCATGAGAAAATGAGTCTCTTACGCGCCCGTCTTGCGTGCCCGGGAGAGAATGAGTCTCTTCCGCGCCCGTCTTGCGCGCCTGGGAGAAAAAGAGTTTCTTCCACGCCTCTCTTCCGCGCCCAGGAGAAAAGTTTCTTTCTGCGCCTCTCTTCCGCGCTCAGGGAAATTTCATCCGCGCACCCCCGCAAGAAGATAATCTATCTGCGCTAGGGATGACTTTCACTCTCTTAGTGTTTTGTAGGATGTTTTGATAATTGTTGTAATGGCACTTCACTTCAGCTAGAGCTTACGCTCATCGCTTGTGCAATGGAGGTCCGGATCAAGATTTTTCAGCTCAGGCATGTTTATCCAACCTTGTGAGAGATGAAAGGTGTCCCTTTTGGTCAAACTAATTTTGTTAGCTTTGTCAGTCTTTAGTTGAACCTCTTTCTGAAATCTTGTGCTTCAGCTAGTTAGTCTAGATTACCAAAGTAATAAGTTCACCTATGTGAGAAGAATTGTCAAACCAAACATGAATCTTGTAGATTGTTAAGGCAGGTCTTGAAAAACATTTTTGGTAAATGCATAACCTTAAGGGATTGTAAACCATGGAGTGTATCCAACTGTGACTGTATATTGTGGTTGAGTTGTTCATGGTGCCTTGCCAAAGAGTAAAGTGAATTGTCCTTGATGGGTGTTAGTTGTTTCCATGTTGTCCATAAGGTCATCGTTGAGTCAAGTTGTTTGAAGAGTTAGTCGTAACCTTTGTGACCACCTGTTGCGTCGTTCTGTACATCGAACAAGTAAACAAAAATTATCCTGTACTTTGCTATGTTGGTCTTTGTGTCTTGAATTGTGGGTGTTACACTTAGACTCCGCATTATACCCTTAAGGAAGAAAGAGAGAGGGGGGCCGAGAAAACAATGACCAACCCCTTGAATATGCCCCTCCATTACAATATATAAGAAGAATAAGAGAGAGAGGAGGGAAAATCTGAATCCTGCTTCAACCACCCTGAGATATGCATTGAATTCTACCTCTAAAAGCTCAACCACCGACCCTCAATGCCCCCTGCAAATCCGCTCACAAAACTGTCGAGTCTGTTGCTCCCCATGTTTGTCTTGCATGTTGAAGAAAGAAGAACGGCGGATCAAATCAAATTTGGGTGGTTTAAGCAATCGGATCCTTCATTAATAGCATGAAAAACGTTTTTCCTACCTCTCATCCACTTGACCCTGTCAAAATTAAAGTTTCAGGCCTCCATGGTGTAGAGGATGTCAAGACCTTTCCAAAAAGTCTTCTCTCGCCCAAATCTGAGCTTCCAGTCAAAAGATATGGCCGTCTAAAGATTAGGGTCGCAGGCGCGCAATATTTAAAGAGTCCATCCGTACAGGGTCTACGTGGCAACCTAGCGCTCCTTTAAGATTCGACTCCTTCCTTTCACTTTTGAAATTGCGCCGGATTGACACGTGGCAGCTTCCGCGAGCTCCTCGGGCTCCCTTTGTATTTTGGCTGAGTCCCTCCTGTTGGCGGAGACACTGTGCCTGACCTGATACACGTGGAGGCTTCACGCTCACTTGAGAACTACGCCCCAGTTTTTACCTTTGAAGTTGCGCGGTCGAGACACGTGGAGGCTTCGCAGGCTATTGGACTTTTCAACGGCCGTCCTCACCTTTTCAGACTCTGGGACACGTGGCGAGCTGGCGCTCATATTGTCTTTTGCGCCACGCCGTTGAAATTGCGTTGTTGAGGCACGTGGCACTCTTTGTGGATCTGTTCAATTTCTTTAAATTTGGCTAAGTCCGTTTTGCTCGGCACAGGCATAAGTCTAACCCTAGACACGTGGAGGCTCAGCACTTGTTTGGGAACACCGCTCCAAATTTTATTTTTGAAGTTGCGTCGTGTTGACACTTAGCTGCTTCTGCTGGCCTGCCTCTACTTAGACTTTTCAGCGGCCGATTCTGCCTTTTCGCGCCTAGGGACATGTGGAAGCCTCGCGCTCAGTTTGAGTCTCTGTTTCGGCTCGCGCCTTTGAATTTGCGTTGATGCGACACATGGCGCTGTCCGCCGGTTCTCTATACTTAGTCGATTTTGGGCCCACTCTGTCTCCCTTTTTTGGACCTTGGACATGTGGAGGCTCGACGCTTGTTTGGGGTCTCCGCTGGGGAGTCTATCCTTGGAGTTGCGTCGTTGAGATACGTGGCACCCTTCGCGAGCTCTGTGATTTTTCAACAGCCAATGAGACCCCACGGGCCCGCACTTGAAAACTATGCCATTTGTGAAAAGTGAAAAAGTTTCGAAGTCCCCACAGACCCACCAGCCCGCTTTCATATTTTAGGTAAAATTTCCTCCATAGCCCAGCAGACCCGCCTTTGGCAAAAGGTTATCCCCGGGCCCGCCGGCCTACATTTTCCTTGGCAAAAATTCTTCCTTGGGCCCACCGGCCACTTTTGGCAAAAAATCCCTCTAAGGCCCGTCGGCCCATAACTTGAAAAATACGAAGAGTTAGGACTTCTTTATATCTCTGGAAAGGGGGAAAAAATTCCTATCTATTGGAAAAGCTTTTAAAGGCCTTAAGTGCTTGGAATATGTGAAAATTCATACTGAAGCACAAAAGGGGAAAATGGTGTCAGTTGACCTCAAAAGAAGTGTGAGCTTATTTTGGTCAACAGTAGGACAACCTCATTTTCACCTTTTGACTCAACTTTTTGTTTGGAAGCGAGCTGCTCACACAAACCTTTGCCACGAACTAGCTTGGTCACTTTGATTTCAACATCATATTCCATTATGCGAGTGATCCAACTTGCTCTCTTCTCGTTCAAATCCTTGTTTAGGAGAAAATCCTTGACACCAGCATGAGACACTAGCAGTTGAATCTTATTGTTCAATACCAAGTGTCTAAACTTCTTCAAACTCCTAATAACAACAAGGACATGTTTTTCAATGAAAGAATACTTCACTTCATAATCTTCTAAGCTTTGATTGAAGAATGCTATGGGCTGTTCTGAACCTTCTCTATTCAGTTGTACTAAGATAGCTGAGATTGTGTCTGATCCTCCAAAAGCATACAGCATGAAGTCCTTTGAAAAGTCTGGGTTAATAAGAGTTGGAGCTTGTGATATTGCATGCTTGATAGCCTCAAAACTCTCTTTTCCTTCTGCTGTCCATTTGAATGCGAGACTCTTCTTCAACATCATTGTTAAGGGCTTCACGAGAGTGGCAAAATAAGGCACAAATCTGCAGACAAAGTTTATCCTTCCCAAGAAGCTTTGGAGAGATTTCTTATGGTGTGGCAATGGAAGTGTTCGGATGGCTTCAACTCTTTCAGAATCAATTGTTAACCCTTCCCTTGAGACAATGTGGCCCAACAATTTGCCTTCGTGTGCCAAAAATACACACTTTTTTGGATTCAATGACACTTTGAACCTTCTACACCTTTGAAATACTCGCCTGAGGTGAAAGAGGTGGTCTGCTGCATTTTTTGAGAAGACGGTGATATCATCTAGATATACCAGCACTATCTTGTTGATTAAGCCTTTGAATGCCATATCCATAGCTCACTGAAATGTTGCTCCGGCATTTGACAGTCCAAATGGCATCTTCTTATAAGCACATGTGCCCCATTTCATAGTGAAGGTTGTCTTGAACTGATCTTCTTCTTTCACCATTATCTGATTATAGCCTGAAGTAGTCCATCTAGCAATGAAAACCTTTCAGAACCAGCTACAACCTGCAAGATTTGCTCCATTGATGGAAGTGGATAATGATCTTTGAGTGATGCTCTATTTAGATCACAGAAGTCTACACACAATCTGATTTCTCCATTTCTTTTTCTCACCGGCACCAAGTTTGCAACCCAACTTGAATGTTTGATAGGGAAGATGATGCTAGCTTCAATAACTTGTTCAACTCTTTCCTCATGAGAGGTTCAATGTGAGGATTCACCGGCCTTTGCTTCTGTCTGATAGGCTTGGATTCTGGATCTAGCTCAATAGTATGTTGTGCCAACTTTGGGTTGAAACCTCTTAAATCCTTATAAGTCCAAGCAAAGACATCTGGGAATTCTTGACAAAGTTGAACAAATTCAGATTTCTCTTGTGGGTACTTACTTTGCCAATTTGCAATGTCTTTCCTTCATCTACTGAAATGGGCTCTGAATCTTCACCCTTTACCTGAATGTTTGCCTTCTCTTTCCGAAACTGATCATTTGGGTTGAAAGATTGACTCCAAAGTTACAAGACCCTTTGGTAGTTTGTTAGTTCTCAGCTGCACCACTTGGTCACCATACTGTTGTTCCAACTTGTCTTGGTTTCTGGCAGAGAACTCAGCTTCTTCTTGTAGAAAATTGACGATTTGCTGATCATTCTCGAAGACTTGCCAACTTGTATTGTTATCTGGAACAGCTGGTCTTACAACCACTTTGATATGAGGCTGAGATTGTTCACTTTTGATACTTCTCTACAACATCAAATGCTGCCCCGATTGCTGCCATCTGTCTGCTACTTCATTCTTCTTTCTTGGGATGGAATTGATGCTAAAAGCTTCAAAATCTTCAATGAGATCCCATACCCAATTCTTGTAGTTCTTCAATAGATCATTCTTGGCAGCATTTTGTCCTCTGACTTGGTTCACAATCACTATCACCAAAGACTCAAATTCTTAATACCTCTCTTTCTTGCTATCTCCAAAGCACTTGCAAAGTTTTTAATAGCCTCTTCTTTCTTCTTTCTTGCCCAATGCAATCCGTGAATTAAGGCTTCATACTCAGTTGTGTTGTTTGAGAAAGCAAACTGGAAATGGAAAGTTGAGTAATATTTTGTACCTTGTGGTGAAATGAGCATAGCTCCTCCTCCTGCACCTTGTCTACTCCTTGAGCCATCAAAGAATAATTGCCATACTTCATTATCATCTTTGTGATCTGGCTTGGTGATGCTAGGAAGAGGTGGATTCTCTTCATGCAAACAATAGACTCCTAGTTCAGATTCCTCCATTTCTTTGTAAGGGTCAAAATCATGCCTCTTGTTTGCCCATTCATCAAGAGTCAAGTCTAGAATGCATCTGATTTTGGTATCTTGCTTCATGGGTGCTTGGGTAATCCTCTTGATCAAATGCTGAACAATTCACATTGATTGGACTTGGCACATGAGGCTCTATATGAAAGTTTGCAATAGGCTCAGATCTGATTGTAGCCTTAGCTCCATACCTTGTTCTGAATAACATGTGTGACCAATCAGTAGACAAATAGCCTCCAATTTTAGCAGTGAAGTCCCTTGACAAACACAATGCAAAGAGTGGTGGAAAGTCTATGACTGATACATCTTGCAAGACGGTCACATTGGGACATGCATGCAATGTGAGGCTCAAATCTTTGATTACTCCAACCATCGTTACTGTTGTCCCATCCAATTGCACCACACCCTTAGAGATGACCTCATATTGAAGGCCCAATTGATCAACTATCTGTTTCGGCATGACTGAGCTACTTGCTCCCGAATCAATCATGCAATTATGTACCAACTTATCTCCAATGATCAATGAGATATAGAATGGAGGGGGCTTCAAATTTTTACCTTGGTGGCCTCCATGATTTCCTTCTTGCTGAGTTGCATTGGTAAGCACCTTTTCTTGTTGATTGGGTGGCTGATTTGATGCTGACCAATTTGCCATAGCAGCTTGCAATAGGTCTCTTTGTCCTGGGATAGCCAATGACTTCCCACATTGAGATGTTTACATTTGTTTTCTTCATCTGCTCAATGATGTTGAATGGAGATGAGCTATCTCTCTGCTGCCCCTTGCCTTGCACATTCTTCTCTTGTTCATGGGTTGTTATAACCGGTGCTTGAGTTGGTCTAGAAGGTGGCTTGGGTTGACCTTGCACATTGGGAGCTGCACTTTGATTGCTAACACCTTGTGGAGTAATAAAGGGTGGTGGATCATTTGAATTGGATGACTTTTCTTCTCCAATATTTCTTTTCTTGGACCATGTATTGGCTGCTACACTTTGAGAAGGTGTTTGATTTATACCACAGAAATCTTCAGCCTGCCAATTGACAAGTGTGGTCTCATTTGGAGGTGCCTCTTGAGTGACTTCCTGTTGTTGATTTCCTTCTTGGCTTGTCTCTTGTTCCACACCAGTTGTTGTCACCATAAGAGCTTGATTCAAAGCACCATTGAAACACATTGACTGATTATGAGGTTGATTACATGGGAAACACCAGTCATATTCTTGAGCCATGTTATTTTGCACTGGTACCAAAGCTCTAGATGTGGATGCAACATTAGGATTGTAAGGCTGAAATGGTCTATTAGCAGGAGGCCTGACTTGATTCTGATTTGAAGTTTGAATGGGTGGCCTATTAGGCTGATATGGAGGTCTATTGGGTTGAGTTTGAGGCTGATATGATCTGAAATTTTGAGCTTGTTGCCTCTTAAGTGTCACCAACTCATTACCCAAGTTTTGCAGTTGCTTCATGACTTCTTGGAGCTCATTTGAGGTACTAGAAGATGAGGTAGAAGCTTCAGTCGAATTCTGATTTCTTGGAGCAAGAATGGGAGCTAATGTAGGTGCTTGACTAGTGCTTGGAGCTCCTAGTTCTGGATATAGAGGCATGGGTGGCCTAGGTGCAAGTTTACCAGCTTGAATTAAGCAATTTTCAGCTCTAATAGCAATGTTATAGGCTGCGGGTAAAGTTATACCTCCCATGGATTGAATCATCATGGAAATATCAGAATTTAAAGCTTTAAGGAAGTATAGGAAAGCACCTTCAACTGTTGGTCTCACGGCCAATGGAATCCTATCCCATGTCCGCTGGAATCTGAAGTTGAAGTCGGTCAATTGTTCATTAGGAGCCCTCTTGATTGTTGTCAATTGTTCCAATAAAGACAAATTATCTCCCTTTTCTCCAAATTGATTGTGAAGAGTTGTGCATAAATGATCCCAATTCTGGATAGACCCTGCTATTAGGCTTTTGAAACCATTGCAAAGCTTTACCCTTAAAGGAGGATGCCAACAACTTGACAGCAATGTCCATTTCAATAATTTCATGAATTGCACAGACATTTGCAATGTCTTGGATGTGGTCAATCGGAGTTGTCTGGTTCTCTCCAGTGAAATATGGAATGTTCTTCAATGCTGCAACTGGAACTGGATTTTGTGCATTGAGAGCAAGCGGGCTGCTACCAGTGAAGTTGACATAAGGATTGGGTTGCGCCATTCTTGATTGGTCGGAGAACTCTAGTTGATTGAATGAAAGGCCTTCCAGGTGGAGGTGTTGATAAGGTTCTATTCGGTGGAGATGGAGACCTTTGAGCTCTTCTTCCTCTTCTTGCTCTATCTGGGGACAAGTGTAGATAGATAAATAGTCCCTCTTCTCTAGTTCTTGACCTTGTTTGGATTCTTCTCATGAATCTGCCAAGCTTGGACTGCTGAAACCAGTGGATTCTGCCTCTTAGGAGTCGCCAGACTGTGCAATTTCAAAGCTTCTTACAAGCTGAAACTTACAACAAGTGCACATCAATCTTGCTGCAATTAAAATGAAGACTTCTTTCGTCCCACCGGGCGTGCCAGAACTATTATCTCCAAATCACAGCACCCTTATGGTTTGCACAAGTGTGTGTGCTTGAGCTCATAGTGTGATTGGATAACATGGGTACTATCTCCAAGTTGTGGGACTTGCTACTTGAGATAGACCTCCAAAGAAAGTTGGTTCTTGCTCCTAAACTACCTGCCACAATCTACTCTAATGCAGGAAAAACTATCTAATCCTAATCTAACTTTCCAAGGGACCAGGGAGAGAGAGTGCATGAAAACAAAGCCTACACTAAAGCGGTGATACACCAGAAAAGGAGAGTGTGAGAATAGTCATCCAATGTGTGAAAAACGGAAGCAAAGTGCATACTAGAAGGGGTGATAACAGTTCTCCACAATCTAGCAAATGCATTCACAACAATATTTCATACATACACAATGATAATGAATCCCTGCAAGAGTATAAGATAGACACAATATATATGTAATGAGATTGAAAGGGAAAGAAGAATGCAAACAAACACAGCAGGGGAAGAGATATCCACAAACTTGTATCTATTGCTTTCATTGATATGCACAATTCAATCTATTACAGAATAAGGGCCTAGATCACCATGCAAGGAGTCCACTACAAGGGCCTGCAATCACATTGGCTTCACAAAACAATTTTGATAGAGTTTTGCTACTCAAAACTATCTCCCTTTACAATGAGCCCAACACTCTAATTTATAGAATTCTGAGAAGAGAGAGAGAGAGGGGAAAATGAAAATCCTGAAATTTGTCTTCTCACCACTTGCAAGAGGTAGTAAATGAAGTGAAATGATGTTATGTTGCTTGCAAAAGGCTCCCCATACTGTCCCATAACTTGTAGCAGTGAGAAATGTCTGCCCATGCTTCATTTAATGCACTCCAACTACCAAATAAAACATTGTTCTGAACTGGGCGCATTTTCTGTGAAATCACCATCAATTCTTTGTCAAATCCTGAATTTCTTGATTTTTGTGCATCGGTCTTGGAGCCATGATTCCAACGGTACCAATTTTGTGTGATTTCGTTGAGAAATGCAAAAGATATGGCATTCTGAGTGGAGGTAGCTGTTTTGGGTTTGCCAGGCATTTCTGTCATTTGATGGGACTGGGTATTTAATTAACTGGAGCAGGATATGTTTCTTTTATTTTCATAAATATATCCTCATTAAAATTAAGAAATCCAATTTTTGTGGCGTAGAGGACGTCGTGCCCATTCTGAAAAGTCCAATTTTGTGAAAATCTGAGCTCTGGATCAAAAGTTATGGCCTTTTGAAGTTCAGGGAGTCAGGCACAAGGCGCGGAAGGGAAACAGAGGGAAGGCGCGCGCGTAGGTGCATGCACAAGGGGAAGGCATACCTACAGAAAGCATGGAAACAGGGCGCGCTGGCGTTCAACTGAAGGAAGGTGCATGGCACAATAGGGTGTACACAGGTGCACGTAAGCAGGAAGAGCAGGGACAGCCAATTTTAAGGCGTTTGCAGAAGGACACGCGAGGAGGGCACGAGGGGATAGAAAAGAAGGCGCGCGCGGGGGAGGAAGACGCAAAGGGGAAAAATTGAAGGAGTGTGGGAGAATGTGAAGGGAGAAGCAAGAAGGCGCGCGATGGCACGTGGACGGATTGTAGCAAGGAAGCAAGGCACGCGGCAAGATGCAAGCGCGCGAAAGGAAAGCAGAGAGAATGCGCGCGCGTAGGTGCGCACATAGCAGAAAAGAACGCATACTTGCAGAAGACAAGTATGGAAGCAGGGCACGGGCATCTAGCTAAGGTAGGGCGCGCGGTGGCAAAAAGAAAAGAGCATGCGTGATAGGAAGACCCGGGACTTAGCTGATTTGGAACGCGTCTACAAAGGGGTGCACGGAAGAATTGCAAGGCGCGGGGATCGCACGAAAGGAACACAGCCTATGCAAAGTGTCAAATGAGCAAGCCTACGAGTGCGCAACCTGAAATGTGAAGCATCAGAGTCAAAATGAAAATACAAGTTATCCAAAATAACTAGGAGAGTTATTTGGATAACACCTAGTTCTCTCTTCTCACCAATTTTTATCAAGTATCCATGGTTTCATTTAAAGTTATACCAATTTCTAGTTTTTCCAAACCCTCACACAGACTTACAGACCGAGTGGATGCATTTTGGAATTATTTTCATTTTCACAGGTCTTAAGGCTCCTCAAGGCTTAAAACATCTCTACAGGTTCTTCTTCAAATTACTAACCCCAATCATTCATTAATAAGCCTTGTGACAATGTCTATTGCTACAAACCTTGACTATTCAGTCCCCAACAAGACTTAATAACACTTTTTTACAAGCTTTTGACTCTTTCTCAAATCTCCACATAAATATGGACTTGGGTATGAATCTATAACTTTCTTGATTGTGTTTACTTATTTCATTATAGTCTTAAATCCTTACAAAGTTTTCCCATTCATATAGTTATTCACAATACAAACTCCTTACCTCATATCTCAATACTGCCAATGTACATACATGGATATGACTTCACCATTGTTCAATCTCCTTCAAACACCTTCCTTACATGCTTCATGCATCTGTGCGGTCCTATCACTCCTGCAACAACATTCATTAAGCTATAAATCACAAGCATCAACCAGCAATTATCATTCACGCGTGGTTTCACAACATTTTCCACACTTGTCTTTTCATGAAGGATTACAAGACTCTTGAGCTCTTGGCCCTGTAACAAACTCTATTACTCCACCTTACTCCTTCCTACATTTGAATGCTTATCTAAAATGATGAAAACAAAGTAGTTAGGTCACTAGTTTTCTTAACCCAACACTGGTGAGAGTGACCATAGTTAACAAAGCTTATCAAGAAGCATGTGGATACATGACAAGACTTGTAAATGCTCCTTGACATCCATTTATACCTTTTATTCATCCTAACCTATCACCTAGACCCCTAGGGACAACATTAGGATATTCAAATATTCAAATAGTAGTTTTGGAGGGAAACTCTAAAATCCCATTATTACATTCCAAAAGAGGTCCAAATGGACTAGAATCCGTCCCTAAACATCTAAGAGAACCTCTAACATCTAACGTACTTATGAAAACCAAAAATTTGATTATTTACAAGAAATGACGCTCCTCCATCGTAGCCCACCATTATTGTTTTCTTCATTCTCATGAGAATTCTTAATTTGAAAGTCCTGCAATTGAGAAGGTATAGAATCCTCTTCTCGCATATCATTTTTCTCTGCCTCATCATCATGCTGCCTCCTTTGCTATGTCCAACAACTTTGTCTTCAATTTCCCCATTGGAATTTTTCTTAAAGCAGTCTACAAAAGCAATTTCCTCAACATCAGTTCACTCATCTTCTACTTCAGACCTCATTGAAGCTTTTATAGCCATCTCTTGCATAGATTTGCCAGCAATTATATGTCAGCTATAGGCTAAGGGAGGCATTCAGATATTTTGACACAAATGCATAGGAGCTTGTCGAGAAAAAGCTTACTTTGGATCCTAAAAAGTGAATCACTGCAAAGGAGGTTATTCTCTCAAAGTATTTACAAACTGACCCACTTCCTTATAGTTTACCAAAGAATGAAAGATATCACACTTTTCAGCTAAAGAAAAAGAGACTTTTTCAGTTAGGTAGTTAGGTGTCATTAGGTTAGAAATCAGTTAGCGCATGGCCCTACAACTCTTTTTAAAATTATGTCGAATGGCTAATATTTCTTAATCTGGCACCTCTAAAAACGTCATAATGCAATCTAAGTCTCATACATATCCTTCAGAGAAATTAAAGATGGAATTAATTTGTTTTTAAACCAATATGGCATGGTGTGGTTATCTTTTATGGATCTAATTGGACGTACTATATTGGCCACTATGTTTCCAAGTTGATGTGATGATGGGTTGATTTTTATAAATTATAAAGTTTTTGATGACAACTATGATGTGCAAATATATTAATCTCAGCACCACCGCACCAACATGCATTCTCACCTAAAGTGCCTTGGACAACCACACAACTGCGCGCTCCGCAAAACCTCATGCAGTTTCTTTAATGTCCCTTTCTGGGAAAAAAACCAAAGATATGGGTTTGGCCACAAACCCCAATGATCAGATCTGAAAATACACCACACCACAATGAGAATAATCTGATTTTTATAACAGTTAAAAAGATAATATAAACCCTAGCAGCGAACTTAAAAGGGGTTTCAATGCACCATAAAAACCATGCAAAATAGCTGATAACTCTTCTAAATAATTTCGTCATGCACCGCAACACTTATCCATTCAATTTGCAATAAACAAATAGAGAAAACCCAAGATAACACACTATTGTAATTAAATTTAAGACAGCAGCAGGGCTGCCACAAACTAAGGTTTAAAATGATAGATAAATCTCACCAAAAATCATGAAATTATAGATTTCAGCCTTATAAATTATGCCGAATCATAATATCAAACAAAATCTGATTTTTGTGCCCTAGAAGGCATCCAAACACCCTCAAAACCTAGTTGTTCCAACTAGGAATGGTTCTAAAATTCATGCAAACCCTTGTAGATGTCCTCCTTGATCTTCTAGAGTCCAAATCTGCATGAAGTTTTCAAGATATTTTCACTTCAACCAAGGATGGAGGGTTTTCGTCCTCAAACCAGCCACAAGAAGGGTTTTCATCATTCTTGAAGAAAGCCACACACTTGGATTCTCGCCCAAGAGTGGAAAGACAATGAGCAAACAGCCCAAAGGTCAAAATTACATAAAATTCCCAAAAGTAGATGTCTCCAAATGAAGCCCTTAATCTCCTTTTATATCTTCATCTTGGCGCCAAAGGCCAAAAAGGCAAAGCCGACCCATATAAACCAAATTTAATCTTTTAATTTGCTTTTTAAAATGCACTAAACCTAGTCGACCCCCTATAATGGAAAATACAAAGATAAAAACATATATATGAATGAAGAAAGCTGAAATATAATCCATGATCTTCCCTTGCTCATCCATTGCTTGCCTTCGGAAAGAGGAAAGGCAAGGAATCCTTTATTTTGGATTAATTCGAAAAAATTGGACATTACAATCCTCCCTTCCCGAAATCACTTGTCCTCAAGCAATTGTAAGTACGCGGATCCCAAATGAATCTCAATTGCTTCTTCTTCGATGTACCTACACATGAAGCAAACATATCAAAGAAAACAAGAGTGTTTAACAACACTTTTAAACTCTCCTTATCAAGCCTTAGGGACATAATAGTTAGCTCTCTTTCGTTGCTTAACACCATCTCATAATTCCATCCAAAGGATGGCTTCCCAACACTTCGGTACTGTTGTCCCAAAAACAGTTGTGATCTTGCATTTTCCTTTCAAAAATCAGAATGTTCAAGTTTGAAAACAACACATCATAATCTGATTTATTCCCTATTTTCATCTGAGACCATCTTTCCTCATCATCCCATGACGGAATGCTCTTCAAAAATGAAAACATATTGTCGTTCATGGCTGCTAGTGGCAGTCCCAAATCTGATTTTTGCATACCAAACTGAAATCTCACGAAGAAAGGCAAATCCATGAGTAATGTAGAGACTAAAATTTGATTTACATATGCTGAGTCACTAGGAACAGCAGACCTACAATTGAAATCAGCAGACATCTTGGCCTTAAACTTGAGAAAATCAGCCTTCTTAACATTCCTATGAATTCTGATTTCATCATTTTTCAAGTGGAACCCCAACTCCTTGTGAATTTTGAGGATAAATCCTTCTAAAATTTGGAGCTCATGATACCCACAAACATTGTGTGACTCAAGTTAAATTGAAAACAAGGAAGCCAAAACAAAATTCATACTACTTCATGGGGTCATGAAATTGAAAAATAGAATCATCATTCCCCTCTTTGACAGTCATGTGTACAGCTACAAATTCAACATGATTGCTTCCCCTTTCCCATATTTCTTTTGGTTCTTTCATGGAACCATGGGTTAGCAATTCATAGAAAAGAAAATCAGAATTCCCATCAAGTTTATGTTGCTTTAAACATGTCATGCTAGAATTTTCCTTCATCAAATTACTTCCTTTCCAAAAGAAAAGAGAGGAAAAATCAAAAATGAAATCTTTACTTTCACCCTTTTTGAACTTCAAGGGTTTACCCGGATTCCAAGGATGCAAGCAATCTATGAAACCCTTCATCATACATTTTCTTGTCTCGATCATCATGTGCAAAGCAACCCCTATCTTGAACTTCAAACTCATGATAAAGAGTTTGTGATGATCATCCCAGCAAGATGATAAAGAAGGAAACAAAATATTTGAAATATGTGTGTACCTTGGGTTGTCATAAATAACCGCTTCATTGCTTGGAAGATGTATAGTGAGTCCTTGGCAAAGATTCTTGTTGGCTAGATTTTCTGCATAGCATCAAACCTAGGCAGTCATGAGATAAATCTCCCTCATTTAACCAGTGAGGCTCCCGTGTCAGATTTGTCAATTTAAGTATGCTAATATCTAAATGGGGTTTTACTTTAATTACTCAATTCATGAACCATAACTGGATAATTCTGTAGCAAGTAAGCAGCTGTTTAAAGAAAGGAAAGTTATAATTGCATAAACGCATAGCAGAAATGGGGAGGATGTGCATCCCAATCAGTAGATGGCAGAGCTAAATTGCTATGCACATAAAAGAATCCAATAGATATAAACACAGAATTCTGAAACAAAGGCAGCTCTAAATCTAGATCTAAAATAACACAATTTATTAAGAGATCTAAGATTAAAAGCAAGAAACACAGTACACCGTGACACAAAGTTCTCTGGAAACCTACTCTTTTGTATTCCTTTGCTCCAAGTGGCTCTCAAGGGTTCAAGACAAAGTCTAGAACACAAGATTGCTGCTTACAAATTCTGATTATTAACCCGAAGGTTCTTCCTCTACTTATAGAATGTAGAGGGGCAATTACAAGTTGGAAGCTTTAGTTGAATTGACACATGTGGAAGTTGGAAAGAAACAACTGGCAATCTTCTTCCTGGAATTCCTCTTTGCGTGACATGTATGATTTGCAACTGAAAATAGAACCTTCTACTTTGCACGTGCCACCTATCTCCAAGTAGTTGACTTCTTCAAGTAATGGCTTTTAAACCAATCACTTAAGTTGTATAATTTAATTGATCACTCAATTACTTTGTCGGAGGAAAGAAGAAGGAAGATGAAAGCTGCAGTCTTGTCCTTTTTCATGTCTGCGTGCAGCTGATTCAAACCGGATCTGAAAGCAGCTGGATCTGGAAATAAAATGGAATTGCAAGCAGTTGGAATTGGAAGCAAGCTGGAATTTTGCCTTCTCATTGTCTTTTCTTTTATCCTTGAAGCTTTTGCAGTTCTTTTTTGTACATGCATCAGTGCAAGGTTGGCCGTAGATAACTCATCATCCTTATTTTTAATTGCATATGAGCAATTAAAAATTCTGGAAAGCACTCAGGATGAATGAAAATTCAATGAAGGCTTCAACTAGAAGATGAGAGCACATGCACAGGATCTTGGAAGGAATTGTTAGTGCAAAATCACAGCACCCCTGGACGCACATCAGGCTTCTAGGTTGATGTTCAGGCATCCAGTGTGATTGCACAACATGGAAACCTCTCTCCAAGCGTGGGACTTGTGAAACCGAGAGAGGAATCTCCAGAGAAGGCTGGTTCCTGCTCCTAAACTACCTGCCACAAACTATTCCAGTGCAAGCAAGCTAATCTAATCCTAATCTAACCATGCCAAGGAGACAGAGAGAGAGAGAGAGAAGGGAAAAACAGCAAAAGCCTACACTAAAACGGTGATACACCAGAGAAGGAGGATGTTGAACATCTATCAAAACTACCATGGGACAAAGAGAGGTGAGCAATGGGAAGGATGGACAGATGCATCACAGGCCCAAGGATAGATTTCACACAGAAAATGTCCCAAAACTCCATGAACACAGCTCCAAACCTGCAATGAACATTTAGACATGCACAGATACCTGCAAATGAAGAGAGGCAAGAAGAGAACAAGCAAAAACGAGAAAGGATGGACAGATGCATCACAGAACACGTTTTGTTGCTCCAGAAGTTTGCACAGAACATCATTCCATTAGTAAAAGGCAAAAAAACGCCATTACAGAGCAGGGAGGAGGCTCGAACTCCATTTTCAACCCTAGAGAAGAAAAGAAGGGAGGGCCGAGCCGAAAGAATGAACAACCTCCTTTTTTTAAAAAAATGAGCCAAATCTGGGTTTTACATTGCATGGGTCGAGCCCAGGGGACAGAAAATGTGGGAAAACGTGCAAGCCCATTCCTCATTGACTGCAGATGCATTAAATCAGCATAGAGGATCTTACCAACCCATACCCTGTCACTTTGAGCGATTTTGGAGGAGAATGCGACCCATTTGTATTAATTTGGCCGCTAAAATGTCACTTCTGGCCGTGCAGAAGAAGAATGCGACCCATTAGCATTAAAACGGGTTATTGAAAGGTCGCTTCTGGCCATTACCACACGTCAGAGCCGTTTCTCGATTTTCTCTCTTCAGACTGCACCAAAACTCGAGATTGATCCCAGAATCATGTAGAGCATCTCAACAGCTTTCCGTTGATATAAAGAACGTGGAAATCCGAGCTCTGGATCAAAAGATATAGCGATCTGAAGATTTAGGGCACGGAACAGATCAAAACGAATTTTAAAATGTTTTCCCGCTCTTCGCCATCTGGACGACACGTGGCACGTGCTGATTGGACGAGCAATTCTCTCTCCTCCGTCTTTCACGGGCTTTCCTTTTGAAATTGCTTGTGGGCCCCTTAAACTTGGACACGTGGCGCCATTTCATTGGTTCGGTTCAGCGCTCAATAACTCGCCCCTTTGACCTTTTGAATTTTTCTCCTGTGAGGACACGTGGTAGTTTCTGATTGGTCCTCGTCTCCTCAGCTCCTTCGCGTACTTCGCCTCCATTTGTCCCGGATGTCCCATTTGATTTTGGGCCCTTTGTGCTCATTTCGGCCGGTTCGGGCATTTCGCGTCCATTTGTCCCAGATGTCCCATTTGATTTTGGACCCTCTGGACTCATTTCGGCCGATTCGGCCGGTTCGGGCATTTTTGGCCCGCTTGTCCCACTTTGCTTCGGACTGACTTGACTCTTTTCGGCCGGTTCGGCCGGTTCGCACCTTTTTGGCCCGATTGTCCCATTTGATTTTGGACTGTCTGGCCCTTTTTCGCCCGGTTCGGCCGGTTCGCGCCTTTTTGACCCGATTGTCCCATTTGCGTCCCTCTCAGCAGTTAGCCAATTTTTTCTCGGTCGAACCGGCATTTCGCGCCCGCCGCGTACTTTTGTCCCAGATGTCCCTGTTGCTTTGCGGGCTGTTTGTGCTTACTTCGGCCGAGCCAGCCGGTTCGGGCCTTTTTGTCCCAAATGTCCCGACTGCCCCTAGGACTAAGTCATTTTTATGATTTTTTCCTGGATCAACCTACTTGCCTTTTGCAACCTTTTTTCGCATTTTCTCAGAGCTTGCTCTTTTCCTCTCAGACAGGGAACTTAGAAAATATTTGAGGGGACTCTAGCAACATGATTTTTGGCCCCGAATCAATCAATTTTCCTGGGACTTGAATATTCTGATGCATGTTATCAAAATTACCCAGGGGGGTGAAATTTTGACAACAGGAATTTTCCACGCACTGACTTCTTCACAGGCTACATTCGAAACAAGAGGATGAAGCCTTTGTGCCGGAAGTTTTTGCAACTATGAGATCTGGATCTGGATCTGCATATGGATTTGCATCTGCATCTGCATCTGGATATGGATCTGCACCTGCATAACAAACTTTGGCAACTGGGCTATGGATTGAAAAGTTGCAACTCGAATAATTCCACTGCTTTTAATCTGCACGCATGAGTGAAGTTTCTCCTGCACGCATTAGTGAAGTCTTTCCTGCTCTGGATCTGTTTATCAATTCAGCAAGAGGTCTCGAGCCTAGATCCGTGTCTCCAGTATCTGCAAATTTGGAAATGATGCATGACTCCGTTGTGCTTTCTTTTTCATCTTTCTTCGCCATAGCTTTGTCTATCTTTGTCTGAACAATTCTTTTTCTTCTTATTTGGCCGGATTTCTTTAATACTGATGTAGATCTAGATAATCCTTCAGATTCGAAGGAAATATTCAATGTATTGGACATTGATATAAGTTCCTTTTCTTTTGAAAAACACCTGTAATGAATTCCTCAACACCTGTAACACTTATGCAAACAATTATACAGACAAAGATCAACCTCCTTCAAAGCATGTGTGCCAAATTTGAAAGCTTTTAGCCTTGTTGCCACCTTCAAATGTCTTGTTTCCACCTTGCCTGAGCAAAATCCTTCTTCAAATGCCTTGTTTCCACCTTGCCTGAGCAAAATCTTTCTTCAAATGGAGCGCACTTTTCCTCTTGGCTGCAATTCTTTACCTGTGAATTAAATAATTCACCCATATGGCTGCCCATGCTTATATAACCTTCACAATTCTATAATTAATAATTGCCCTAACAATTAAAGACAATTAATTAATTATAAATCATGCTCTTCTCTTTTAAAAATAGCATGTTTAAGGACAGCCATCCAATAAATTAAATTAATCCAATTTAATCCTCCACACTTCACTTCACTTAAGCTTCACAGTGTGCTTTGACCATAGCCACTAAAAATAGGAATTAATATAATCATTTAATACTTTAAAAAGTATTAATTCTTTCTCAAAAGGAGCTGCATTAAATAAATTAAATTTATTTAATTTTGGAATTCTATTTTTAAATTCCTTATGTCCACTTCCCTTTGTTGACTTTTCCACAAGCCTGGGTGCCAAAATTGGGTGAATAAATATTAACAAATATTTATTTAAAGCATTATTATTCACCTAAGGTGGGTCGCACTTTTTTGCACATATAATTCTATTTTTAAGAATTTTTTCATACTGGGATTCTTTACCCTGCAAGGCAGGCACTAAAATCCCATGATCCACTTAAGTGATTTGACTTTGACAATGGGATTATTTACCCTGCAAGGCAGGCACTAAAATCCCGTGATTTCACTTAAGTCACTTTTCTTTTATTTCACCATGGGAATTTTTACCCTGCAAGGCAGGCAATAAATTCTCGCCTGCCTACAGCCTCTAACTTTCCCACTGCAGCTTAAGTGAACTTTATATCACGGGAAAAAGTACCCTGCTAGGCAGCATTAAAATTCCCACCTTGCCTGCTGCTTGTATTTTTCCCATTGTAGCTTGAATCCTTTGTTTTCCAAAAATGCGCCCAACCCCGCAGGGGCTTTTTTGTGCACGACTTCGCTTTTTCCCAGTGAACCAGACCTCCGATGGTGACTTCCTCCGAGCATAACGTGCATATATGTTTTCCAGCTACTCCAGGCCAAAAATCAGGCTTACCCGGCAAAGGAATTGTTCTAGAGAAATTTCACAGAAAACGAAACGGGACAACACAAAAACATGAAAAATTGCCAAAAATCACAAATAAAGCCCAAAACTTATTCCTAGTTAAAATCCTTCTGGTACAAGGGAATAATGATATGTTCGATCATAACAGAGTTAAAACAGAGTGCAAATAGCCTCAAACGGGGCTTAAAATAATTAAATACAAATTTCCCGCAGACAAATCCCGACGACAGAATATAACAATTTTGGGCATCTGGGTATTTGGCGTAAAAGGCTAATATGGCTCTTTGGGAATATCCTGACACAATACAAGAACTTTCAGGCAATAAAAACACAAAACCCATTATTTTAAAAGTACGAAATTTTTTCGAATAGGGTAGTCACAGATTTCAGGATGAAATCTGAGTACACCAATTCTTCTCCCAACCTTGCCCCTCATTAGCATAGTTATGATCAGCCAAGCATGGCCATGATAAATAATGATGAAATAGACTTTTTTCATGATCAAATAAAATAGTATATGGTTTACCATAGGCTGCTGATCTGAAAATTATAGCGGATTGAAAGTGGTCATGGACACTCGGAAATTCCCTTGTCTCATGTGTGTACCTCATAACATCTTCCCTTGGAAGCTCCGCTTCATCTTTCCTCCCATATTCAGATTTCTCTTCACTTATAACTCCATTTTTAGCATGTTGATCCACATGTACAACCACTTGCCATGGTTTACAAGGGAGCCTCACCAATGACATATTGTTATCAAATGACTCAAGACAACAAAACTAAATTGGAGTAAAAGAAAGCAATGATTGTAGAACACCTCCATACCTTTGGACATCCCCAATATGTTCAATTCCCTTTATCCCATGAGACTTGCTTGGCATCTTTCCAACATTCCCTTCATTCTCTTGCTCCTCGTGCTTCTTTTCATCCTTTTGCTTATGCTTCCAAGATCCTTTAGTATCTTGCCACATGCAACCATTAGAAAGCAAGGGAATATCATTAACAACCCAAAGTTTTTAACCTTCCTCCTTGCTTGGTTCTTGCTTGGCAATTTCCCCATTCTCTTGAGCCTTTGTGGGGCTGTCCAGAAAATCAGTTAAGGAATCCACTTTGATAATGGTGATGGGTGCTTCTAGGGCTCTCAAAAACTGATCCATCATTATGAATTGTTGTTGTGATGGTTCTTCCTTTATAGCATGGTGGATATCTTCCTCTTCCAATGCATCATTTTCACCCTTAAGCAAATTTGGTTTCTTTTCAACATTTTTCCATGCACACCCATTAGAAGCCAATGAAATATCATTAAATATTAAAGAATTATTACCTTGGGATTCATGATCCATGATTTCCCTTCCTTTCTAGGGTCATGCTCCCCATTTTCATCGAACTTTGATGTCTTCAAGTTGTTCAAAAAATCAGCATAGAGATCCAATTTGGCAAGAGGGTTGGGAGGTTCTAAGACTCCCATGGGCTGCTCCCTCTTAGTAACCAGCTGCTGCAATCTATCTTCCTCCTTAGGGAAGTAGGCATGCCCATCTTCTCTTTCCATCTTGAATTCATCCATGCCTTGTTGACACATGCATGGAGTCTCTTTGTGGTCCTTTTCCAAGCCATGAACACCTTCAAATTGACTCTTAGGCATTGTTGTCCTAAACAGACGAGCAAGTTGACTGTTAACACGTCTCTTGGAAAAATTGTTTCCAATCATTCATTTTCCTTCCCCCACTTGTTCACCACCCTCTTCAATCCTAGAATCCACACATGCTGAAAGATTATCAGTATTAGTCAAACAATGATGAACAATTACCTCATAATGATGCCTATTTGGCACAATGATGGGATCAAGGGCTGAATCTCCATCCTTCATGGCTTTGTTTCCCTCAAAGTGCAAATCTGATTTTTCACCAACATGTGGGTGACTGTTGAAGTTCAAAAACTTGTCATGAGGATTTGAGAACCCTCTTCCTTCAAGCTCTTCTTTATGCATGGCGTCCCTACTCATGGGTGTGGGGTCCCTAGGAAGGGTTGACCCCTTCCTTCTTGCTTGGGGTTTTGACCCCGTGCCAATCCCCACTCTGTCTCCAACTTCACGAACTCTGCAAAAGGTAGGGCATCACGGATCTTTTCCGAAAGAGCTCTATACTCTTCATACCATGTACTGATGTTGCTTCCTTTGGATGACGGAGAATTCATGACTTCCTTTGAAGAGATCCTTCCACCATTCGAGCCTTGAACAATATGGATCATTCGAGCTATTGTATTGGCCAATCTTTCTTGCCCTAGGACAAGCTTCTCAATCCTATCATCGCTGAAAACTCTATCCATCCCTTCTGATCTTCAAACCCTCAGGCTGGGAAAACCGAAGCTCTGATACCACTGTAATGTCCCTTTTTGGGAAAAACCGAAGATATGGGTTTGGCCACAAACCCCAAGGTTCAGATCTGAAAATACACCACACCGCAATGAAAATAATCTGATTTTTATAACAGCAGTTCCCAAGATAATATAAACCCTAGCAGCAAACTTAAAAGGGGTTTAAATGCACCACAAAAAACCATGCAAAATAGTTGATAACACTTCTAAATAATTTCTTCATGCACCGCAACACTTATGCATTCAATTTGCAATAAACAAATGGAGAAAACCCTAGATAACACATTGTTGCAATTAAATTTAAGACAGCAGCAGGACTGCCACAAACCAAGGTTTAAAATGATAGATAAACCTCACCAAAAATCATGAAATTATAGATTCCGGCCTTATAAATTATGCCGAATCATAATATCAAACAAAATCTGATTTTCATGCCCTAGAAGGCACCCAAACACCCTCAAACCCTAGTCGTTCCAACTAGGAATGGTTCTTAAATTCATGAAAACCCTTGTAGATGTCTTCCTTGATCTTCTAGAGTCCAAATTTGCATGAAGTTTTCAAGATATTTTCACTTCAACCATGGATGGAGGGTTTTCGTCCTCCAACCAGCCACAAGAAGGGTTTTCATCATTCTTGAAGAAAGCCACACACTTGGATTTTCGCCCAAGAGTGGAAAGACAATGAGAAAACAGCCCAAAGGTCCAAATTAGATAAAATTCCCAAAAGTAGATGTCTCCAAATGAAGCCCTTAATCTCCTTTTATATCTTCATCTTGGCGCCAAAGGCCAAAAAGGCAAGGCCGACCATATAAAGCATATTTAATCTTTTAATTTTCTTTTTAAAATGCACCAAACCCAGCCGACCCCTATAATGGGAAACACAAGGATAAAAACATAAATATGAATGAAGAAAGCTAAAAGATAATCCACGATCTTCCCTTGCCCATCCATTGCTTGCCTTCAAAAAGAGGAAAGGCAACGAATCCTTTATTTTGGATTAATTTGAAAAAAGGGGACATTACAATCCTCCCTTCCCGAAATTGTTTGTCCTCAAGCAATTGTAAGTACCCGGATCCCAAATGATTGGACTCTTTTGAAATATGGCCTTGCATAGGATATTTTCAAGTTAATTTCTAAGGTGAATGTGACACCTTCACTTAAGGACATGACAATTATGAAGTTTATGATGACTTGTTGGAGGGTGATGATATTATTTGAAGTGTTAGTGATATTTAATAATATATTCATGAGAATAACACCTAGAGATGTGATATTGCTCCCTATACATGGTTTCTATAAAGTGGTTATGTGTGGGATATCTAAAAGTGAACCCGGAGAGATTTTGCATTGATGAGTATTATTGTTATGTACCACTGATGATACTTTATATCTACCAGTCACGAGAATGACCAATTTTTGTGGGGTGATCGTGTAGACCATTAAGGTTATGATTATATTTAATGCAATTATTTTCTATAAATGATCATGTTAAATCATTGCAACCATTCGATGTGTATGCTCTCATCCTTCTACATAGACTTGGATGTTGATTTTTAACTCATAACTTGTAGTGTTAGCTCAACAGTAATAGAGCTTTAATTGTGTTATTCTATGGATTTCTAGTATTTACTCTATTATTCTATGTATACTTGTATTCTTATTGCAAAGAATGTGTGAATGGCTGAATACCTTTACATACGTTGATACGAGGAGTTAATATATCTAAGTGGACCCTGTGTTATGGCTTTGTGCATGTGCTTTTTTGTCTGACTATCCGATGTAGATGCCATTTGCTTTGTAGGTTCTTATATTTGGTATAATTCATTTGGATTTCTTGGGGAGACTGCTTCAGATGAGTAACAGTGCAATCCTTGGTGGGTGGATGGGACAATAACAACATGCTTTACAAGTGGTCAATTACTTGGTTAGCTCTGTGTCAAACATGACTGAATTTGTCAAATGTAAGGGAGAATGGCAAGCTGACAATATTATTCATGACGTGCACAAAAGTTTAGGAGATGCTGATTTTGGGTTGATATTGGATTCTTTCAATGACCATGGTAGAACCCCATGAATGTGGAGGTGGTGAAATTTGTATTGTAAGATTAATAACACTCCCCCTGTTATCGCTCATGCCTTGGCAAAATTGTTCGTGTTATGTTCCAGTGTTCACTATATGAAAACTGAATCTCACTATGATGATTGTTGAAAACTCCACCCACTCCTATGTTCCCCAGATTGCCAAAATTAGATCCATAGAAATTTTATTTGATATATGGGGTACCAGGAGGGGCCCTAGAGTGGAGAGGTTTCACTTTAATATGGGAAAGGTGTATATGTATGCCATGGACCATGAGTGACATAAAGCAAGATTGTACACCATCAATAAGGGGATGAAGGAGGTCTTCAAGAGAACCGAGGCAGTGGAATTCACTTCCTTAGTGAGTTTGTGGATTAATGTGTGTGTGAAGCTTTACCTTCAAATATTTTGGAATAGCATTCCTTCCACACGCTTCAGCAAACAAATGCTGGAAGGAGGAATGGCAAGAAATTTTAATTGCATGACCCTAGATGAGGTGAGTGCCATTCAAAGAGGAGGATCGAGAATGATGTGAGTTGTGGTCTATCTGAGTTGAAAGAGACACAATAATCTTATTGAAGTGTTGTGCAAAAGGACAGTGAATGAAAAGGTGAAGGGATGATTTGACGGTCTCTCCTGAAATGTCCCAACTCCGGGACCAATGGGAAATTAAGCAAACAACCCACTTTTCAAATATCCAATCCAAAAGAATTAGCAAACATATTCTAAAATCAGTCCTTCAAATAACATAGGCACGTACAACTACCAGCGGCCAATGCAATCAATCATGAAATCATACTTCAGAGATCAGTTGTACAATTCACTGTTGAAAGGAGGTTCAAAAATACCACTAACGCTTAATAATTCCTCTCCAAGGATCGCTGGTAATTAATAGAAGCACACAGTATGCTGGTCATATATGGCTTCAATATGCAAGAAAACTCTTGTTACTTCTATCTAATGAGATAGCTGGTAATAAGACTGGGAATGCTCATGAGTATGCTCCTAAAATTGCCCAAAACAAGTCGTTGTAGAAGGGAATTAAGGCAGATTACTCTAATCAAAAACCAGACTTCATTGATAAGATTTACCTTGCACTATTTTACCCAGAACAGATCGCTGTCAAGGAAGAAATACCAGCCAATAAACTTAATCCCTCCACACTAACTGGAATAAGCAAAACAGCCCACAATCATTATTGAAGGATTCGCTGTAATGTATGACATGAAAACATGCAAAATGCTAGTCGAACTATCCCAAATACTCCTCCCACTCAGTCTATGTTTAAAGTAGAAACAGTCGCTCCCATAGAGAGGTTATAACCATGCACACACACCCAAGTTGTATCACATTAACAATGCAATAAATATTCAGGAGGAATTCGCTGGGCAATAGGTAATCACATCACACAGTTGTAATTGCTAGGAAAATGCTCCAAAACAGTCCCGTAAGGGGTCGCTGTATTTATAGCATATTAGCAAACAAAAATCTAATCATTTGTCATACCAAATAATTCACAAACTCATCAAAGTAAATCACTAAAGTTAATGAACATAAATCAGGCCAGTCGCTGGGTTTTTAGCACATAGAATATGTATTTAAAAACATCCACAGTTCCAGTCAAAGGGGTTCGCTGCTCATTGGAGTATTCAGACATGCATTAAAACAGTCAAATAATCAACCCATACAGTCGCTGCAATATAAGAACTGAACAACCTCACATATAACCAAGTCGTACCACTCACACAAGCATACCAGTAAATCGATTTGCCAGGGATATGAGAAATTCTCCAATTTATATCAAAGGAACCAGCAACAAGTAGATTTGCATAGGAAAATGCTTCAATAACATAACCAGCTCATTAGATCTCCACACAAGAGGGGGAGAAGGAAAAACAATAATGGGCATGCATCCCAACTCCAAGCATGGAGTGTCAAATAAATCTCATCATAACATGAATGTAACAATGATCCTAGCACTCCTTTTATAAGCAAGGAGGCACAAAATTCGAAATCCCTAGGAGAGGGAAATTATTAAATAAAAGCAGTTTATCTTTCCTAGGTGTGGCGTCCCCTTTTCTAAGGGTGATTTTATCAATAAAAGCCACCTAAATATTTATTTAATTAATTCCCCATTTAATTTTAAATTTTGGGAATGAAATTAAATAGTCTCCATAATCAAATAATTAAATAATTATTGCTTTCTAATGTCAAATGATAAAAATCACTCTCCAGGCAATAATATTTAATTATTTAATAAAATTTTCCCCTTACAACATCCCAAAGCCTACGGGGAAAGGTAGGCTAAGGGCCTTCACAAAAATGGGGACATTACATCTCCATAGTTAGGAAATCTCTTTGGTCCTAGTATATCTCTGCCTTGGAGTGCATCAGTTGTGAAGAGTCTACCGTGGAGGAGGAACCATATGAAGGCTTTGATCTTTAGCCATGATTTCATGGCCCATGATATGCTCCATTGAATTTGTGGAAAAGGTTGGTTTTCCTGGAAAGACAGTTGACCTTCACAAATCGTACATTGTCCAATATTTTCTTTCCCTTGATGCAGAATGACCCTTCCCATTGGTGATTAGGTAACTCGGTTTGAGTTGGGCTGCGAGGTATTCTCCTTTCTGTGGAAAGTCCCATCTGTAAGAATTTATCCTGCTTTTGTTCCATTCCATGTCAGAGCTACATTGCATATAGTCAGCTGCAGAGACTAAATTGTCATTGAGCATAGCATCTTGCAAACCTTGTAGTTGTAAGTACCCAATTTTTGAAGGGCACTATGATTGTGTTCCTGATATCTGGCAGGCTCTCTGTTGTTGATTTGCAAGGGCATTCCCTGTTGGAGCATTTGCAGTCAAATATGTCTACATATTACAGAACCCTGGTTAGGCCAGGGATTTAAACTGGAGTGCCTAATATTTTATCATTTAAGAATTTCCCTTTTATAATCTAGTCTCAGAGAAGCAGGTCAACCTGATACCTTACCCTTCAGTGTACATCACATCAATTTTACATATGTTTTCGTATGCTTGCAAATAGACATATTTTGTGATGCTCTTTGAATAAAATACAACTTTTGGTTGTTCATCCAATTGTCTACAAAGTCATTCTTTATGAGGAGTAAATAGGTATTGATGAGGACATATTGGGTTAGTTCCTACTTTCTACAAATTAAATGTAACTCTAGACCACCCTCCAACTAGAGCAATGTAGCATTAGTCTTGGACAATTGCCCTGCCAATATCTAGATTCTGTGATTTCAGCATTCATCGCTGAAGAAAAATTATTGAATAGGCAATTGACGATGCTCTCTTTGTTAAGGGTTAGCGTAAATCCAGAAAAAGTAAGTTCAACAACAAGAATAATCAAGATCATATATACAAATACAGTCTGAAACTAGGCTGCATATATTGCAATTGCAAAGTCAAGGCCATAGATTGACTGATAAAGAAAAGAAAAAGCCAATTTTACAGGCAAAAACAATGTTGAGATTGAAATTGACAGTGACATTGAAAACATATAAACATGTATTCATGCTAGAGAGGACAACACCGAAAGTGAGGAATCCAATGATTACTTGTTCTAAAGGCTTGCTTGACGAGTCTCTAGAGAGGAGGAACCAAAATGGCTTGCTCTATATGGATAGGTATCCAAGAGCATTTGATGGTGTAGAAAGAAAGAAAGAAATTATATTAACATCGACAAATGACCAAAAGTAGGTCAATGGGACTCGAGAATGCACACAATTACAATAGAAAGTGCTAGGGTAAAAGGACCCTATGAACCACAACCAACAGAATAAAAGAAGAACAAAAGCACTAAAATTAAATGTGGTATAAACCCAATGCAGTAAACCACCAACCCATGCAGTAGACAAATTTGAAGGATTTGGCGGTTCTAACTATTTGGAGGTCTAGCTTTATAAGGGTTATGGTAGCTTGATGGAGCACAGGAGAGTTTCAAATCTGCTGGAGCAAAGAAGCAACAAATCAAATTAGCAAAGCATGAATTGTTTCAAATTTTGATGTAGCCACATTTTTTTGTTAAGGGGCGTGTAATATCAAGCATGCAATTTCGTGTTAAGGGTGTGTGTCTGTATTAATAAATTAAACTCATTATGCAATATTGAGATCAGCATTTAATCTTCATTGGCCACATACAGTAGTAAGTTAAATGCTAGTGTTCTATGAGTATGATATGATAGGTATGTTAGATTGGTTAGGTAATCATACCTGCCACCTTGAGATATGAAAGAACAATGTAATGATGTAGAAACTGGGACCAGATTAATAAAAAAAATACTTCACTGTTTCCTGCTTTCTTATCTTGATATGTCTCGAAATGCAGAAAATACAGCAATCTCAATGCATGAGTACTATTCATTTCCTCCAATGTTTAACCACAACTTGTTCAATTTGTCCACATCCAAAAATAACCAATTTTTTCTTCTATGCATTATACATCTTTATAGCATCCTTTGTGCCATGTAATCATGGTTCCAATTGTCTGCCATATTATCACTTCAGTGCTCCTCGGAACATTTGCTTGGCCCACCAACTTGATTTTATAATGCAAATTATTGAGTCCAGGAAACATTATCTCGAAATTTTCAACATGATAGTGCCAACAACTCATATGTCTGTGCTGTTCTTTCCATAAATTAACATATATTTCATTCTTATTCACATGGCCTTTCTTCATGTATTCTTCACATCACTGTCCACACATAAACAACACAAATATTTTCTTCAAAATCGCATTTTTAACTATAACCATTCCTCACAAAAATTTCTTTGTTACAGCCTCAGGTTTCTCGATGGTTTGTGAAGCCATATGTTGGCAATGAAGGCCATCCGTCACAATAAACTGAGACATAAGCAAAAAAAAGCCCAAACATGATACAAGAAATTTGAATCAACGAGCTCAGGATTCTCATTAAGGAAACATAACTAAAGAGTATTTACAATGACCATTGATCTTTCAACTTTCACATCCTACATTATTCATGGCTCTTCACAAAAGGTTATGGAGAAAAGGACTTAAATTGAAATGATAGTGTATCCTAGCCTAGCAACCGACAAATCTCTTATCAAGCAAGTTCAAGAAATCATAAAAGAAACCTAGAAGAAGGAGATGTGCAGTCATTTAGAGTTTAAGGAAGGACGCCAATGGGGAAGCCCAAACCTAGAGAAAGAATACCAACACCAAATTTGGTAAGGGAAGAGTATGAGGACAGAAGAGCTTACAAAGGAGTGTACCCAATTGTAAGACTCCGCTAGAGAGACAATAATAGTAGAGATGTTGCAAACTGAAGTGATAGTAAGGCGGGGTAACACTAATTGCATGTTTTGTAAGTTATAGCACCATTCTTAGTGGAGCATGTAAGAGATTGTCTCAGAACTAGGTATCTGATGTACACTACAATCCCATGCAACATTGGCAGCAAGTGCTTGAGAAATAATGAATGATGAGTTATGTTTGTGTGGATAACTTGGCAGTGAGGGGATGTGAGCAGTTTTCTCACTAATCAATTTAGTGATGATATACGGACACAGAGATAGCTATTCAAAAAAGGATCAAAAGGAAGAAAGATAGTGGTATGACACAAATATAACTATCCGATAAAGGATCAAAAAGTAAGAAAGATAGAGGTTGATGGGGATTCAGGCATCAACCTATTGCTAGAACAAATCTAGGAGCAATAAGTGAAGTCATTTTTGCGCTGCCCAGATTATAGCTAAGAAGAGCAACCCAAATTTGAAATTGTGAGTTCAAAGTGAATTTTATGGTGATTGTAACATAGTAACATTCTGATTCCTGAAGATTTCATAGCATTGCTTGTACGAATGTTGTTGACATTGTGTCAGTTTCTCAATAAGATAGGTGGGAGAAAGGTCCCTATTGATCTTAAGGTCATTTTAGAAAGTGACAGCTTAGCTTTGTCAAGTTCTAGAATTACATCAGATGGTGAGGGCATATGGCAAATGAGGTCCTCCAATCCACATTCAAATAATTATTTGAAACTGATGAACAATGTGTTAATGTTGCATAAATATTAGAAGAGTTTGATTCATTTACTAACTTGTTTTATTGATAGATGCAAAACTATAAAATCTTAGAGGGTAACCATATCTGCTTTTAATAGATGCTAATAGTATCAAGAATACTAAGTACATTAGGGTGCTAGAGGTTGTTGATCGACTGCTATAACTAGATAGACTCATTTTGCACATATTTAGTGATGATGATCATAAGAATAAAAATAAAACATTTGTTTTTTGTAATTGATTCCTCCAAAGAAAGGGATTATGTAAATAAGCATGAGCCATTTTTATGTTATTACGAGAATAAATAAATTACTTATTATTCATATTATTGTGTAAAAATGACTTTTGTGATAGAATAAGTGGTGTAAGATGTTTAATTTATAATTATTAAAAACAAACCCACTTATTAATCTTGAAAAAGGCATGCTTTAGATGTAATGGATTGTAAAATTGCATTTATGTTGCTGTTTCTCATTGGAAGAGAGCAGAGAACACACCAAGGAATACGGTGGACAAGTGGATCACAAAGCTTTGGGACGGGGCTTATCAGGGTGCGTCAAACTAATGGCACAAGGTGCACCATGGAAATGCATGGTTGAGCTTGTTAACATATAATTGTTTGACTACCCTCATAGCTTGTCTTGGATTTCATCCTCAAACCTTTCCTCTAAGTTAGCTAGTTTTTCCCGAGATAAACCACAAACATGTACCAAAACCTTATAATCAATAAAATAACTGTTAATTTATATTGTTTGTTGTTTAATATGGTGTTTGTGTTTGAACTCGTATTTTATTACAGTGCATATATTTACAATATAAACTAGTATCTAACTAAATTGTTCGATATGACTTGAAGTCTCAGCCGTTGATCTCTTTCATATATTCTCTTTGCCATTCTTACTTTTTTCTCATTTTGTTTTTAAAATTAGGGGACAAGTTTGGTTTGATCAACCTAAAAGGTTTGAGGACCTTATGTTAGGTTCAACCAAACCTAGTAACCATGGAAACGAGGTATCCTAGATGCAGCATACAATAACTGTTGAAAAAAAAAATCTACAGTCCAAATATGCACAAGAACAAGGCTTTCATGCCAATCAGCATTTGCTCGAGCAGCACAAGATGGTAAATCCTAAGGCTAACTCATTGAGTGAAAAGAAGACATAAGAGACTTGCTCTAACAAATAGGACTCAATATTCACTAGCACCAAAGATATACTAATGGGAAGGAGTGGGTTATTTATAGAGGTAGACCTCTCTTATTCCGCTGCCAGATTTTTTAATTGAAAGGAATCTAATGCTACATATTTACAAATTCCAAGTGCCACATGTGTGGCTATATCAAATTTGACCAGATGCTACATGAAATGTTATTAAACTAGATCACAGCAAACTCAATCTTGCCTTTTCCAAAGAAGAACTGTATACTGCTCTTTCATCAATGCAGAATGGCAAATCCCCAGGAATTGATGGACTTTCATGTGAACCTGGATGTTATTCTGATTTTTTTGCTGCTCTGGTTGCTTTGAGGGCGAAGCTGTAATCTTCCTTGTACATACCGTTGTTCAATTCTGTACTCTTCTGTACAGCCCTTGTAATTATTGTTTGTTGTTAACATATGAAGCATCTACTCAAAATAAATATAAATTAAAATAAAATGTTATTAAACTAATATAAAATACAATATATGATAAGCACAATAGGCATTAGGTACAAGCATGATGAAGTGTAACACTAAGAATAAATTAAAACTGAAAAAACTGTAATCGAGCTGATAAATTTCTTTAGGTTATTTCAGACACATACCCTTGATAGAACCATGATGCTCCACCATCTAAAGTAATGGTGATATCCTTCAAAGATGTCCCACATTCCACTGTTATCAAATATAATGATCCATTTTTTTCATCCAGTTTGAGAGTGATTCCAACTTCCATCCCGTCAACCTTCAATACATTTTTTTCCCTGTCAGATTTTCCTTTAAATATGGATAAACATAAGAACGCTTACAGAATTCCATCCAAACAAAGCCACCTAGAGAAAATTATTCCGGTATTTTACCACCTGATGAATAAACACTACTACTGTGTATTGCTTGAGGCCGACTACCATACATATTTGTGAGAATGATTTATACAGTTTTTATGCAACTTCCTATTAATGGTTAACATAAAATGAGAAAAGAAGACCTGAATCACACACAAAAGGTGTAGTGGCACCACTTAGCTTCAAACAAAAATACAAGCTTATAACAAAAATTATGCAAGCATCCTCCAAATAATCAACAAATTTTCAAAACCTTGTGTGCTACACACACAACTAAGCATTTCAAGGCCATTAGCACCACTCAATCTTGATTAACTTTCCTGTCACAGATTTCACATGAATTTGTTGAGCATAACGAGATTGTGTTTCATGCTTGAGAAATTACTCAAGCACAAGGCAGCTTGTCTCAATTTAGTGCTCTGTAAGCTTTTACAAACATTGTCTACCCATGACTAACGACATTCTTTGCATGAGCTTCATTATGCTCTGTGGCAAATGGTTAATGATAAGACTCCAAGCACGGGTGAATTTCCTTGAGTATTCTCGAACACCACTAAGGTGTTTGGTGACTTTCTTAAAGAGTATCAAGGAAGTTTACGACATAAAACTTTAAGCAAACTTATAAGTGAAAGAGATATCTACTTTATTGTTAAAGCAAGAGATCTGAAGCTTATTAACAATTGGAGAGTGAAAACTTTTTTGTATATATCACTTAAAATTATTGCCAAGGCAATGGCTCTTTGAATTAAGCAATTGTTGACAACTATCATTCGTCGTGAGTAAAAAGGCTTTATCAAAAAAAAAAAAAATGCCCTCAATAACGTCCTCATCATATGGGAAGGAATGGAATAGAACAATACCTCATAAGAATATCCTTTTTATTAAGATTGACTTCTAGAAAACCTGTGACAAAATTTAGAGGCCTTTCATCATTGGTATTATTCAACTTTGTGTTGGTAAGTTTTTTTATCCAAGCAATCCAAAAGTTATCTTCAAATGAGTTGGCTTGTCACACCATTAATAGTCACAAGTCTGAACACTAAGGGTTTTTCGGCTCCATCCATCAAGGTTGTACCCTCGCCCCAACCTTGTATGTCTTAGTTGTTGAAGCTCTTGGCTATCATTTGGCTCACCTAGATATTGTGCAGCTCAGTAACGTGATTTTATTGGCTCTAATATCCCCTTCTCGGTTGAAGACCTTTAGCCCAATTTTGTTTCCTGACGGCTAAAGGGTGTTAGAAAGTGAAACTTATCATAATAAATCAATTATAAAGTGCAAAATAAAATCATATTATAAGCACTTTATATTAATTTATTAATGATAAAGTCGAATAAAAAATAGAAAAGAAAAATATGGAGTGATAAAGTAAAATTAAGAAAAAAAAAAGTAATGTCACTTTATATTTATTATTCTCCCCTAGGAGAAAATGTGACCCCTTTGGAAGATGAAAAAGGATGGAAAAAGTATTAAATGCAAGAGGTGAAATCTTATTGGAAGATAAGGGTGCTTATTTGGCCAAGTTCATCTATAAAAGCAAGTCTACTTGCTTGTAAAAGAGATGCTTTTCTATTTTACATGAATCTGATTTTTGTCTAAAACCTAGAGTTTTTACAAAATATTTCTAAGGACAAAAACCTTTAGAAATAATCTCTTGAAGATCAAAACCCTCGAAGAGATCTAGTAGAAGGACGAAAACCCTTCTCCTAGTTGAGAAGATTCTCCACACAGGGGTTTCTATTGCATATCAAGGAGTTCGCTGATTTTCCAGTAGTTTTCAATAGTTGTTGAAGACTGATTTCAAGATAAATTCAAGGAGAGATCAGATCTGAAGTGTTTGATCAGTTTTGAGGTGTTTTTGGGTCTTTCCTAAGTGGGGCGAAATTGTATTTCCACCTTTCACTTACAGCTAGGGTTTATCTACACTGTTCCAGATTTGCAGATCCGTTTTGGGATGCCTTCCTGCCATTGAAAAATTCTGATTTTGGATTCATTGGAAAGCTTATTTTTCAAGCCTCAGTTGGAGCTATCATTTTCCCAGAAATTTGAAGTATTTTGCAAGTTAATGAATTTACAAGTTCTGATGTTTTTTATGCCCTAATAAATTCCAGAATTAATATTTTTTGAATCTAATTGAAGATCCTATTCTAATTATTCATTATCTACTTGCAAACAAATTTTCATAATTTTTGAAGGGCATTTTGAGGTGGAAAAAGTTATATTTGCTAAATCCCTGGCCTAAGGCAGCAAACTAGGATTTTCTAGAAAATATTCAATTTCTGGGCCTAATTTCATTCTGAATTTCAGTTTAATAGCAATTGAGATTTTTTTTTGCTTTTTGGATTAATCAAATTTGACCCTAGTGGGAATTGCAAGAAATCCATTTGGAGGTCAAAATTGTCCATTTGGGGACATTACATTGGCTAACGATATCCATTTTCAATTGTCGAACGACCATTTTAAAAGCAACTCTTTTCATTGCCATTGAGAAAGAATCTTCTTTAGTTAATGCCTTGCAATGCCTAAATATATTTCATCTAGCTTTGAGATATAATTTAATGGAAGAAAAACTCAGAGCTACCATTAAAGCTTTTCATTTTCAGCCTCCATGGCTGCTCCCGCTATAGATGGTTATGAATTAGACCCAGAAACTATTCTAGATTATTGGATTACTATTTTCATTCTAGGATTCTTTGTTTGAGCTTTGGGCAATACACCATGTGAGTGGAGAAAAAATTCCTATTGGATTACTATTAAAACAAATTTAGCTACAAAGTTCCTAATTTGAACTAAAATTTTAATGGCCACACATATTTATTATTCTTCATGTTGAGCACCATTCGCTAACAACTCACAATAAGACTTGTTGAAACCCTTAGTCACTTCTTCAAGGTTAACTCTAGGGGCTCTTAAGGATTTCCATAGAATTTCCTACTAGACTTACTCCCCTCCTCATATTATAAGGGGCATGAGCATAATTGGTATCAAGGAGAAGGGTTGGCTCTTTGTGCCAAAAGGAGTATCCTTGAGCACTCTAGAAACTCTAGAATCTTTAGTTCCTTGTAGCATAACAAGTGGGAAGGGATTAGGATTTCACTTTCTCATTACAAGTATGTTCCTATTAAAATTAAGGGCACACAAGTTGTGCAAAGCATAGTTACTAGGTTTGGAAATCCGAATCCATTTGGAGGGGGCAAGAAAATCAAAAAAATCCAGAGCTTCGGAAAAAGTTTAGAAAAATCTTGTTCGGTATATGTATCATATATTATTATATATAACATATATAGACACTACATTATTAACTTATAAACATTTGCTTATTAATTATTATTACTAAATAGTAAATACTAGTGATTATGATTAAGTTTAACTTTTAAACTTAACTTAAATATTATATACTAAAGTAACTAAACTTAAATATTATATACTAAAAGTAAATAAACTTGAACATTATTTACTAAAGCAACCAAACTAAAACATTATAATTACGCCGAAGGCGTTCCCCCCCGATGGTAAAGGACCTCCGGACGTTTCTACAACGATGTTAAATTTGATGGCCTCCCGGACATTTTTCCAAAGTGATTAATTTCATGTTCTCAGTCACTATTACACGTATAAAACCTCAAAACAACGCTGCGAGTTTGGCATTTTCTGCCTGCTTTTAAACGAAATAGACTGCTATCACACTTCTTTTTTTCGTAAAAATGGCTGCCGTGAGCAAATCACGATCAGGAATGCAGGAAATTGAAGTGAAATCTGATAAAATAAGCAGGGAATATTATTTACCTTCACATTCTTTTGGAAAGAACAATGCTAATAAAAAAGAGCGAGCCTGTCTCGGCTGAATGAAAAACCGGTAGCTGCCTTTCTCTATGGAAATGGATTACATAGATTGCCACCAAAAAATGTATTTATACTTATCATACATATCTTTCAAGAATTTTTTCCAAACAGTTCAAATGCTTGCATGTTTTGCATACGATATATGCCAAGGCACTTGCAACTATAACATCCGATGAATGTCCCTTCTCAAATATGCCTCACTAAAGAACATGGTCAAGATCATACTAATCTATTTAGAGGCACTAGATCATTTAATGTGCTAGCTTGGCTCGTGTGATTCCACTTGGTAAGGACCTTCACAAGCCTCCTATAGTGCAAATCTCTTTGTCAATATGCATTTCAACTAGAAATTAATCAAACTTAGTGGAATAAGAATGCAAGGATTCATTGAAGCTATCTAGAAAGAGAGGAGATATGTGGTCAATAAAATCGATCAGATTGAACACCTATTTGTTGCATTCGGTGGAACTGTTTCAAAAGATCCTATTATGGTGCAGGGTGGGAGTCTACTGGGAAAGGTGAATTGTAATTATCTCTATCTACAAACATAAATAATCACTTCCATATGGAATCTCTAACTTCATACTTGTGGATATGGGTTTTGTATCCAAAAGACTAACAATGACTCCAGTAAGGTGCCCACTTTACCTGCCATTTATCCATACAAGCAACTAAAGACTTGAGCTATCTTTGCTACAGTGTAAAGACAACCAATTATTGAAAAAATGAATCGCATAGAAAGAAATTCTAATAGGAATACAACATATGTTTTTCAAAATCAGTGTTATATCGTCAAAATATTATTTTGAACATCAAAGATGTGGTCTTTCCATGAGAGGTCTATACTGAAAATTGTGCCCTTTAATGCTTGATTTGTTTTAAAGAATAATTAATTTAATCTAGAGAAAACTCAATTTGAACTTGAACATGATCTTTTCCTCCTAACTAGAAGCCTTTCAAATTGTATAGAGACTAATTACAATACTGCATGCTCTGCTTATAGAGACAATTTGTGTCCCAAAAGAAATTAACTACACATCTGAAAACTAAAGCTTCAATGCTACATGGAAACACACAACCTTGTGTTTCTTACCAAAATACCAAACCAAGGCCTTCATTTAGGCATCATAAAAAAAGTTAATCACTCACCTTTCACTCAAAAACAATAGACACTGGCTCAAATAGCCTTCAAAATTAAAACTTCTTCTTCTAACCACCCACCCCCTACCCTAAGAGTTGCCTCCACATCCTCAGCAAAATGCAAATAATTCTTAGTAGCATTAAAAAGATGAGGAAAAATATCCCATATCCTCTTCAACACACTATAGTACAAATTTTTGGGGAAAACGTTCAAAATTAGTCTTTTCTCTTCCAAAGAGGAAAGATATTACAATTAAGTGGCATAGAACAACGAGGGAGGATATAGGCAACAATGTTGTGACCTCACAACTGATATTTCTTGCTCCAACCGTATTGAATATGTTTATCAAACCAAAATTAGTCAATATGGAAAAAGTATTGGTTTTATTTTAAAAGGAAGGGAATGTTACCTTATGGACTCTTTAATGAACCATTTCAACCATGCATCTCAATCTAAATTGGGCAAGTAGATGGATTGATGAAAGAGTTGTGGGAGATGTAGATATGATTAACGATTTGATAGGATTTATGATATATTACTTATCTATCCCTGCGGTGCCTTGAATAATCAATTTTAATGGAGGTAGATGACTTCTTTGCAAGAGGTGGTGGATAATAGTTTCGAAAGCCTATTTTTGTTCTGAAGAAAAAGGAGATGTAGAAGATGTGTAGGGCGATTGCACGTTGGTGACAATATTGTTGACCTTATCAACCCCGATGAAAGATTGACCAAAAACATGTAAAGGAGGGGGGACATTTTGAAGACTCCAATTATTCTTTGTATTGAACTCTTGGTGACACAAGATATATAAGATATCAAGACCTGTTGTGTTTCCAGGACGATTTTGATCCAAAATATACCATTCATTCAATTCTTCACGAGCATGAATGTTTTCATTATCATAGCCGCATTCACTTTCTAAAGTTTATGCCAAGGTAAGTAACTATTTTTGAACAAGTCCCAGTTAGAAAATGATTTCCTAGGGGTAGACCCAATATCTGAATAAATCTTGTGAAAAGGCTTGTAAAAAGGCGCTCAGACCGACAAAAAAGTTCAAAAGATGGCAAGTAATGCGTTGGAATGTGGAAAAACCTTAGATAGGCATAAACAATTGCTAGACACAAACAAAGTTGTCATTTATTCCCATTGCGATATTTGTTGTAACTACAATCTCGACAACTTGAATAAGAGGAAACAAATTCATATTTTAAGGCCAAACCTTATATGCATAAAAAAAGGTTTGTTTCATGTGCGAGAGAGTCAGATATAGAAATTCATTACAATACCTTCCTCACGACATTCAATGAAACAATACAATGTTGAATGAGGGTGAGCCTCCCAACAGGCATTGTATTGGCATTGAATGATAGAGTGTTTTTTGCACAAACATGTGTGCTCAGAACATTTTGTGTCGCTGAACATGATTAATAAGCTCTTCTAGGTCTACAAGTGGGGAGGAAGAAAGTACTTTCTTTGTTTGTAGCAAGAAGGGATAATCTTGGATGATCTGGAAAGTGAAATAGATACTCGATTGGAGGGGGAGCGCGGGTTCTAGGCGAACACGTACTTATCAAAGTATTGTTTAGTTGTTTCTATAGATGCAGTATCTTCCTATTCAATAACATCTACATTAGGAACATTCTCAAGCCATATATATACAACTGACTTTCAACACTGTGTTATAACACTTCTCTAGAAAAAACATTCTTCCTCCATTAATAATGATAATTCAAGGTACTGCAAGGACAAGAAAATCATACCTTGTTAATGTTATCAAGTCTGCATTCCGCTCTTCATCACCTCCTGGTCTTTCACCCTTCCTTTTACTTGCACCTATCAGGGTTGTACCTTTCAACATTTCTTCCCCTAATATAGACACCAACCTCCGCATTCCCATATACGAACTCATACCATCAGAAGGTCAAGCATTGGCATATTATACATACTCCCTTAAACATGTTGAATATATTCTCATTGATGAGATGAGTTTCATCAGGCCAAAACTGCTCACCAGAATTGACTACCGCCTCTATGAAACATTTCCTGATTCATGGACTTATGAATTCCCACAACAAATCTATCATCTTTGTCAGATCCTTAGGAAGCTTCCATATTTCATGGACATTCCTATGTATGCTAGCAATTCATATGGTGTCAACCCCTATAAATCATTTCTTACTTCCATCTCTATGAATTCCATCTCCTGCCAACAAGGTACATCTCTTGCACAAGTTTCCTTTCTAGAACTGCTCCTCAACATCCGCAATGCTAATCCATTGTTTCAGGACTGGGAACTTCTCATGTCATGAATTTAATCCGCACTTACTCAACATGACATCTTTACCTTCCACGAAACCCCCCATTTTTGTAAGGAATCAGCAAGTCAACCAACACAATCTTCAAATGTTGAAAGGACTGAACTCTCAAGTTTCCAAATCCATTTCTCAAAATACCAGGTGTAATGAATCAGGAGATCCAAATGATGATCATTTGCAACAAAAAGTTCTTCTTTGCAAGAACCAGAAACTCATGCTCATAGCTAATATACGGGTAGAGACAAGTCTTGTCAATTGTTTAACTAGTTATATTGTCGACATTTTTTTATGACGCTTCCTTTAGATCACATGATCTACCATTATCTGTTGTCATAAAATTTGATCGATATACTGCCCCATTCTGGTATCTTGACAACCTTCCCATATTCCAACCCTCTTATTTCCAGGGGGAATTGCAGAAAATTGCCATGCAAAATGTCTTGAGCTTTAACTATCCACAAGTCGCAAGGTCTTACTTTGCATAAAGCCACTATTACTATTAGCAGCACCGGAGATACAAGGCCTTACCTTCACATCTATCTCTAGAGTTCCTTCCTTATCCAATCTTCATATTTTCCCTCCCTTCTCCTTTAAACGTTATTCTAAAATATCCAAAGCAATGCCACAGAAATGAGGAATCGAAGCTACAATCTCTTATCCTCTTCTCGGCCCCTTGAAAAACATCTCGTTTCCCTTATACTCGCTTCCACAATTCCTATTATGTCTTCCTCTACTCCTCTATTTACCCTCCTCTTTTCATCTCTACGTTTCAGTTCTCTATTCCCCCTTCTCCTTCTACTCACCTTACTATATGTTCTTTTATTAATATAACTTCTCTTTATAACACAATTTTGGTCCCCATTTCCATTAATTCATCAAATTCTTCCCTTTCGGCTTTCACATCGCACTGCTTGCTTGCGATTGCTAGTATATATACTTTAACATCTAATCTCACTCATTTAACTTGTAAATGTACATCCACATCAAAACATGAAAATTGAGAGTCGGGCACCTCTGTTGCAGAGTCGTTGAGCACCTCACCAAGCCAAACACGAGGGTCACATGGTCAGTCTCACAATGCAAAATATTCAGTCTCAGAGTCGAACATGATTATAATAAGTTGAATGCAAGTGAAATGGACCGAATGCGATTATAATGACTACCGAATAGGAACACCATCTCGAATGTCTGCAACTCAAACACGATTGTAACAGACTGTAAAAGCCCTCGAACTTTGCCTCCAACTCGAATGCCTTTGTTTTCAACTTTTCTTTTGTCTATCGATATTATCTTTGTCATCTCTCGCTTTATTTGCGTTTCTAATTAAGGTTGTACACTATATAGGCTTACAACATTTAAGGTTGTTATTTTAGGTTTTTTTTGCTTTTTTATATATAAAATAGTGTGCCATACTAGATTTTTCAAAACGCTCCAAAAAATCTAATTCGAACCGGATCTGGTACAGAATCAGATGAACCTACTAACTATGGTGCAAAGCATCTAGAAAGCCAGAAAAATTGATCTGTAATTTGTGAAATTCAAAGCCTTTGGTGAAATTCAATCTATAAAGTCTATCAGGGTACTTAGAAAATGGCAACAAATATGTCAATGATGAGTTTGAATACTTTTGCACTAAACATGGCATAAAAATGCAACAAAATGTCCTATAGCCCACAATAGAATAGAGTCGTTGAATGGAATCGAAGACTTGCCTCCACACCTTTGGGCAGAAGCCATCAACTGTGATTGACACAGTCAGACCCGTACCCCTTGCCAAGCAATACAAGGGAAGACTCCAAATGAAGCTTGGAGTGGGCTGAAAATAGCAGTAGAGAATCTTTGAGTGTTTGGGTGTAATGGGTGCACATTCCCAAGGACATATGCAAGGCAATGCAAAAGCAAAACAAGCCTTGCATTTTTGTTAGTTACTCAGAAGATGTCATAGAGTATAGATTGCCTGAGCCTGACACACACAAGTTGGTTATTGCTATGTGTTCAATTTATCGGAACGGTCCAAAAAATTCAGTTCGAACCGGAGTTACAGAATCGGCTGAACCTGGTAACTGTGGTGCAAAGTATCTAGAAAGCCAGAAAATTGATCTGTAATTTGTGAAATTCAAAGCCTTTGTTGAAATTCAATCTAGAAAGTCTATCAGGATGTTTAGGAAATGGGAGTGAATGTCAATGATGAGTTAGAATACTTTTGCACCATGCATGGCATACAAATGCAACACAATGTCCTAAAGCCCATAATATAATAGAGTTGTTGAATGGAATCCAAGACTTGCCTCCACATCTTTGGGCAGAAGCCCTCAACTATGATTGCTACATTCAGACTCACACCCCTTGCCAAGCAATACAAGGGAAGACTCCAAATGAAGCTTGGAGTAAGCGGAAAGCAGCAATAGAGAATCTCCGAGTGTTTGGGTGTAACGGGTGCACATTCCCAAGGACATATTTAAAGCAATGCAAAAGCAAAACAAGCCTTGCATTTTTGTTAGTTACCCAGAAGATATCGTAGAGTATAGATTGTTTGAGCCTAACACACACAAGTTGGTTATTGTTATAAGTGTTCAATTTGAAGAACAACTTAACTGACATTCGGCTCTTAACCCTCTTAGCCAACATGCTGCACCCAATGCATTTGAGGAATTTGCTAATTTTAATGATCTTAATTTTGAGGAATAAGATGCAATCCTCATCCATCACCACGACCCCCAACACTAGCTCCTCGTTCACTTCTAAAATGGGTCCAAAAAGCATAGGATGTTGGGTCTTCTATAGGTGATCCGAATGAGCCTCGCCTGACACAATCATTATTTTAGGGGTGACAACATGGTGTGATTTGCTATAAATTCATATTAGGCCACCTTCAGATAGGCAAGTAGGAAAAACGAAGTTGGATTCAACAATGCAAGATGAGTATTCTTCTTTGATGAAGAACGTTTGGGACTTCGTCCCTATTTTGAAAGGAATAAAGTTGGTTCGATGTAAATGGGTTTATCAAACCAAGTATGTTGTAGACAAAAGCATTGACATGTACAAAGCTCCCTTGGTTTCCAGGGGTTTCTCCCAAGTCGAAGGAGATGACTATTCAGAAAACTTTGCGCTTATGGCTGAGATGAACTCAGTTAGACTTGTCCTTTCTCTCTGAGCTTCTTAGAGTTACACATTACATCAAATGGAGGTGAACAATACATTTCTTCATGGGACTTGCAAGAAGAGATTTACATGGACCACACTTAAGGCTTTGTTGAGGATTTTGCATTTTGGTGTAGGCTAAGGAAGTACTCATATGGTCTTTGAAACAAGACCCCATAGCTTGAAATAAAAGATGAATCAATTTAATTCTTAATTGACCATGGATTTTCAAGATGCCTCTTTGACCCCACTATCTATACAGATGAAATATGGTGAACATTTAATATTGGTTCTCTATGTTAACGATCTACTTCTTACAAAGAGCTCATCGTCATTGATTTGAGATGTAAAAACTTCACTCAATGAAGCATTTGAAATGTTAGACTTCGGTGTTTTGTACTATTTCCTTGGTCTACAGGTCATTCAAACTAAGTCCAGTATAGGTGTCTCACAGCCCAAGTATATCTTACACCTTGAAAGTTTTCACAAGCTTTGATTCCAAATCCTTGCCATCACCATTTCACTCTGGTCTCAAGTTGTCAACCAAGTGTTCCACACCTCTGTTAGATGCCGCAATGTACAGGATTAGTCAGTAATCTTATTTACTTGACACATAATAGCCCATCATCTCTTTTGTGGTTGGCCTTGTCTCTCAATTCATGCATGGTCCCCATGACAACCATTGAAAAACTACGAAACATATTCTCAAATGCGGCAGGGTAAATCAGTTTGAGATTCAATATTCGGCAAGGGGGTGATAAAACTAGTGGGTTTCACACACTCTAATGAGGCTAGCAATATTGATGATTGCAACTCCACCTCATGGTATGATCTCCACCTTGGCTCAAGGCCTATTGTTTGATCAAGCAAGAATTAATTAGCCATTTCCTTTTCCTCTATAGAGGCCCAGTACAGAGGACTTGTTATTTCCACTACTAAGTCCATTTAGATTCATAGAATTCAATAAGAGATTGAAATTAAGTTGGAGAAGGACACGACTATTTGGTGGTACAATGAAAGTGCAATTCACATCTCAAAGAATCCAATGGAACATCAATGCACCAAACACATAAATTCACATGCATTATATTCAACAATTGATCCACGATGGAGTCATTGACTTGCAATATGTAATGTTCCTTTTTAGGGGGGCTCAAGAAATGACCAAAAGCTGAGCTGTAACTTAAAAATCAGATTATGGGGCTGCTGTTAGATGGCTGATATAACCCTGCAAATCTGCAAATTAAACCCTTCTTAGGGAAGCAACTTCCTTAGAGGAGTTAAACTCCTCAAAGGTGGGTCATCAATGAAAGTGCAATTCACATCTCAAAAAATCCAATGGAACATCAATGCACCAAACACATAAATTCACATGCATTATATTCAACAATTGATCCACGATGGAGTCATTGACTTGCTATATGTAATGTTCCTTTTTAGGGGGGCTCAAGAAATGACCAAAAGCTGAGCTGTAACTTAAAAATCAGATTATGGGGCTGTTGTTAGATGGCTGATATAACCCTGCAAATCTGCAAATTAAACCCTTCTTAGGGAAGCAACTTCCTTAGAGGAGTTAAACTCCTCAAAGGTGGGTCAAACCTTGCTAATGCCCTTCAAATATTATGCCAAAATTATTAGGAAACCCTCAACAAATACAATCAACTGTTAGAAATCAAAATTGAGCTTAAAAATAATTAATTATGGAATCCTCAACCAGCGAACATCATCAAGCTTGGAAAAATAGTAAAACACCTCCAAAACTCACGAAACTCAAGATCTTGGCCTTAGGAAATATGGAAATCAAGATAGTAAATTCAGATTTGCCAAATTATCATCACACATACCACATAATCACTCCCAAGTGGGTCACTCCACTCCAAACAAATAGCTCATTGAACCAAAGAGATAAATCATGCAAGAATATGAAAATTTATTGTCTTTCAAATCAGCTTGCATACATAGATCCTTATGGAAGGGTTTTCGCCCTCCACAAGTCCTCAACCAAGGGTTTCCGTCCTTGGGAAAGGTCCTCAATCAAGGGGTTTCGTCCTTGAGAAAGGTAGATAAGGTGCTTCACAAGCAAACCTTAACCCAAGGAGTGTTTTACAAATATAAAAATGATGGCTGACCCCTTAAGGTAAGTGCTTTTAAATATTTAATTGGTATTTGGAGCCTACATGCTCATAATACCTTTACTCTCTAACTACTTAAGTCCTTCTATTGGAGCACTAGGCTTCCCAATAAGATACATGATAATAAATGAAATAACTACCTAAACAACAATAAAAATATAATCCAAATCTTCCCCTTGATATCTTCCCGAGACCCGCAGGGAGAAGAATGGGTTAAGGTCTTCAAAAATCAGCCTTCAAAAAGAGACATGACAAAGTATTGTGGAATAGAGCAGTTGGTGGCAGACATCTTCACCAAACCATTGATACAAAAGCCAAATTTAATTTGTTACGAGGCATGTTAGAGGTTCAAGAAGTTGTTCTTCAAGGGGGGTAGTTGTCAACTCCTCCTCCCTTCCCCCGACCCTCAAGTCAATCTTAAGCAGGGATGTGGGTGTACATACACCAATATCACTAGGCATTTTATTTTTTCTCCTACTTAGGTTTTCAAGTTTGTCATTATTAGGTGAATAATATTATTGCAAATCACAGATAATGCCATAATATCTTTGATTGATATTTTAGCCTAGTTCATTTCATAGTTAGTCAGAGATAACTCTAACTTCTTGTTAGATTAGTAAGCTTGATTTGGTGAGTCACTCAGTGTTTTTCTAGTGAATTGGTTCTATTTTTAGTACTTTCTATTTTTGTACATAAGTTATCTTAAGCATGCACCTCTGTGATATTCCATTTATACACGAGATCCATCATCATTTCTCAGAATGTTAGAGGAGATAATTGATTTTCTGAGATTTTCACAGTTTGACATAGTGTTAATTTTATTTGGAGAACTGTGTATGAGTTTAGTGAAGTCCAACGTTTCGGGTCACTAATTTGGATGCATCATCAGGGACAAAAACAATATAAGTATAAGATTGCTGAAAACATTTCTTATTAAATATAAATATGAAGGGAAAATAATTAAAGTCGGCCAGAAAGTGAAAATTAATAAAAGGAGCAAAGTCATAAATAAACACACTTTGAGAATAAGAGTACAGAAACGAAGGAGGAAGCAAAAATAAAATTTAGGGAAATTATAAGAGTGGAGATGTTACATTTAAAGATGAAAGAAAAGAAAAAAACTGGCACAAGGACACCTAATGATAGTAAGAGAGACAAACTAATATAAGGTAAAAATGAAAGAAACCAATAGTTATAAAAGTTTCTTTTTCAACAAAATAAAATTAAAATATTAGTTACTTAGGGAGGCCCATAACAACCGGTTTCCATGTATTGCTTTAAAACCAACACTTATCCCTATTGATGTTGTTATCATGGTGCATGATTTCAATGGCTTCACGAAGATGCTTTTTCACATAGTTTTCTTCTAAGGCGATAACCAATGCCGAATCCATACAAATGGTGTGCTTAGTATTGAATGAATGTTCTGCCAACGTCGAACACTAGATACAGTCATATTTAATGTCTTTATCATGTTCGTTAATTCGAGTTTTATCAATCGCCCCCGTTTCACCAATGTCTTTTATGTTCTTCTTCTTGCCACCATTACACTGCCAAATTCTTACGATATTCTGAGGAGCAAACAATCCTAAGGTGGAACTCTAATCTGTTTTTACAATAAAGACAAGTTGCGTCATTTAAATCCTGCAATATCTGATTAGATAAATCAGCCAGAGGATGAAGTAAATGCAAAATGGGGTGTCCCACCCCCTTAAAATCAACAAACAGGTTGGAGTGCAGGTCCGTCAATGCTGGTGTGCTGGCTGTTACAGATTCACTCTTTAATGTCTGCATTGTTTTTTGAAATTGGAGAACAACGAACCTGTTGGTATCGAGTTTACAAAGAATAGGTCTCCTATGGCTTATTGTCAAGGTACTAAGCGATATCTACTCCGCCAAAGTCACCTGGAGTTTGCACGTGGCCTCATCCCATGTTTTGGTACCTCCAGGGAATTGAACCTTTGTGGGCACTTCATGAGCAAGTATTCTCCACCAATCAGATTTCACCCCCTTTGATAATGTCTGGATTTTTTTTGACCGTACATTTTGTCATCTTTTTTGCCATGCTACAACTGTAGTATGATATTGGGACACAAGTTCAACGCAAACTGCTTGTTAGGTGTGCTACCATAACAGCCAAAAATATTTTTGTGTTAAAAAGCACTGTACCTATATCTTATTTAATCAAAGCTTATTTTCACAACCATAAAAAACAAGAAAAAAAAACTAGATGCAAACATTTAAAAACATGAAAGTGACCGCTAAACTTGATTGTAAGTCTGAGAAATTAAACATGAAAGCGAAAACCTTTTGGGAGTATGGCAATGTGAATTTCTAAAGGTATGTAGTTAAATTCTCATAATGTGACCCACCTAAGCAATTGGATAATGGCTCACTTTTGTGTTTACTCCATCCTATACATGTTGTTAAACTCTATAATTATAATCGGGTATGATCAGTGTTAAGGCAATTTTTTGAATTATGGCAGAAATTTGATCTTTCGTGCTTAGGTATTCCTCCCCTTTAACAGGAATGACAGGCAATTGGACCTCCGGATCTGTGCCACAGCTTCTCCAATATCAGTGCAATACTTGGTTTCCTTGTTTTTTAATTACACCCTGCAATAATTACATCTATCTTTATCCTTTAGACCTAAAAGGTCCAACAATATCAGCAATCTTGAATCATTCTGTTTGTATTACAAGTGCATTCACTGCTAAATCATAAGAACTGGTCGTTGCTAATGTTATTACAATTGTTTCATATGATTAAAACGTGTATGGTTAAAACATGTTCATATATATTGTAAAATATTCTTCAGAAAAAAAAAATGGTGGGCAGAGTCTCCGGCACAGTATGCTCCAATCTGAGGTGGTTACTGTTATATGTCAGAAGCTGGTGAGGCAAAGCTGAATTTTATGAAAACAGGGTAGTGTGAAGGCAAACTAATTGGATTAAATTTGGCATCTAGAAGTGTAATCCTCTAGGCCCATTTATATGAACTAAAGACAAGGAAAGGCCCCATATGTGGTGAAACATTAGAAGATTCGTTTAATAATACCCATGTTCCTCTGAATCCCTTTTTGCAGGGGATGGGAAATATCGGAATGCATAAAAGGGAAGCCTAGAAGTACCCACAATCCTAGAATTGACATTTGAAAATAAAAATAGAATTAGGCATGAATAATTGAATACAAAAATAGAGACGGAGAGCAATGGGGGTCTGGAGCGTGGGGATGCATCCCTTTGGAACATTGATTTTATACTCAGTTTAAGGATTATAAAGAACAGATTAAATCAATTTTCCTATAAGATACAATTCAGACGGTTACACAAGGTTTCCATGGTTTTATTTTGCAAATAACCATACACACACACACACACACACAGACACACACACACAGAGTTGTATTATTAAGAATAGGTTGCCTTGCATGTCAGGGTCGCATAATGATTTCTGAATAGATATTCACAGAAAAATATGCATTTCAGCAAACCAAATGTTCCTTACCTTGACAAAAGCCCGTCCTTCATCAGACACCGTATAGGGTATTAACCAGGTTGTATAATAATACTTCCATTGCATAGTCCAAATTCACCCCTCCACTTCTGAAGTTATAATATTTATTCCTGCCTTGCCCAATTGAATTGATGAGCCAGGCACCGCAATGTTGACTATGGAGGAATTGTACAAATCTGCATTGAAATGGACAATTAATGGCAAATACACCGATTTCTTTATATCAGGTATATGTAGAGGAACCAGAGATTGCACAGCCTGTTGGACGAGTATGTTTTTGACGTAATTTAGGCCCTTTTCAGAGATAGTCATATGCATAAAACCCTTATCCTCTGATACTTTCGAATATACGTCGGAAAGACCCAGAGACCCATTGGGCATTCCTACAAATAGGAAAACTATAACTATAAAAAAACAGAGATTTCTGGTCAGGAAATCCATGTCTGTTTTGCTCAGACACAAATTGTAAGAGTAAACGGGTAATCCATTAATCGATTGAAACTAAGATGCGTGGATCCGTTGCAAAGATCATCGACATGTGGACAAAAATGAGGAAGGCGTGCCTTAAAGTAAGGATAAATAATTATTAAATTTCTTGGTAGAATATTCTTTTGCTAGGCATTCAAGATAGTTTGGTTCCTTAAATAAATAAGACGTTGGCAATGGACGGATCTGTAATTTTTTTAATGGTTGCGTATTGGGTGCGAATTGATATTCAAATATATTTCCAATCTTTTTGGTTCCTCTTCTCAGGTCGGTCTTATTTGGTCATGGTACAGCTCTTAAGCCTCTCGATTGCCATTGTTCAGAATTTATAAAACGTTCATTATGAAAGGTATAAAATGAATTACGATGAAAATATTGAAAACTTATTTGATGGATCTACTGGACGACGTTTTTCAGCACTCGGGCTTTTGCCCGTTCGTAACAGAGTTTTGAGCTGAGGTTCAGCTATGCAAAATCTCGTCTTTTGGCGTTCTTAGAATAGATAACAAAAACAAAAAAAACGAGAGAAAAAAAATAGTGGAGGAGGTAATTTCTTCTTTTAATTTTATTGGAGAATTATCTGGTACAAATACTTAAGATAAATAAATTTTGTATTTATTTTTTAAACTATAACAGATATTAATTTTTAAGTAGTTTATCTTAGATTTGTGAAATAAGTTTTTACTATTTACGGGTTCCACAATAATATATTGATTACCTACCTAAGGAGCTCATCATATTTTCTTAAGAGTTTTGCTGATGGTTGATAAATAATTTTAGTTTATTTTTAATTTTTTTCGAGGCAAAAAGAGACTACAAACTTTACTATATTTAAATAATTGATTATATAACATTTGAAAAATCGACATCTCACACAATTATATTCTCCTAACATTACCTTAATTTAGATCATTGTAATTTATTCACATCAATGTAATTAATCAAATAATTATTTAAATAAAAAAGTGGTTACCCATTAACTACATATTTTTACAGTCCCAATATTAAAATAATGTTATGTATAGTTATATAGTTACATTTAAACAAAATTTAAAAATTATTTTTTATTTGATATAGGATGGTGGTCAGGTGGAGTGTAATGGAGTGAGTTACTTGCATGTGTGAGCTTAAATTTGACACTCATTTAATCATCAGTTATAATTAAGTTTTCATTAAAACTAAAGTTTGGAGCATATATTTTTTAGCGAAAAAATAATTAAGTTCGGAGTGTAATAGATCAATACCATGTTTCACCAATAAAAAAAAATTGACAAAAAAAGTAATAAAATTATTAGTCAATATCGTATATGAAAAAATCTAAGTTGATAATAAGAAGATTGATATATTTGAGATATTTGTACTAGTATAATTGAATAGCCTCATAAACAGTGTTATATATACCTAATATTCATTATGAGGTTATACAAATTAAGTTATCTCGTAAAACCAAAAATATATTTCATCGTCCCTAATAAATCAAAGCTATGTAACCCATCAATAATATCTAATACTACCAATCATATGTGAAAAGTACAATACAAACACCGAAGGGGGTCTTTTGAAGGATTCATATTGGAAGGAGAGAAACATTGGGAGGAGGAGGGGTGAAGATGAAGGGATTAATTAGAGGGTGGTTAAGTGCAGGGGCAGCAAAAATAGAAAGTAGAAACAATGTGAAACTCAAACGTCGAACAACATGACATTGTATATGGAAATCCTTTGACATCTTAACACCATGGATATGAAATCTGGTATTTAATTCTCACAAAAAAATGTCCATATTAATCGATCTACTCTCTATCTTTTTCCGCTAGAAGTTCCATGTTGTGAAATGCATAAGTTTATTTTTGTTTATGGAGTGGATTTCTTTAAGGGGTTGCTCTCCATGTTCATTGTGGAGGTTGTAGTCATATTTATATCGAAACTAAGATCCAAGAAACTAAAGCTAATGTTGTGTTCCCAAGCGGTGCCCATTTTCGGCAACTAGCTCCAAGTTGGGGATGATTTGAATCACTGCAATTTCAACGACCTCGCCAAGAAATATTCCTCCCGAAGAAGGGACTGAGGAATCTGGTGGTGGTGTCGTTTTTCATTAATTATATGTGAGCGCTTCATATTTAGGTGGGGGATAGAGCTGCGAATGAGCGTGACGGAGCCACATCTTTTCAAACAAATATTGTTTTCAAAATACAATATTTGTTATGGCAAGTCTCTTTTGCAGCAGTGAGGGTTGGATGACTTCATAGGAAAAGGACTCGTAATGGCGTCGTTATACAAAACAATCTATGTCTGGCCATTTTTAGACGTGGATCAAATACCCCCCTCCCTTATCCTCTCGGGTTATCAACCACATGTTTTGTACCGTTGTTGCCAACTTTATGGTTTTGTTGACGTGGAGGACAACTCACAACTTGTCGTAGAACATTTACGGATGCGACGATATGACCTATCAGAACGAAATGGTTTCCCTCCCATTTATATCATTTTGAGAAGGTCATGTATATCCCTAAACAAACATAAACAATTTTCCCAAGGAAGTATGAATTTGTCTGAAATTACGCAGATGAAATGATAGAAAAGAATTTGAAGGAGTCGCTAAGAAAGGTGATTGGAATGGCTCTTAAAGGCAATGAAAATCCAGTCTAAGTCTGACATCACTAAAGTAAGGTCGACACCTTGGCGAGGTGGCTTCTTGCGCAAAGCACACGTAGTGCGCAGAAAATTCTGGAACACCCGCATCATACGAATAAGCAAACTCTCCATTGCGAAGACATCGGCTACAAAAGAAAAGGCAGCTCTCACTTAATAATAACATGATTCAACCTAACTAAAAATAGTGTTGTGCTTAAGAATAACATTATACCACATCTATTTTATGCCATATGGAGGGGTCACTCAGTGAAAATCGTTAACTTATCCGTTAGATCTATGACACTGACAACCAATCCTTACACAAGTGAAATAAACATATTTATTAGAAAATATTGGAGAAATGGGCTTCGATATTGTTTTAATTTTATTTTCTACGGCATCAATATTTCTAATCGGATGATGTTATAAACGTGTTTTTTAGTTCTACGGCATCGACAACCGCCGCTCACACAATTGAAATGACCTATTCCATGACTCAGACTGTCCCTGAAAAAATAATATGTGCTACATGTGTTCCACTTTATCCTCTTGATTTCACTCACATTTCTCACTTGACTGTAATTTTCTCTTAAATGAGCTAAAATTAAAAAATGGGAAAACCAATAGTTTCCATGTTCGAAACCCAATAACACCATCAGCGTAATAAAAACAATAAGAACGTCAAATGTGAGGCATGATTTTTTAAAGCTAAAATTCAATTTCATACAATGATTTTCCCATGTGCCATTACTTTCTATATGTTTATGGATGTTAGTTTGTTGTTATGTGAACTTTTAACACTTGGCATTCCAATTATGAGACATGAAACATAAAAAATGTACACATATTTCACCATCCCATGTAGTTTGAGGGACACATTTTCCTCTATTGTATTATTATAATGGAAATTGGAGAGACAATGCACAAATTTTTAGTGATCAGATTCCTTCAATGGCCAACAACTATATCTATAAATTTAGTATGGACAAATCTAACCCTAGATCATCTATCACTTATATAGGCATGCTTGAAATATTGAATGTACTCTCACACTTTGTAGTGGACATGTTACGAGGAAATGAGCTATACTTTGATTCGTACATGCTATGGTTTGAATGTAAAGATCCATATGCCCTGAATGGTCTCTACAGAGCATATGGAAGGTGCACTCTAAATAATACTCAAATATGCAATTGCATGGAAGGAATCATGCCCGAAGACAAACATGCATGGGATTTGGGAGAGTGGTCGACTGGTTGTGTGTTGTGTAAACCATTACAATGCTCTGCTACAAATGGCACCACCATATGTCCCAATTCATTAAGGAAACTTTTTAAAAAATTGGAAAGAGTTTCTCATTAATAATGCTCTATTTATATAACATGGAGAAATAGTTCACCTGATTTTTAAACAAATTTGATGCGTTATTGTAGCGTTTAAATATATTTGTTTAATTATAGTTGGTGAGATATGGTTTATTGGTTAGAAATTGAATTGAACTTATTTATATTTCACTTTTGTCATTTCAGATTCTGTTAATCATAAGGTCCATGGAAAATAAGTTATGGGCATGGAAAAGTGAGTTGAAATTGTAGTTGTGTACATTGTATATTTAAATGAATGAGTATTTTAGAGTCGTAGAAGCAATTCCAAGATGCACTTAAGAAACATATTAAATGTTAAACTCCTTTAACATCTAAAGAATATTTTAACACATATGAAGTGTATCCAACAATGGTTGGTTGGTTTGGTTTGCGATAACATATAAACCCTAATATATCACGATCCTTATGTCTATATTAGTGATGCCATAATGATTCCACAATGGATGTGGACCTCTTACTAAGATAATGGTTCATTAGTTGTGGGGATGAGTATATTTGTTTACCCATCCTTTTCAACTCAACTCTATAATCCCCCATTACAATAAATTTCTAGAATATATTGTTAATACTTAATTGATTATTAAATTTTATTATAAAAACAATTTTTTGCACTATAAATGCACTTCAACTGCGAAAAAATATATAGCTTGATTAAACGTTACATGTATATAACTATGGCACTAAAAAAAGTTACAACTGTAACTATGTCCATATATAAATCATACTTAAAAAATTCGATATATATTGCTCTTACATATGTTCGTGTTATTTCTGTGTTATGGTTGTCTCCATCGACGGGAACGATATATAAACCTCGAACTTCCCTTACTAAAGAATTAAGAGCTTCACATATCCACGAGTCAAAATTGATAACTATGGTTGAACTATATTGTCATTGTTCCTTGTTATTTAAAAGTGAAGCCAAATTAAATTATACATTATTTGTTTTGCAGGTTCACCTTGTAAGAAAATTGAAGAATAGAAGAGAAATTTTTAAAAATACGAGACAATGCATTGAAAAATGATGGACACCTCACACCTGGTTGCACTAAGTGATTTTCATTGAATTTTTCTGGTTGAAAACTATGTAACCCGTACTGACTTTACAATTGGAATATAACAATTAATAAATGTGAAAAGTCGTCTTTTAAGTGTGAGTCATAAGCATTAAGTTCAATTGCAGTGGATAAGAATGGTCATGGTTGTTTTCCCTATTGACAATTGTGACGAAAATGTCGACTTTGTGATCTGAACCGTCATCTTGTACGTGTATCCACGCTTGCATACTTTCCATGCCTTCCATGTTCATTTCAGGGCAAGTATATGTGTATATGGTTGTATACAACTTTGGTTAGATGCGGGTGCTTCACCTATCTTCAACGCCTTCGTGGACGACACGGATGACAAGGTGTTATCCCAATTCACATTCACGTAACCATGTTTTATTTTTTTGGACTCTGCATAGACCAGTTTCCACCGTAGGATTTCAACGCATGTACTACAACCTACTCTGCACCATTGATTTCCTGAAATGTGTCAATCTTGGCTAGCCTCCACCCATATACATTCTAACTATATACACCTTCGACGTAATAATAATGATGTGGTGCCTTTAAAAGGACCTTTCCTTTTCTTTTTAGAGAGTCAACATATCCTATACCACCAATAAAATCTTGACACAAAAGACATTTGAAAATTTGACGTAATTAAAAATCTTGGATAGTTAAAAAAAATCCAGGTAGATGGGTATCTTCAATTAGATAAAGTCAGATGACTGTGGCCCCCACAACGACCACTCATCTTCAACCATCCTATCAGACTATGCTTCCCACGTCATCAAAAACCTCTGTCCATTGGACCTCACGATTACATCATCCACCACGTAGGCATACCTCTCTACCACGTCACCCCGGCACCAACCTTATCTCTTCGTAAAGGAACCCAGATCTATATTCCACACCCCGCAAACCCTAACCCTAGCTCTGCCAAACCCTAACACACGTCACAAGATCAAATTCGTCGGAGGAGACAAAACAAACATTGGCTAAAATTATTTCTATTGACAGCGGTCGCAGCGATCGAGTATATGGCCGTGCGATTGGTCTGCAGACGTATGGTTCAATAAATATTTGGCAGATACAATTGTTTGTGGATAAAGATCTGTTGGCTCGATGCACTCAGGCGCTATTATCGTGTTCAGGGAGCAAGCAGAAGAGGAGAGGGGGTTCAATAAATATATGGCAAATACAATTGTCTGCAGATAAAGATATGTTGGCTCGATGCACTCGGGCGCTATTATCGTGTTCCGGGAGCGATCGGAAGAGGAAAGGGGGGAGCAACACCTAGACGAGACCACTCCACCGGAGGAAACGCAACAAACCGCGCATTCTTTTCGTACTTTCATGTGTTCTTCAACGGTTGGTGACGCGCAACGACCAATATGTCCCTCATGCTTACGCAGACAAGAATCTCACAGTCTTCCACGGTGTTCACGCTCCTTCCATCATCATCCCCAAGTATCCGGAGCATACAGGGAGGTGGTGCTCGGGAGCAAACCTGAAACAGACAAAAAAAAAACACCACCACAATACAGGGCATCACAACAAATTTTAGACAGTTGTGATGTATCCATGCATCAACGACAATTTGCATCCTAGCCATCCACATTCTGGTTGTGTCAGACTCAGGGGATTTTAATTCTAATAGGGAAAATGACTTTGGCGTAAATATATGTCAACGCATATTCCATATAGCTTTTGATGCAAGGAATATTTGAATTATAAATCTACTTTGTCTCAAAATTATTATTACTATAGGATAATTGTGTTGATAGTGTTTTTTGTGGTGAAGTAAGGTGCTTGCCACTGATAAGTCACATAAAATAGATGGCACATACATTATCTAACGCATCGTTGACGTATGGATGAATGTCAACTATACACATGTCCAATACAAAGAAATCCTACAAAATAGGTGACAACTCTTATCGCCGAAAACCAAAAATTGTAAACCTCCATTGGTTTTCAGTCTTATTGTTGTTTATGCATTCGGCAATGGGTTTTGATCAAAATGAAGCCAAAGTTTGTAGCTCCACTTGTGATTGTTGGCTGTCGTGTTACTCATATTTCCTACAATGGAGAGTCATAAAAGTAATGGTGGTGGAGGGGGTTGGTGGCTTTACACCATTTCTCTAATTTTGTCAACATTTTGTTGTCTCTTGATAGAGAGAATAAGTTGGATGACGAGGACATGATATTTTTCATCTGGGTAGAACACAACATATTCTTTATTTTTGTTATGCACCTAAGAAAAGGATGTTATGATGTATATGTATTGATGGAGATGCCGACATGTGGCACACATTCTCTTATCTTATTATATCATACATTTATGATTTATTATGCTTAGGAGGTCGGCCTCAGTAGTGGCCATACGTTAGAATGGTATATATAAGGGTTAGAAGGTTGTAGTTAATGATCATATTGAGTATTGGAGTGTTATTGTATGGTTTGGAGGTTAAACCCTCGAAGTGGTATTGGAGGTTGCCCCCTCGAAGTGGCAAAGCTATTATATGAGCATATTGTCATCATTTATCTATATTTTGGTGTTCTCTCATGTTATTCTTCCATATATATTCTGATTTATACAAGTAATATCCTTACAAGTGGTATTAGAGCAGCGATTTCGGCCAAAATTAGGGCAAAAACCCTAATTTTTTGTTTCGAATATATCTTGAAGAGGGTATCGAATTTTTTCCCAATTTTTGCATTATAATTTGGAAACACTCTAAGTCAGAATATCTGAAAATTTCAGCTCCATTGGATCTGTTTTGCGGATGTTATTGGTGTTTTAGGTTTTTTCATAAATTCACTTTTTAGGAAGTAAATTGTGGTATTTTTTAGCACAATTTATATTTTCGGAAAGCTCTTGAAATTTCAATTAGAGTTTGTTCTTTGTGGTTTTATCCATCTACCAAAATATTTTCAAAATTCCTAAACCCTAATCATGATCACGAGGATAACAATTTTTTATGGAAATGGTGAGATGGATGCAAAAGAATGGTGGATAAAATTTAAGAATATATATTTCTCATATTTCATGACAAGGAATTGGTTTTCACATTATCTTGGTGGTCCTGCATGGATTTGGTTTTCTGAGTTAAAAAATGACAGGAAGGATTGGTCTTGGGAGGAAATCAAACAACTTTTTATGGATAGATGGGACTATAAAGAGGAAGAAGAGTCAAAGGAAGATGATGGGGAAGAATATATTGAAGAATCAAGAGAGAAAGAAGATGAAGAGGAAGGTGAAGAAGATTCAAGGGAAGATGATGGTGCAGCATATATTGAAGAATCAAACGCAGAAGAAGTTGAAGAAGACTATGAAAAAGAGGAAGAAAAACAAGATATTGATGCAGAAGAAGATATTATAGCTCCCAAGAAGGAAGATACCATATTTCAGTTTCATGGATGCATTCAAAGGAATAAGATAATTGTTTCCATAAACCCTAACAACAAGTATAACTTCATCAACAAGGATATGGCTCAATATCTACATATTCAAGAAAGTAATATCAAAGAAGCTCAAGTGAATGGTAAGAAAATTCAAGTTTTTGAAGATTTAAAACTTACTATGGACAAATATACTTTACATTCAGATTTTTTTGCCTTATATATGGATGGTTTGGATATTGTTCTTGGGTATCCTTGGTTAGAGACATTGGGGACAATTAATATTAATATGAAAAATAAGTTTATGAAGATTTGGTACAAAAAGAAGAAAGTCACTTTACAGGATATCAGGCTTAATGGAAATCAAAGAAAAGTCAATATAGACCATGAAGATGATTTAGAATATAGAGAAGAAGGGAATAAGGATGATTCAAAAGAGGAACATGAAGAAAAAGAAGGAAATGATGATTCATCTACTCAAGAGAAAAAGAAAATATCAAATGCAAAGGTGGAAGAAGGAAAGAAAGTTCATAAACAGGTTGATAAGGTTGAGGATACTACAACTGCAGCATATGGAAATCCACGTCAACATGAGAGAAAAAAATAATGGAGATATCCCAGGGCACATCATATTTCCAACCAATATAGATATACAGGTAATTGGAGGAATAATCACTTTATTTATACAGGGGATCAATGGAGCAACAATTATGAAGCATGGAATCCTTATTATGGTTATCCTTATTATGGTTATACATGGAATCCTTATTATGGTTATGCATTGAATCCTTATGTTGGTTATGCATGGAATCCAAGGATGATAAATTATGGTCACGAATGGAATCAGAGTAGCGCAACGGAATATGGATATTAGCTCAGATATGTATCATCTACCAGGATCACATATGGATGGATGATCGATCATAGCGCAAAGTGTGTAAAAATTTACAACACACTCATTACATGGTTTCTTCTTATGTTTCGGGGATGAAACATGTCAAGGAGGGAAGGAATGTTATGCACCTAGGGAAATGATGTTATGATGTATATGTATTGATGCAGATGCCAACATGTGGCACACATTCTCTTATCTTATTATATCATTCATTTATGATTTATTATGCTTGGCAGGTCGGCCTCAGTATTGGCCATAGCTTAAAATGGTATATATAGGGGTTAGAAGGTTGTAGTTAATGATCATATCGAGTATTGGAGTGTTATTGTATGGTTTGGAGGTTACCCCCTCGAAGTGGTATTGGAGGTTGCCCCCTCGAAGTGGCAAAGCTATTATATGAGCATATTGTCATCATTTATCTATATTTTGGTGTTCTTTCATGTTATTCTTCTGTATATGTTCTGATTTATACAAGTAATATCCTTACAATTTTTCTCTCTAACTTCTACTTTCATTGTTCTCGATCGAGAATTCATTCATGTTCACGGTTCTTTTAACTTTTAATGGTACGCACGAAATGATCTTTCGAAGACGGCGCAACTAACAAAGTGGGCCATGGTAGAAAAGGTTATGAACCCTAAAGCTCAGAGGTAGAGGAAGGTGCAATATGAGTTGGCATGTTTGGCATGTTTGCTCTTTATTTGAAGTGTTTGTTCATCGTTTCATGTGTTGGAGTGTGTTTCCTTAATGCAGGAACATCATTTCTTGTAAATACCAGTTTTTTGGTTTTTTTTCTAATTTTGGAGTGAGATAGGTTTAGGTGGTCCTCTTAGGTTTTTTGGGATAGATCCTAGTCTATTTGGGCCCCTCTTGGCTTTTAATAGGTGATTTTGGAGTTTCCCTCCAAATCCACCATTTCAAATATTTGAATTCTCCATGTTGTGTTTAGTAGTCTAGGTGTTAGGTTAGGAAGCATATAGTGGTTCTAAAGGTTTAAAATACCTCATGTAATCTAAAAGACATGTTCTTCACCCATGAAGTTAGGGTTACCTATGTTAACTCAATCTTACCATGGTTTGGTAACCTAGAGTCAAAAGCTAATAGCTCTTCTTGGTAATTTTAGGGAGGTATTCAAATGAGAGAAGTTAGTTCAGTTGTAGAAGAGGAAAAGATAATTGTTAGAAAGCTAAGAAGCTCAAGAATCCAGATGTACCAATGGTGATATTAATATGAAGGATTTATTGAGAAAGTAATTGTAAAAGTGTGATGAGAATGTGTGTTTAATGAATGATGAATGGTTCTTGTTATATATAGTTTTAAGAATGGTATTGCATGTTTAAGAGGATTGTGCAGGCTTGAAGAGAATGTAAAGGAGGCATTTGAAGGTGTTAGAGCTTCAATAAAGTCGTATTCATGTAAGGGACAGTGGCATTGTGATATATGAGGTAAGAGGTTGTTTTGTTGTCTATTTATGTTAATGAATGATTGAAGAGACTCCATAAGGGTTTAGGTCTGTAAGAGAACAAGTTTGGACTATCAAGAAGAGTGTGGAATGATACCCAAGCATGCATTCTTATGATTATTTGAAAGGAATCTAAAAACTGGTAATAATGTTGCACAGTTTAGGTGTGGACTAAGAAGTCAAGATTTGAAGTTGTAATCAATGTTACAGGGCTTATTTATGATTGAAGGATGGTTGATAAAGTTGAACAAGGGTATGTAGATGTGTCTTAGGTGTAAGAGAAGCTTTTAAAGTCCAAATAAATAAAATTAAACCTAAACAATTGCCCTCAGTCTATATACCATGTTATAGGGTTTGGGAAAGCAAAATTTGACATAACTTGCATTTTCACTGGTGAAACTTGATAAAAATTGGTGAGAAGGGAGTATTAGGGGTGATAAAGGTGTTCATGAAGTTTTACGGAGATTGGTGAAATTTTCATAGGTCAAATATGTGAAACTCGGTCTCACTGTGTGTATGTACCTTGAGTTTGGAGAATTTGAACAAAGAAATTGCTTAATTTACAACAACATCTCTCTAATTCATGTTGACACGTGTACAATAGGTGGAGGATGATCCTATGAAGGTGTGAGCATGGTTGAAAAAGAAGAATCTCAAGGTGTTTAGGATAGAAAACTAGAAACTCAATCTCATACCCTGTCAGTATAACAGTTTACAATTGTGTCTTGTTAAGTAATTATCCTAGGAGACAAATTCATGAAGAAAGAATTGTTAAGGAGGTGTGGCAAGTTGATTTGCATGTGTTTAAAGCTTTGAGGAGTGTGGAGGTGTTCTAAAAACTTGTAAACAAAAAATTCTCTAAGACAGTCTGTGAAGTAACTTCTTGAGCATTTCATACAAAAGTGAAAAGGAGGTTAATTTAAAGTAAGTAGATGAGTGTGGAATGAACATTTAATAGAGGAGTTGTGATGAAATGAAGAGGTGGAGTTGATAGTGTAAGAAAACATAAAGAAAACTAAAACATGGTTTAAGTTAACCTACGGGCAAAACAAAGTTCTAATGCATAGACTTTATATGAATGAGGCCTAAAGACCAAGCAAGGATTCGAGGAAGGTTATAAGAGATGTTAACACCATTTAATAGTGATTGTGAAGCTTATAAAATAAGCAAAGACATTATTTCCTTGAAGGCTATATTTCTAACCTTGGAGACCAAGAAGTGTTAATTGGAGAAAAGTGACATGTGGGTTGAAAGACTTCCTAGAGGAATTAGAATCTGAAATTTTGTGAAAAGCAAGAACAAGATAAAGGATATCTGAGAATGTGATCAATTGCCTTTAATTCTTCAAGAGTCGTTCTAAACAATATGCAGACTTACAAGTTTTCAAGACTACTAAAGAGACCTAATTGGAAACGGTAGAAGGTAAATTGAAGAAGTTGTACTTGGAGTTCAGATCTAAAAATTGGTGAGTTATAAGCCTATAAAGGGTACTTGAAAAGGTATTCAGAGTTTTCTAAGTCCTTGTGAAATGTTCCAGACAATAAGGTTTGCAATCTAAAGGGGCTAGTAGCTCTTAATAGGGTTATAAAGGTGAATGAGTTGAAATGAAGTCTTGATATTTTATGAAGGATTAGATACATGTTAATTTGATGAAATTGAACTAAACACAAGTAAAGGGGGCCCTTGACCAGAACTGATTGTCTAAGAAGTTGCTTGTGTATGCATAAATGAGACCAGTTATAGACCCATAATATAAAGTTGATGGTTTTGATGATCTTAGTCTAACCAAATGTAGTCATGTGTTGTCATCTCGTCTTGACTCCTTCTGGAGCCTATTCCTCAATATTGAATCTCACACGAAGTTTCCAAGGTATATTGAGTTCTAGTCAAATCCCTCTATGTATCTTTTTTTTTTATCAAAATTGTCCTTTATATGTATAGTTTACAAAAATGTTGTATCTAAGGCGAAGACATTTGTGTGATTCTCTCTGTAAGCCATAAAACACATTATGCTAAAAATCTTAGTCATCTACTTGATGTACTTTAGATCCATGCTTCACTCAGATTGCTGGAATGTGCCATGATATGAATTCACTACTATTTTTGTTCTCTATGGTGTGACATCCCTATTCTTTTCTAAGTGTTTAACCCCGGTGATAGGTGTTCATTGAGATATTTCTTCATACTATATAAACATGAGGTATTTTTACTATCTAGATCTTTATCATGAGCTGGTTATGCCTCGTGTGGTGCCACAAATCTAATATTCAACTGTTTCCATAAATATTTTGAAAAACAACTACCGGATATAAACATGATCCCCATACCGATGCAACTATTAGTGGCAAGTATGTCTCTCTTGTCTGAACTTAACTTTATGAGAAATTTTTCCCACATACTCACCATGATCATGTTATTGGGCTATATCGTTTTCTTACCGGCCCACTCTGAAGTTTTTTGAAGAGTTTATGTAACACATAGCTTGTCTGCCTCTTGATATCTGCAGTAAACTGTTCTACATTCTAGCTTATGTTTTCTTATAGTATGTAAACTTTCTGTAATCACACTTTCCTATCATTTATCTAGGATTCATGGGTTCTTGAAACATTTAAAAGGATTGGCATGTTGTATCTCTCTCTAATTGAATCTTTGTTCTCCAACGGTCTCTACGACACTCTCTTATGTTCACAGATAGATAACCTTCTTAATAGCAAAAAACAATCATTCTATTTCTTAAGAATACCTCTTATGTAAAGCTCTATTTGCATGCAATTTTTGACATTACCAAGAAAATTTTCCACTATAAAGTCTTTATAGTGAGACAAATCCATATCAGATTCAACAAACCTAGCCCAAATGTTACAAATTATTTGATATGCTCAGTTTCAACATTTTCAGCTAATACATAGTTTGTCAGCATCAGGTCAAGAGTATTGTCCAGAACCAATCTTATACTTAAATTAACCTTCACAAAAATTCCTTAATTATAAATTCTAGAAAGGACATTATTATTTGTGCTCTTGATCATGTTTCTACATGCTCCCTTGTTTTGTATATTTCTACGGGTGCCAAACACAAGATATTTTATAGCATAACGCACATTTTCCAAACTCTTCTTCAATGCGTAGGAGCTGCAGATCAAATCGACCTTTAGATCAATTTTTATTTTCAATGAGGTGACCACAACAAAAATTTCTCAAAAAGTGTTTGTTTGTTTTACTTTATATGTATGCACGTACAGACATCAAAGTGGGGCATTATGTAGACACCTAATTTTATTATTGGGCTAATTATTTTTTATGGTTATAATGTACTTATGTGTTTATTAATCATTGGGCCAAATTAGACTCTTGTTGGAACGATCCTTGTGTTGTTTAACCTTCAACATGTTTCGATTGTGTAGAGCAATTTTTGACACTTTTGACCTCGTATTGCTCGTTGTGAAACTACCTTCTTTCTATCGTTTCTTCATTATTCCATTTTTTCCATGTATGTTTGTCTTTCCTTGTGTTTCACTCTCCCTTGATTTTCTCTCTCCTCCCTATGTTTCTTAGTTGTTCAAGATTTTTTGCCAAAAATCAACTTATATGGCTCATCATGCTTTTGTTTTTATGGGCCTTTTTGACCCATGTCTTAGGTCCCTTGAGGTTTGTCTTCCTCTTTTGTCAACCTTCACTATTTGTTGTGTTTCAGCTTGTGCGCAAATAGGGTCCTCATTAGAATTCAATGTCTATGAATACATTCAGGGATTAGTGCATTTAGAAAATCAGACAATTAATTCAAAGACAATCAATCTTGCAAATCGTACAAAAGTTATTGTTGCAAGAGCATCATAGTACCAAAAACATAACTCAAACATCTAGAAAGCATCCAACATTTACGTGTTGCATCAATTGAAAGAATAAGGGTTGGGATAGTTGCATGCACTAAACTATCTACTGGCTTCCATTGAATATTGATTCCAAAATTGTAATGACCTTTTCGGGCTCAAAACTGAAATAAACGGATATTGCACCAAACCCAATAGATAACGAACGATATGACCTAAAATTGGCCTAGCAGCCCTCCAAGGTATGTCACTTCCACCCAATGGACTAAAAATCTACCCAAACCCTTGTGTTGACCCAACATGGACTCTTGTGGTTGTTCCACACTCAAAACTTTGCAAATCTAATTTGTCCTAGCAGAAAATGACTAAAAATAGATAGTGCATCAAAGAAATTTGAATGTAGCCCAATGTAATCTCTAAATGAGATCACTTTATGCAAATTTTGAGGGATTTCGTCCTCAAATTTGATTGTTATCGCGGGATTTCGTCATCATAGCTTGTTGTCAAGGGGTTTTGTCCTTAACAGCTGAAACGAAGCTAGAATGCTCTTATATAAGAAAATGGTAAATCAAGATGCTTCAAAAGAACCCCATTGATCTTCTTTTATACTTTTTTCCTACTCCATGTGAGAAGCTCCATGTGGTGGGTGCACCTTATTAAATTGAAGTTGTTACAAATATCTTTGGATTAGTGCTCACATATTTATCTGTAAGGATTAGATGTAATATTCATATATTACATTAGTGAGTTAGTAAGATATTAATATCAAATTTGTGTGAGAAAAATAAAATATTGTAATATTATTACAATGAGTTATCAAACAACTCATTATTAATAATGTAAGGTTGAAATGTATTATGTGAGCTTGTTGAATAAACAACTCACGTAGCTATTTACAGTTGTGTGAGATATTGTTGGGTTTGGAGTGATTCTTGGAGAGATAGGTGAGTATATTGTGGGATTGAAGATTGGAGTTGAATCCTTGTATTAAGGAGATCATCTCCTATATATTGTAAGTTCAACATGTAATTGCTCCAGATATATTGAATAAATAATAAGAGTGTTTTTATTATATTTGTCCTCTGCAACATTATTTCATGTCTCTTATTGCTTTCTACAATTATTTAATGTAATTGTTGTTATTTTATATTAGATAAGCTCTCAATTTTATATCATCTGGTATCAGAGCAGGCGAGGTCAAACTATGAGAGTCATTGCAGGAACAAACCGTGGCCTTTAAGATGCAAATCTGAGAGTTTTGGAGCTTCTGTCGTCGTTTTTCCAATTTTGGGTTCGTAACACATGGATCGCCATCGACTCTTCCTAATCATCGTCGATTCTGCCTGATCGCCAACGATTATGCGTACGGATTGATAATTTTTTTGGATCATCACCATCATTTATTTCCCAATCGTCAGTGATTCACTCTGGTCGCCCACAATCACTGTGCAAACAATACAGTGAGCTTTTTCCTGCATTCTCAGTAATTTTTTTAAGCTTTCCAAGTTCAAATTGAGGGGGGGGCTTTTCAAATTAAGCTTCAAAAGGAAATTTTGTTGAGTTAAGCAACAGACAATGGAGGAAGGAGGTCAGTCAGTGACCTCTCACCAGCCGCAGGCGACAAGGCCACATAATGAAGTTGTGACATATTTTGTTGTTGTGTATTTTAATTTTTACTTTATGCAATTAAGAGCAAATGGATCATACACATGTTCAAGTATTGTAATGTGTGGGAAATTTCTTGTATTTTCCCCTGAATGTAAGAAGGTGATGTGAACTAAATATGTACGTTGTTATGAAATGGTTGGTTCCATTAGAAAAAAAATTTGTGAGTTGTTGGTTCTCTTAAAAAACCTTTTATGGTTACTGGTTCCATTAGAAAAAAAAATTGTGAGTTGTTAGTTCACTTAGAAAACCTTCTTGTGGTTGATGGTTCCACCAGAAAACCTTCTACATAGTGGTTGATGGTTAAGAGTGGTTATTGGTTCCACTAGAAAACCTTCCTTGTGGTTGGTGGTTAGCCAAATTGTAAAACCATATGTAAAACATGAGCACGTACAAGGTAATGTTTTCCCCATGCTCGTACTAAGGGGGGGAATGTTAGGAATATCTTTGAATTAGTGCTCACATATTTATTCGTAAGGGTTAGATGTAATGTTTATATATTACATTAGTGAATCAATAACATATTAATATTGAGCTATTAATATCATATTTGTGTGAGAAAAATAAAATAGTGTAATATTATTAATATGAGTTATCAAACAACTCATTATTAATAATATAAAGTTGAAATGTATTTTTTGTGAGTCTGTTGAATAAACAACTCACATAGCTATTTAAAGTTGTGTGAGATATTGTTGGGTTTGGATTGATTCTAAGAGAGATATGTGAGTATATTGTGGGATTGAAGATTGGAGTTGAATCCTTGTATTAAAGAGATCATTCTCCTATATGTTGTAAGCTCACTCACCATGTAATTGCTCCAAATATATTGAATTGATAATAAGAGTGTTTTTATTATATTTGTCCTCTGCAACATTGTTTCTTGTTTCTTGTTGCATTCTATAATTACTTAATGTAATTGATACTATTTTAGATTAGATAAATTTTCAATTTTATATAGAAGTGACCACTACTCCATGTTGTGTGTGCACTTTATTGAATTAAAGTTACCACATTTGTCTTATTCTATCATGGCACACTACTCCATGTGTTGGGTGCACTTTATTAAATTAAAGTGACCGCCATTGTCTTATTCTATCATGACACACTACTTAATGTCTTATTTTATCATTACACTTTTTCCCCTTCTAATTAATTCTTATACATTAAAGTTGTTTTATCTACAAATATTACAAGGTTTGATAAAGCAACTTAAAAATATAACGATAAAGTACTTCCCTTGCATTTCCCTTTAAGCCCAGGGAAGTCAACTATTGCAAAAAGGGTCGCATGGGAGCTCGTGTTAAAGAGGGGACATTACATAAATTGTTCAAAATCTGAGAGATTTGAAAATAATAGAGTAACACATGACCCTATTAACACCATTTGTTTTATATAGCCTTATAAGGTATTGTGGCTTTATTAGGGTTTCTAAGAAGGAGAACAATTTCCTAATGACACACTATGTTTATATCATAGTTGCATAAGTGTACCAAAACTATATTTATACAGTTTTGGTCAAGTCATTTACGTACTTGTACAGTTCTAGTTGAGGTGGTCAAATTTCACTGTCTTTTTTTAGTTTCTTTCACCTTGTGATTTAGGCATGTCTTCCATTGTTTGTTGCTAACAACTATCTATGGATTTGTGACAAATCAAGTATTATTATAAAATCCTAATTATCGCTTGCATTTTGATTATTTTGATTTTCCCTAAGCTCTAGATAGTTTAATTTCTATAATTAGGTCTTATTTACTATTTCATATATGTTTTGGGCTTGATTGCAATGTAATGTGTTAGTATAGTGCATTATTAAGGTAAAACCACACTCCATACTTACAATAGGAATGTAACAATTTTACGACATGCTTATGATAAAATTATGACACGTTAATGATAACCTAATGACGCACATACAAGTGTTTTTTATGTTAGATTTGTGAGACATTTACATTAACTTTTAAAAAACATGTCGTAAAATTTCCGTACATAAAAATGCATTTGAGTGATAGACTTAATGTTGATTCTACAACATTGTATTGTCTCGTAAATATGATGTAAATTTAAACCAAAAACTTGAAATTCTATCATAAACTCAGTGTTAATCTGACTTAAAAGTCATCTAGAAAGTTTCCATTTTGGAAAAAGGCATAAAGATTATACCATCATCAAGCTAGAAGTAAATTGATAAAATGCCCCAACAATTGGATGATAGTTGATACTATGTTTCCTTAGATTTACTAAAAATGAGAATTATTTCGTCAACTATCAGTAAACAATTAAACTCAAGAAAAGAGTTGAAGATAACGTCCATCCACCCTTGGAAGATAGCTAGAGGTATAATTTTGAGTGTTGAACGACATTACGAGCCACTGGGAATTTCCTTGTGGAGTGGAGAGGCCTTCGATATTTAAACTTGAAACTAGTGGTCAAGATTGGTCCTGAGTTGATAAGACCCAACTTTCACAATCGAATTTAAACGAGGTAGATCCTGGCTACTGTGTAATTCTTTCAAAATATGTTTATCATTTATGGGGAATTAGGCTAGACAGAAATGCATATGTGATTTTATTGACAAGTAGTACTAGTCGATTGTACCATCTACGTCTAGATTAACCCCCTTTTCCTCCTTGCTGAATGTTTGTTGACCATGAATCTTGGGCACGAGTATGGGGACTGTGCCAGTTCTATTAAGCTTAGTTGGTAGGAGATTGACTATTTCTGTTTATCATTATCAGGGAGATCATTATCATGAATAATGGCCTAGGATTTTCATAAAGCTAGCCTATTTTCCAATGGTTCAGTTCGGAAGCATCTTTATAACTGTTTAGGTATCATTTTTAATGCCAAAACTATATGTGGAAGTTCGAGGCTGACAACAATGCTTATAAGATAGGAATGCATACCATAGGTTCTATGGCAATCATTGCACAGATTTTGGCTAAGTATGGGTGGGGCGCAATGGTTGAAAGAAGCGCATAGTAAAAAAGAGGAAGCTATTGCAGAGGCAAGTGGTGATTGTGCATAAGTCAGGGAGTGCTTGTGATGCAATAATTCCTCAACTAGAAGCATAATGTGCGAAGGGTGCATGAGTAGTGCACAACAAGACTTGCAAAGTTATGACCTATGTAGCAACATTGAGGGTGTAAGACCGCATTGACAGTGTGCTATAGTGATTAATATGGTGGTGTTAATGGAGTAATCAACATCAGATAGCTTAAATTCGGTAGATTGGACGCATAGTAGTGATTGAAATCTTAGTATCAGGTTTGTGCTTTATAGCTAAGATCAGCGATAGAAAGGTGCATTTAGGATATTTTGGAGATAGCCCCAAATGCCTAGGACAGTGCACAAAGAGGTTATTTTGTTGAAGGTGAAGACTCAAGAAGTATGAGATGCATGAAAAAAGAAGACAAGGGCGGATGGTAAAGGTCCGTGCAAGTAAAGAGTGAGGGGGTAAAAAGCAAGTATGTTGGATGAATGCGACAATAAGAGGTCAGAAGATGTTTGACAGAGGATGCTAATAAAGATGGAACGGTCAGAAGAGCCCAACGATCAAATTCACATGGCACAATCAGGGATGTCTAGATGGAGGTAGCTAAGAGCATTAAAGTAGATTGAATTCAAATTTGAATATGAGTGGGAGAATCTAGAAGCATCTAGAAGAGGCCAGCCGACCCAAAGGAAGATTAAAATGAGGAGAGAGAAGCAGGAACACATGGCTATAAAGCAAAGGTCAAGTTCTTGGCATCCCATGAACATGAAGTATATGTTCCAATAAGGACTTAATTGGGCCCTCCCCTTCTTCGTCTCATGTGACTCTTACTTGCCTTCTTCACTTTTAGATGTTAATGTATGCACCAGTAAGGTCTTAATTTGAATCCACGCTCCCTATAAGTACACGAGTGTCGTAGTTTATTTAGAGATCAAAAAAGAAAAGGCATTTTATGGAAATCAAGTGAAAGCTAGAGAACTCATTTTATAGTACACATGAATCTATTGAGCATTTACAAACATTTTAATCAAGCAACCATAATAGCATCCATTACAGTGTTACTATTGTATTGGTTTGCCTAGTTGATGAATTACTAGAGTTATTAGTGCGTTGTTTTTTATATTGAACAATATTCATGAGTCTAACAAATATCAAGATAGCTCAGTTATTCCATGGTATGGTGCATACTCCACTACACATTATTTTGACCTTATAGTTTCAAATTTGGTTGCCCAATTAGGGCTAGGAGGAAGAAGTCTAATTTTCTGGAGATCCAAACAAAGACGCAAGATTTTGAGTGATATTTTTGGACAACAAGAGTATACGAACCTAATTGTCAAAGACAATTTCAGTTTGGAGCAATTTGTCTAGAACATCATCTTCACACTCCAAACAATTCACTTTCCAAACACCATAATTTACACAAAGTTTTATGTTCATCACAAGTTTTTTGAGTTCTCTTTATCTACCCTCATAATCTAAGACAGTATTGTTAGAACCTAACGATCATCGTTTGATCATCATAAAAGCCAAGATCTTTCTTATTTCATCTTGCTCTAATCTCCTTAATTAATTAGGTCTAAGTTACTATTAAAGATATATTTAGACATGATTACTTCCTAAAATTTATTTATATATTGAGTGTAAAATCTAATTTTCTATAATATATTTACCAATCATATATTTACTATTTTTCATGAGTTATTTTTTTATTGAATCTAAAATTGCAGGGATTCATCGCATAGAATTCTTAGGTTTAGTTGGCAAGGACTGAAACATTTCCATTCCAGCAAATTTACATGGGACATGATCCTGACTTCACACCTTAATTATTGATATCCCGCAAAATTGAAACATTAATAGATGATTAGGCAACACCTTTTATGTCATCATATATACCACTGGACCACAACCTATTTGATTAACATTAATTATGTCCTATACATTTTCTTTAAATTAATTCAATGGCTAATTATATACCCTTGTAGGAAGAGGTCTCCTAAAACTTTGCTTTCATTAAAAAAACAATCTAAAAAATTAGGTAACTAAAACTGTAACATCTTGTTACAATGATGGAGGGTCATGTGTGTATTGTGAACAAACATTTAAAGGTATCGAATCAAACCGTAAAAACTAAGGGCAAAATTAAGGAAAACAAGAGCTTTAAAAAAAATTCAGAAGAAACCCTAAAAATCATGGAAGTAAAGGCTCCTCTTACCTGCACAAAAGCCCGTCCTTTATCAGAGACTGTAAACGGTATGAATCCAGTAGTGTAAGAATACCTCCATTTCATGGTCAAATTCAGCTGCACTTGTGAAGCTATAATATTGATTCCGATTTTCCCCAAATGAACCGAAGAGGAAGGCACGCTAATATTAGCTACGGCGGCATCATACAGTTTAGCTTTGAAGTCGAGAATATACGGAACCTTCACCGACTTTTTCATGTCCGGTATGCGCAGAGGAATTAAAGATTGCAGAGCCTCATCGACCAGAAGCTCCCTCGCATAGTTTAGCCCCTTTTCGGAGACAGTGACCTCTGTAAAACATGACGAATTCAAACATCCTTCTGAAATTCTTTGGCCACACTCGCAAAGATCATCGGCTGCGAGTAAGAGGATCGTGATTATGAAAAATTTGAGCCACAAATCCATGGCTATTCTACCAAATCTGTTCATCGCATTTTCAGTAGCAGGCGTGGTTTTTTTGGCATCATCGTCTGTGAAAAATTGGCGAAGGGGAAATTGGGTGTTTAGAAAACCTGGATGCTTTTAGGACACGTGGCATATCTGATGACTTGGCGTATCTCTCTGTTAAAGGTTTGATGCCAGTACATTTTCCTCTGTGAATGTGGTTCGGCCGTGGGACCCACGTATAAAACCGTGTTAAAGACGTGGCATAAAATACGTCCCATAGAGGCCAGTGGGATTTTGGTAAATATCGATTATATAAAATAATCGATAAATGCAACTTCACGAGTTACGGATAGAGAAATAAAAGAAACGCTTACAAAACAAAACGAAACAAAAAAATATGAGAAATTATAATTCGCCGGTAGGTAGGCGTCTATTATGAAGTTGTTTTTGTTGGGAAGTGTCAAATTTCCGCAGGGAATTTTCTGATAATATTTCTCCTGTAAAGTCTATTTCATCCATCGTCTTTTTTTATGCTTACGACATGTTGTGCTCAGGGTTGATTTACAGAGATATTTTCAGAGGTCTTAGAGATAGGGTTTTGAGGGTTTTTGAGATAATTTGTCAAAAAGTCGAGGGTTTTCAGATCTGATTATTGCAACGATTAGAGCATGTGTTTGGCGCCACATTTGGAGACATTTTGAGGGTTTTTGGCCACTTCCCAAGGGGGCATCCCACTATGGGATTTCGCAGTGATTTTTTGGAGGGTTTTTAGTGTGCCATTTCCAAATCTGGAGGTTGGGTTTTCATTTGCATTGTTAGTAGATGTTATTTCCAGATTTTCAGCATTTATTACTTGTATTTGGAAAGATATGAATTTTTGAAGATTTCTTAGCTGTCTAGGGCTTTCTGTAATTTTTTTGGCAATTTTATATAATTCAAAAAATTTCAAAAATAATTTTCTTGTGTTTATTTATCATTGTTAGCAAGCTCTCTTTATACATTTTCAAGTGCATTTTGAATAAGTATTTTGTAGAGTTATTGATTTAAATGACAGTTACGCTGCCCTAACTTGGTTAATTTCTGCAAAAATCGGTAATTTTTATTTGGCTGCAAATTTTTATATATTTTGTGAATTTTTGAGTGGTATTCCACAAGGGATACTTTAGTGGTATCATGAATAGTTGTTTCTCTAGCACTGTTGGTTGAAAAGATAGAGGTGACAGCTTTGTCTAAGGTTTTCTTTCAGCATGCCTTCTAAGTTTTGAGATTGCAATTGAAAGCGATTCACCTTTGAGAAATTATATTTATAATTGTAATATGGATGGAACTACTGAATGTCTGGAAATCTTGTAGCCAGCTCATTGAGTCATCCAGCACAGGTACCTAATTGATACCCATGACATATATTGGGGTTATATAACAGTATGGGACAATTAGTACATAGAGGTCAAAGTGGAAATATTAGGGCTAAATAGAGATCATCCCCATTGCGCCTACCCAAAGATGCCATCTTCGGGTTTCACGAATCGCTCAATTTCCTGAAAGGATTTAGTAATGGTAAACAGCTTTATTCTATCCCGCTTACAAATGTCTACTGGATTGAGGAGATCTTGTAGCCCTGTAACCACGTACACAGATATATTGAGCGAGGGCATTCCATAGCAAAGAGAATTTTCTTACCTTGCCATTTATTTCAACAGATATTGTGCTATTGATCAACCCATGAGTGGTCATACGAACCTACAGGTACCTGAGTTACAAAGGTAGATTGAGACATACTTGATAATGAGTTAGCACACTTCGATGGGTCTAAGAAGTGTACCGCAAGAGTCCTAAGATTCAGAAGTTGAAGCTCTTACTTCGATGTTGAATCCCATGTGCGCGGAGTATGCAATTAAGTTTGTATATCTTACATACCTAAGGGAGATGCACATGATAAAGTAGCATCATGGATTGATTGCACAAGGGCATCATACACATTGCTACTTATGCAAAGATGGCACATGCATGTCATGGTGTGCAGATTTGACATATAACTAGATTTCTCACCTTACAAAGCTCATTCCCCAAGTTGACATCACTCATGAGTGCAATAAAATAACGTTCTTGTACGCAAAATCTACAAAAATGAAGATCAAGCAAGAGATCTTAGTTAATAAAAAAACCTTACAATGGTAGCATGTATGTAAAAGGAAAGAAAACCTGAAAAGGTTGACTGCAATTTTCATTGAGCAATGGTTGCACGGATGCTGTAACTGCATTTGTGAAGGCATTTGAGCCTACTTCATTACATGAGCAAACCAAAAAAAGAACATGCAAGTTCTGGAGTTAGCCACTCCAAAGTCGTAGGTATTCCACCAAAAGTTCAACAAGTTAGTCTCTTGTCACATCCTCTGGATAAGACATGAAATTCAGAAGTAATTATGCCTGCATGGTTAGACATGAGGTAACATTTAATATTAATGATAGGATTTTTAGAGTGCTTAGGGTCATGATATTGATGCAAATGACACAAACTATATGTTCGATATGCCGTACATTTTAAGTTGTTAAATTGAGCATGATTGCACAGGATAACTGACTTATAGACCCAATATCAATGAGATATGTCGAGGAGAGTGAGGGTCACCAGATGTGACGGGGTTAGAGACCCACAAGTACTAGATTCTACCTTAGTTGCGCGTGGAAAACAAATGATTTGTAGCAAAGCTTCTAGGAGGAAACATAGGTCCAACGAGAGAATGGATAGGGATATGTTGTCTAGTACTCTGATGGAGACATTGTTTTTGGATTGCAAAGAGTTTAAAGGACTCAAACCAGGGATTTCAACAAGACATTGTGGTACTCATTGATAGTAGGGCTACCAGAGGCAACTTTAGGTGTAAATACATAATTTTGGTATGAGAAGATGAGGTTTATTTGTTAAAGGCCTTTGCATTGCTTCTAATGTATTTTGTGTTGTAGTCGATTATTGGGAGTATTATTAGGATGCTTATGGCAGAGTGTTCCACTTTTTTGTCATCTTCCATGGGTATGTACACATTTACCGATTATTCTACACATTGTTGGTCATGAGAGTGACCAACATCCTGCTGGGAGTGTAGTCTCTTCACTCTCATGCTGAGTTCCTGATTTTCTCAATTCTTTTCCAGAACGATGGAGTTGAACTTTACAGTGCCGAGGGTAGGAATGTGATCTGTGTGGGGCCTTCTGACCCTTGTTTAGATCCCGAAAGGTGTTTGGCCCCTCATTGTCAACTTTTCCCGCCTATGGCGTATCAGCATGTGCACCAGTAGGGACCAAATTTGAATTCAAAGTCTATAAATGCATAGGTGCATTACATTTACAACAATCCCGCAAGGAATGAATTATCGAATTGAATGATATTGATTGCATCCTCCTGCCAAAAGAAATTATAAGCATTTAAAGCGGCATGCTAGAGCGGTGGTTACTTCTCCTTACCGTCACCCCCAATGGTTTAAGGATGAGATCGAGAAGACTATACATGAGCTCATTGATATCGGGCATATTAGACTGAGTTCCAGCCCTTTTGCTTCTTCGGTGGTATTGGTGAAGAAGGGTGGGACCATGCAGATGTGTATAGACTACCGTGCCTCAAATAAGAAGACAATAAAGAACAAGTATCCCGTACCACACATTGATGAGTTGTTTGATGAGCTACATGGTGCAATCTATTTTTCAAAAATAGATTTACAATCTGGATAATATCATATCAAATTCAGGGAGCAGGATGTCCATAAGACAACTTTCATATGCCATTATGGTCACTTTGAGTTCTTGGTGATGCCCTTCGGATTGTCTAATGCTCCAGCTACATCCCAGTCTTCCATGAAACATGTGTTCAATCGACACTAGCGGAAGTTTGTATTGGTTTTTTGTGATGATATTTTAGTCTACAGCATGACTTGGGAGAACCATATTAGGCACCTTGGTGAGATATTGGGGATATTAGAAGCTAATTCACTATATGTGAAAGCTTCTAAGTGTGAGTTTGGCATGACCAAACTTCTATACTTTGGATATGTGATTGTTGGGGGTACAGTGAAGGTGGATAGAGAGAAGATATGGGAAATTCTGGATTGGCCACCAGCTAGGACATTGACACAATTGAGAGGATTCGTGGGGTTGTGCACATACTACAGGAGCTTCGTGAAGAATTTCTCTCGGTTGACTGCTCCATTGACCGATTTGACCAAGAAGGGGGCTTTTGCTTGGTCAGAGGCAGTGCAACAGGTTTTTGATCACCTCAAGGAGGTGATGAGTTTATGTCCCATTCTCGCATTACCAGATTTCTTCTGCACATTCATTCTAGAGTGTGATGAATCAGGAGAGGGTGTTGGGGCAATTCTCATGTAGGATAGGCATCCCATTGCCTATGAGAGTAGGAAATTGAGACCCGTGGAGAGAGGGTACCCTGTTTGTCTGCTTTGGGGTTCCATAAACCTTGCTCGTTTTTCCAGAATTTTGCATGAATCTCTAGAAAGCTACTTTCGTTCTTTGGAACCTTATGAAATATCCCTTGTTGGGATCTTACAAAAAATTGACAAAATACAGAAATTTGCAGCAAATACTAAATCTCATTTTTTTCTGATTTTATGCAGAAAATTACAGCTAGGGCAGCGAATAGTAAAATATGAATAACTCCCAAAATATCCGCTCAAATCACTTGAAATTTTAAAGAGAACAAGATAATGACTATAAAGAACACAAGGGAAATATTTTTGGAATTTTGTCAGTCAAATATAATGCTGCCAGATTTTTACAGCGTGCCTACCAGTTAGGGCAACGAAAGCTGAAGAAAATTAATATATTTTGCTAAAGATAGTCCTCTCAAATGAGCTTGAAATTTTAAAGAGATCTTGGGCCACAAAAATATGAAAAAACAATATTCCAAAATTAGTTTTAGCATTTTTCAGACACGATAATGCTAATTTTGCCCTAAAAAATAGGTCACCCAACACATTTGGCATCAATTCAGCGTCCAAAACTTCTAAAATTCATATCTTTCCTGATTGCAAGTTCAAAAAATATGAAACTTGGAAAATAACATATATAAATATAGTAGATGACTATTCCAACCTTTAGATCTGAAAACGACCAACTGAAAACCCTAAAAATTAGGGCTGCAATCTCCCAAACAAGTCGCCCTCCTTGGTAGATGACCAAAACCCTTGTGAAAAGTCCTCTCGAGATGATGCCAAACCCTTCCTTTATTGCTATCGTAGGTCTGATCCAAAAACCCAGCTAAAAATCTCCACCAAACTCATCTCAAAACCCCCCAAAGACCCTATCGCTGAAAACCTCTAAAAATACCTATATTAAAACAACCCTGAAATCAGCTTCAAAATGACAAGCTAGGGTAGATCTTTCACTATCGAAGAATGCCCTACTAGCTTGGGATGGATCTCTCACCACCAAAAGCTAGAGTTCCTGCAAGATTTCACTCCACATGCTATAGATTTGCAAACAGCATTTGCACATGAAAAGAGATAATTGGCTATGCAAGCCCCCTTTTCCTTTTTCCCCCAACTCCTTATATAACTTCTCCAAGGCAAAAGAGCCCCAATAAACCCTAGTCACATTTTCCCCTTGGAAGGGCCAATAAAATAAAAGTAGCTTAAGTTATTTTTCCCTTTTTAAGTTGCCATGGTCCAAAAGTGACCCCCCAACGCAAAATTAGAACATTAGTACCATGTGGCCCCTTTCTAACGACAAAATGTAACATCTAGTCCTTCTAAAACATCTTTTTGCATATGTCAATGAAGAATTATAACAAAATTGACTAGATATTCATACCCAATAGCTCCCAGCGTCCAAAGCCCCTTAGGTATGACCAAGGTTTGCACTTGAATTGGCCCATAGGACTTTGATGTAGGAAAGGGGACATGACATATATGTCATCCTCAAAGTATGGAACTTCACTAAGTGCAAACATGACACTTAAAACAGTCTCACAATTTTCTTTGCAACAACATTGGTAGGTCAATTGCTAAACTTGTCAATTTTCCCAACATCTAAATTAACTGTAAAATGACTAGAAATTTGGCATTAATACAATGAGAAATATATGTGGTTACGATTATTTACAGGATCCTTTGACATTCTTGGTTGTGTTGGTTATCTTGAGGAAACTATAAATTTTATCATCAACGTGCCAATTACACCTGAGGTGGTTGTAATGACGTGTTCAATTGGTGTTTGTAGATAACATAAGAATATATAGGTTTGTGATTATTTACAGGATCCTCAAATTATTCTTGTTGCAAGTGCCCTTGTGCAAATGTGCTTACACTATAAAAGCATACAGTGCAATATCCCTTATGGGATACCACTTAAAAATAATGCACAAAATATTGAAAGTTTGCAACCAAATAAAATATTGATTTATGCAGATTTTTACAGTAAGGACAATGAACTAAATAAAATCAATATCTCCCAAAATATCCACTCGAATTACGTGAAAATTTAAAGAAATCTTGATACTAAACTGTAATAAGTTTCTGCCTTTTGGCCACTTTGTAATGTATTGTATCAATCTGCAGAGCAATAAAACACGTCTGTGATCGACTTTAGATCCTTTTCTTGTCCCTTTTTTCTTTCATCTGATCTTTCAAATATAGGTAATAATGTTTCCACCTTCATATGGTGAAAATGGTTGGCTTGTAACCCTGCATTTAAAGGTTGGTTTGTCGTCTCACTTGGAAAGGGATTGGAAACTGAGTAGTTCAGGCATTCCTTCAAAGTGATGCTAAGCCCAGCCCAAATGTATGTCTTAAGTCTAATCTAGAATCCCTCTGATTATCTTCCCCCATATGCCCCCAAAAAATCCTAAAACCCTGTCTCCTTGGTAAGTTTCTAGATTAGGTATCTCAGAGATACAATCCTTAAAAGTAAGCTCTCACGTATGCACCTAAACAGATGAATAGGAACTCTCACTACCTTTAATCTAGAGATGCTTTCCCAGCTTTTGGAAGAGTCTCTCACCACCTTGGGAAAGCTCAATGTCCCTATGCAATTTCACTCCACAAGATGTAGATGCGTAACAGCAGTTGCACGTGAAGGAGGATAAGATTTTTAGCAACTCAAATTTAGGGTGTTCCTGAATTCTGGCACTAACAGTACTTATATAGTCACTCCTAAGGTAAAAGAGCCCCAATAGAATAATAAACGTATTTCATTCCATGGAGCCCCCCCCAATGACAAAATAAAATTAACTTAAGTTACCACCAATTCGTCCCACTTTAAGTCGTCAATGGTCCAAAAGTGACCCTAAATGCAAAATTAGTATATGTGGTAACAATGTCATCCCTATACCCAATAGCTCTCCAGCATCCATTAGCCCCTCAGGTATGTCCACAGGCTAAGACGAATGAAAAAAAACTCCTTAGGCCATTGGTGCTCGGAATTGGGGACATTACAGTCCTCCCCTCCCCGATAAATGCTTTAGTTCCAAGCATTACCCTGTCCTGTTGCAGAAGCTGAATACCGTACTGTAAGTTTCTCCACCTCACCCTGTCCGCGACCATGGATCAGTGTGATGAGAAGCACCCAAGAAACCCCATGCGATCATCATGACCTCCATATGGTATCGAGAACAATGTTTTCCGTGAAGTAGAATGATACCCAAACCGACTCTCCACTGGTACCTGCACCAAAATTGCCAATCTGTCCAATTCCTGCCAATGCAAGGTTGTCATCATGTGATCACTCACAGCCTCTCCAATCAGCTCCTGGGTATGAAAGTCCACTTTGAATCCTGTAGAATCTCCTAAATCAACCTGTGAAACAACCTGTATACACACAAATGGTGCTAACTCTCCCACATGACCTACACTCGTGTGAGAGCAAGGCTCCTCATAATGTATCTCAAGGTATCTCATTGGGGGAAAAGTCCCAAGACTCTGGTAGATAGTCAACTGGCAATATCAGCTCCACATAGTTCACCTCCTGCGCTAAATGTGAACCTACCGAATAACCATGAGTCAATTTCATCTCTCCACTAACTAGCACGTGGGCGAAGTACTCGTTGGGCATAGAAGCAATAAAATACATAGGTATGTTATCCTATGTAGACTCAAAAAATTATGAACCCGTAAGCTCTGACTTTTCATAGTGACAAACCGTATATGCCTGTATACAGTTGAGGATATCCTCACTCAACCTATGCCATATGAACCTCTCTGACATGAACTTGTAGGTCTCATCGAAGCTCAAGTGCCCAGTCACGGAAGAACAATGCACATGTTGCAATATCTCCATCCTCAACCATGAATCTGATACAAGGTACAATCTACCCTGATAGAAGATGATCTCATCCTCTAATCTGTAATTGTCATCCTGTATGTGACCATCCAGAATCTCAAAAGTGTGTTGGTTCTTAGAGTAATAAACAAGCAAATGAGATCTCCAGTCTACCAAAACCTCAGATAACCAACCTAATGATAAACTCAAATGGTCTGAGCCTGTAATCCCAATCTTTGTAATTGTCTCATGTGCAACACTATTGGTTACACCCACATCCATGACTCCACTCACCCCACCTAGATGTCAAAGTCTCCATCATATCTAACTCACTCCCCAATTCAACATCATCTGACTCACTCTCCACATAAGTCATCATGGTGTGCTCTGTGTTTGCAGCAAACAATTTGTCAGAATAGGAGTCATCAAATATCCCACTTGTCTCATACCTTGTGATGTCACAATGATCCACAAGACGCTGAGTTCCTTCACAATTCAACTGCTGCAACGACATGCTTCTTTCTTCACCAATCACATATTTTGCAATCTACCCTTGTATACCATGAAATATGATTTCTTTTGTTTTCGTTGAAAATTTTCAGTTTATCCACATGAGGGATGAATGAAAATTTCCCAAAAGATGGAAGCCAATATGTCCAATGAATGATTCCAACTTCAAATAACCCAAATGTACAAACACATTCAAGTACTTCACATCTCTTAGTGACAATAAAGAAATGACTTACCTTCTTTGTGCAAGACATGTCTTTCCATGGACATAACTCATCAATTCCTTCTATGTTGGGAATACACATGGCTGCTCCCTCATCATACTTTATTCTCTTTCCCCATATTTTCATTTCATCGTAAATGCAAGAGAAAGGGAAATCAACATTAGAACTCATGCATCCATAAACTTTATCATAAGGAACTTCATACCTTTTACTGTACCCATTGATTATCGTCATGAGAGAAGACAACACATCTGAAATAGCATAATTGGGGCTACTCATCATACCTTTGCAACTCAAAAAATTTTATATAGGATCAGCATCTTCATTCTCCTTTCATTTTTCAACACATGCATCATCATCTTCCTTAACATCATGCAACCATTGCATCCCAAAAATAGTCTTACCTCTAGCAAATTCAACCACAATAAATATACCACATACTTCATGTCCTTTCAATATCATGGGCTCCCACATTATTTTCTTTGCCAACATATGCTTATTAGTTAAATCAAGAGAAGTGTGAATGGAGGATGTGTCTATCCTATCTAGCATACCTTGAGACGTGATTATGAAATAGTCTTCCTCAATCATCCAAGCATATAAATGTTGTCTCAAATAATAGAAACATGGCAAAACATAGGAGAACTCAACAAGCTAGGAAAATGGTAACCATTCTCATACCTTAGGATGCTAAAGTCATGAATGCGCCTTGAATTCAACTCTTATTTGTTAACAGTAAATTACACCTTGATTCTTTGAGCACTTTGAGGACCAAATGCCCCCGCTAACTCTTCCAAGGGTTCCACCATGTAGCTGGTATAAAAATTAGTCATGGGCTCTATTCATAAAGCATTTCCTCCTCTCTTTATGATTGCTTGAGATTTACTCTCCCTTATTGCATCGAAGTCTCCAATGAAGAAATCATGCTTGCCAACACTTGTAATCCCAAAAGACACATTTGAATTACTTCTTTTGCTTATGAAATCGGTCGCAAAGTTTTCAAAATCAGAATTGATAGTTTTGGATAATTGCAACATATTACCAGGATCCCATACCTTATAATTCCCATGAACCCATGTATCATGTAAGATCTGTCATCTTTGCTTCTCTTGTATCTCCTCATAAAGAAGATTATCACTCTTTGTCTTCATGATGACTTGACTTTGATGCACCAAATTCGTAGCATTCTTATCGATAATATGTTGAATACCATCATGATAAAATTGTTGTAATGATATAGGATGAAGATGATGAAATAAATACATGCTACTACTAACCTCCTTATAAAGAATATCATCAAAAGGTTCACCTTCTATTGCTCATTTAGAAACCTCCAAAACAACACCATCCCTATTGTGATTCATGATTTTAGATGGAGAATAAGTGCAACAAGAATCAACACTTTTCACAAATTTATGTTCATTAATGCTTGGTAAATCCACCCCATATGCTAATGAATTGTTCTTCAGAGGATTGATAGGTACCTTTTGGAATGAAATATCTTTTTCAATTTTGCCACCAACCAACCATGTTTTTTCATACCTTTCAATGCCATCAATGTCCTCTGTGTGTTCAAAATAGACATATGTTGAGTTGCCCCCAACATTGTTTCCTGAGTGTCCGTTGAAAGTACCTGAAAGCTGATCAAAAGTTGCTAGTTTGGAAATTACAATAGGCTACAATTTTACACAAGTGTCCATGTGAGGCTCCTCCTCATGTGCAAGTTGCTCTATAAAGACTTTTTTAATGGGTGTAGACTTCCTTACATCATTTGCCCACATCTTTTCCTTGAACTCTTGTAGGTGTTGTCTTGCTTGGGCGGCTATCAATCTAGCAGATCTAGCTCATTTATTCTATTCCTCACACCGCTTTAGAGTTTCCATTACATCTTCTTTGCTTGTATATACAAATTTATTCACCTGAGCTGGAATAATTTCACTAACAAGCAAAGTTTCACTAATGCAATTATTTTTCTCAAAGGAAATCATACCTTTTTCTCTAGAAGCTTCTTATTCTTCAAATGAGTTCTTTTGTAATTCAGGTACCGCATATGATGATCTCTCTTGAGCTTTCTACCAATCTTCATCATGCAATAATCTAGAAATGACATATTATCTCTGAAACCCTTACTCAAAGATTGGTATTTCCTCCAACAAGAATCCTCATCAATCACCTCTTTTGGGTTCCCTTTATTATTGTTCTCACCTTTTTCCTTATCGTCCCAAGATTTTCTTTGACTCAAATTCTGAGTGAGCTGACTCAAATAAAGGTTAGTGGCTTCCTGTTGTTTCACCATGTTGGTGAACATTTACTTCATAAAACCCACATTGAGATCTTTCCAAACTACCATATTTAACCCACACAGGCTGGAGGAACAACATCTCTGATACCACTGTAATATCCCTTATGGGATACCACTTAAAAATAATGCACAAAATATTGAAAGTTTTTAGCCAAATAAAATATTGATTTATGTAGATTTTTACAGTAAGGACAACGAACTAAATAAAATCAATATCTCCCAAAATATCCACTTGAATTACTTGAAAATTTAAAGAAAGCTTGATATTATTATAACGGACATAATAACACTATTTTTGGATTTTTATAGAAATTAAAATGCTGCCAGAAAAAGCACAGCATGCCCTAGACACCTGGAAAACTTCAGAGGTTCGTAACACTCCAAATATGAGAGAAAAAATTAAGGGTCTTTGGAAATAACATTTACAAATACGGGAAATAATGTTTCCACCTTCAGATCTGAAAATGGCTGGCTTAAAACCCTCCAAATAAAGGATGCAATTCACCTCTCTTGGAAAGGGGTTGGAAACTTATGGAGGCGCCTTCAAAGTGGTGTTAAGCCCAGCCCAAATGGTTATCGTAAGTCTGATCTGGAACCCCTTTGATTATCTTCCCCCAAATTCCCCCAAAAATCCTCAAACCCTTCCTCTGAACCCTCTGATAATATCTCAAAAACACAGCCATGAAAGTGGCTCCAAGAATGACAGACTAGGGTAGATCTCTCACTACTGAAGAATTCCATGCTAGCTAGGGACGGGTCTCTCACCACCGAAGCTAGGGTCCCTGTGGGATTTCACTCCACAAGTTGTAAATGCGCAATAGTAGCTGCACGTGAGGGAGGATAAAATGTATGCGACAAAAAGTTCCTTTCCTTTCTCCCCTAGCTCCTTATATACTTCTCCAAGGAAAAAGAGCACCAACAGACCCTCGACGCATTTCATTCTATGGAGGGGCCAATAAAAATAAAAGTAACTTAAGTTACTTTTCCCCTTTAAGTCGTCATGGTCCAAAAGTTACCCTCAACGCAAAATTAGAATATTAGAACCACGTGGCGCCTTCCCAATAGCTCCCAGCATCCACAGCCCCTTGGATCTGACCACGGCTTGGACTGGACCTGGCCCTTAGGCCTTTAGCGCAGGAAAAAGGGACATTACATACAAAAAGCTCATGAACTATTGACAAAATTCCTAGAATAGTTGTAATGTCCAATTTGTTTTCATTTGTGCTCTATAACCTCTTCTTGTGGAATATCATAATTGCAACAAAGAGAAAAAATGGGCATCCTGACGTAACATTGATGATATTACACCAAATGAAACCAACAATTGTCCAATCCATTCAGTTAACCTTTGCTAGCATACTACCAACATCTGCAACATATGGGGCTTTGAAACTAGGCTACGCAAAATGTGGTAGCATGCGTTGTTCAACAAAATGCCTGAAAGAAATGAATTTTTATGCTCAGTGCCTAATTTTATGGTAGTCAACAATGCCAAGGTAATAGTTAGATATACAACAATAAACCAATTTATTGAAAATTTCAAGTCTTTGGTACATAGCTAATGTTTGAAGTCGAGTTCCAAATTGGTAGTCAATGTTGAACTGGACAATAGATTTAACTAAGAAATTAATGACCGGAATGAGAAATTTGTAGTATCTATTAATACAATGTTAAGTATACTTTGATATACAATTGATTTCACATAGGGATGTGATTTACATTATTGATGATAGCATATTGCATAGAAAGCATTGCATAAGCACAAGGTCAGACTGAGGTAGGGAATCAGTTTGTTCATTAAGTATTTTATAGGATATATCAGTGCTTTTTAAGTAGCTAATTGCCTGATAGAGATCAGAATTTGTTTTTAAGGTGGGGTACTTTGCATAAATTTATTGTGCTTGTTTATCTCATCAAACTACTACTATTATATATTGTATGTTTTATTACAATTCTTGATATGAGCTGTGTGTGAAATTAGGCTCATAACTAAATAAGGTGCATTCCATTAAATTTTTCCGATGCCTAAGAAGACTCTTAGATGAAACTTCATATCCCTGATGGTTGTTATTGCAATTTATTTTGCTATAATCATATTGATCTATTTTTGTGTTAGAATGGTCAAATACTATTTATTTATGTATCTTTATTTTTGGACAAGTATTCTTAAATATTCACGAAGCATGTGCAATTGGGATTCTGAATGTTGTTCCTCTCTTTGGGCAAGTCTGTCATGACCTTGGTTTGAAATGGTGACATGCTACTTGTATTGATTTCATAGTTTATTGGATGCATGGAAATGATTCAACACAGATCATACAACTACAAAGTGCATGTGTACAATTTTGGAATTGTTTTATGGGAGCTTATAATAGGTTGGCTTCCCTTCTAGAACATGGCAGCAGGGTAAGCAACATGTGTTGTGGTTAATCGAGTTATATGGCCAATTGTCCCCCAGGACTACCCTAAGGCTTTGTCAGACATTATGACCCACTGTTAGGATGTCAATCCTGATGTGAGGCCTTAATTTAATGAATTGGTTAGAATGTTAGAAGAAGCATAGGGGAGATGGTGATGCCAGTTCAAAAAGCCAAATTCTTATGTTGCATGACACTACCTCTTACAGATGATTAGGCAATTTGTCCTTTACATGTTTGTTGTATATTGGAACCAAATATTTCAGAACATTAACAACACATGCTTCTGTAAAATTCAATTGAGGAGCACTAGAGGAAAACCCCAAAACAATATTGTATTATATTCCTTCTTGTACTCGTAATAAATAGATCTCTTTTGGATGGTTGAAAAACTTTAACGATTAAAGACATGCACATATCACTTCAATTTTTTAGTGAGAAATCATTGGTAGGACAACAACAAAAAAGTGATAGAGACGCCATTAATCATTACCATTTATTTTAGAGGACATACTTGCGCTTTCTAAAATTTGTGTTCTCTTACAATTGAAATTTATTTCCCAACTTTTTCAGAATAGGGTGCACACTTTGCAAAATGTAGAAGCGTGTAAATAGTTTGACAAAATTCCTGAAAATTTGTGGTCGGTACATACCCTGACCATTTAAGCTACATTTTGGTTTTATTAGCATGTAGCCATGTAGGTTTAACAGATGATGGTTTTAATTACTTCAATGGAAATTAAACCTGAGGTAGTTGAATGGATGTGTTTACTTGGTGTTTGTTACACATACATTTAGCGACGCCAATAGGTACATGTCATATCTGGAGTAAGGGACGTGATTCTCTAGCATATAGCAATGTTTTGACACCACCTTTCAGGTATAGTCTTTGCCTACATGTCCACATCTTTCAGATTGAATATTTCTCTCAATAGCAATTCTTTACATAGGTGATCATTCAAGGCAGAGTCTACAAATTTATTCATCCTCTTACATGGATTTGGATGATGACTATCTCTTTTTTGCTGATATAATTCCAACCAAGCAAAATTTATGATAAAATACAATATATGTTATACAAATCCATGCATGGAGCCCCCTCTTTTGGTTTAGATAGGTGTTTGATAACCGCATCTCTTGTAATTGTAATGAGAGTCATTTTAACAATTCATATTCTTTACACCATGAACACCAAAGTGTCCATGTTAAAAATTGGTGGACACTTACATCTGTTTATATGTTTTTAGCTAATAATAATTAATAATTTCATAGTTTTCTTTGTAAGTTTCTTTTTTATCAGTGTCACAAAAAAAAATGAGACATATTAAGATAGCATACAAGTTACTCCACACAACCCTCTTGCATGCTTTCCTCTCTACCCAAACCACATTACACATGTCAATATTTTGTAGGCATATCCTAGTGTAAATGTAATATTGTACCTCCTCTTTCGTTTGAACTTCATCTATATGTATACACAACATATGATCTTATATACACTTCATTCACCTTATCTACATAGATATGAAAACCACCTTGTGTAACCTTTTCACCTTATGTATGTACTTTCATTGCTAAATTTGTAGTTGCCACTTTCCTCTCCAAAGATACAACACCCTAACTTATTTCCTATGTTGTTTTCAAACATCCTCCACCCAATACATTCACCCCTACCTCCTATCACACGCAACAATTGGCACCAGACCTCACTTAAAATATCATGCAACTTCACCAACTATAAGGCCCAAGGTATGACAACGTTGATCATCAGGGACCAACATTTATTGTGCTCTCTATAGTACACTCATTAGTAGACTTGTGCATCTTGCCTACTTTTACATTTGAGTGCTATGCCAAAAATGAGGTGAACATAAAATGTAAATGCACAGAAAGAAGAGGAGCCTAGATTTAGCTGTACAAATATGCCTATACATTTACGAAACATTTAGCACATGCCATATACAAATAAAATATATGTGGTGTACTTAACGTTGTTATCTTGTATTGATAGAAAAAAAGGTTCTCAATGAAAACTTATGGCCCTTTTGTATTTAACACGGAATCTCTATCCATTTTCATTTTTGAACATTGACCTAATAGTCATGAATAGGAGTGAAACCTTTGAATGCTCCCCATGGAGGAATACTCAAAAATGACAACAAAAATCAATGAATAGTCGACAACAAATTAGAAAAATTTAAAATCCTTGAAACATCAGACATTTCAAAAAACCATAAAACATATATTTCACAAAAAACAAAATCCAATTTAACTTTACATTGTCATCCTCTCCGGCATAGTTTGCAACTCATGTGCAATTGCTAGTTTTATGATTTAGAACATTATAGTATAGACATTTGCCTTACAAATTTGAATCGATGTGGTTTTTATAAGTTCTTAAAATTGATTATTTGGAAGTAAGTCAAATGATTGTTGACTCAATGGTGAAGATGTTTGGCTCTTAAAGAGCCCACCAGGGTTTAATTCTTGCTGCAAGCGAAGTCAGGAGATGTACTATAATAAGGGATGAGGTCGGGATCGTGCCCCAGGTGAATTTGTCAAAATGGATACCCCTCAGTCCTTGGTTGCTTAGCCTAAGAAATCTACCCATTGCACCGTGGGGGAAGGCGGTCCGCGGACCTGCCAAATTTCAATTACAAAAATTATTTGGAAGTAAGAATTTGTAATCTTGAAATTATCTCTATGAAGATTTTAATTTCAGTGTCTTAATGAAAGCCCCTTGGTCTATTGGTGATGATGTTGGCTCCCATGGAGCCCACCAGGGATCAAGTCTTGCTGAGTGTAAGACCTAGAGATACCCGACACGGAGATTCAAACGGTTGAGGCTAGGATCATGCCCTGGGTGACTTTGACGGCATGGATGCCTCTTATCCGTAGATGTTTAGCTGAATGTGCTCACTAGTTTAGTTTCTTCGCATACTTTGTATCGTTGAATCGATATGTTCCCTCTGGAACCTAGGCAGAGATGTCATTAAACTATGTAATTCAGTGCCCAATTGGGCTATTGTCAAATCAAAAAAGAAATTGAGTGTCTTTTGTCAAAGTTAAAGCATCCTACAAATAAACAAAGCTAAACATATTTGATCCTCATACCAAATGAAGCTTTCCAAAGCTCCATGAAGATCTCGAAAAAGATAATGACATTTTCTACAAATCTATAGAAACTATGTAGTGGTGTAAAATAGGTTGCATAGTTTATCTCATATAGAAAATATATAGTTTTACTCTCAAGAACATTTGTGGACAATGTATCAAATAGACTAATGGTTATTTATAAGAAACAATGACTTCATATCATTAATCAAGGTTCCATTCAAAAATATATAGTTTTACTCTCAAGAACATTTGTGGACAATATATCAAATAGACTAACGGTTATTTATAGGAAATGGTGACTTCATACCATTAATCAAGGTTCCATTCGAAAATATATAGTTTTACCCTCAAGAACATTTGTGGATAATGTATCAAATAGACTAACGGTTATTTATAGGAAACAGTGACTTCATATCATTAATCAAGGTTCCATTCTTTTTTATTATTAGGTTAAAAATATTAAAAGCTTTTTTTATTTGATAACATATACATAAATCATGAAACAAATACTCCTTTTAAAATTTAACATATTTTTTAATCAAATTTAAAAAAATATTTTATCCAATCCAACCATATATATCAAACAACACTATATATGTATATATGAATATGATATTAACAAAAATCTAAGTGCACTTGACCATCTTATTGAAAATAGTTATGTTTAACTTGGAAATTTTGTTTTTCAAAATATTATAGTTATTCATGTAGAAAAAATGCTACTTATAAACATAAGAAAGGTGTGTTTAATTATTGGTATTGATGGATTTTAAGAAAATTAATGTTTACAAGTGAAAACTATAGTGTCATGGTGTTAAAGATGTACTAATAAATGAAAATAAGTATAAAGACATGAAAATGACATATCTTGTCGAGAAGGTTACATAAGATTTGTTGTGAAAATACACATCCAATATTATCAATAAAGCCACCCTAAATGTTAGATTTAATCGGAGAAGGTTGTCAAGGATAGAGTATAGAGACTTGCATTGTTCACACGAGATCAAAGCACATCATGAACAAACTAATGACCTGTTACTTTTCCTATAAGATATATAAAGGAAAACGTTAGCTAAGGAATCCACATCTGAGAAAGTACATGTAGCAAATGAACCCTTAAATGCTTATATCTTACCTACAAGAGGCTCGAATTATACTTTAGAAATTGAGGTGATTGTTTCTTTTCATTGTACTCTTGTGCCTCAATCTAGCACTCCTATAAAGGTACGTAAAACTATTACTACTACTCAATGTCCTACGAAGATTCTTACACAAACTACTTCTAATGTTCCTCATAACCATGTGTAACATAACTTATTGGCACTTGAGTTATTACACAACTTATTTGCACCTAATGTCCTTAGTTATTCTTTGTCTATGGTTTCATTGATTCTAGAATTGTTTTGTAAATAGCAAGGGTTGACCCTTCACAAGACATCAAGGCTTTATAGGCTTCATGTCTAGATTTTGCGAATAACGATAAATTGTAGACCAAGCTCTTTCCAAGAAGTCTAAGGACTATACTTTAGATTTGTTTTATGCCCTACCATCGAGCTCCCCACTATTTTGGCCGACATCTTCTTAGCTCATTTCTCGATAAACATTAGTCAAAAGGTCATATTTTCACAAATCACACAACTCAAACAAGGACGTAATAAACATATCAATGACTATGTCTTGAAATTCAAAACTATGCTTATTTTAAAATGTCATATTCATTACGTAATAGTGAATTATAAGATATTTTCACTCAAAATTTACTTTAGCTTATTAAAGGCAAAGTTTATGTCTTAAACATTGTCAATCTTTCAATGAACTTTGACATACGGTTAGGAACTATGAGATCAAGATATTTACAAAAACATGCTTAAATATGGTAATAACACCCCTAACACTAGTGAAGCCAAATATCAAAATAAGACACCAAGGCTAAAATTAATGATACACCTATCTTTCAAGCAAAACATGAGGCCAAAAATAAAGTCAATACAATATCACAACCACTAACCACTAGATAGATTTGTTCATGTTCCTTCATAATGAAGACAATCACATAATTATCTAAAAGTCCTTACAAAGTGCTTCAATGATTTCTCAAATACAACATGATATCTTTACCCCTTGAACGTGAGATTGACTTGACATCTAGACCTCTACCTCAAAATTGTGATGTTAATTCATGTTGCGACTATCATCTAGCTTCAATCATTCTTCAAATAAATGTTTTTAAATTGAGACAAAATTCATAATTTAGTTGAGAACAACACTATATAAGTGGAACAACCTCCATCGATTACATATACTCCACCAATGTTTAATGCCTATGTATTAGGTGGTTTTATAAATGTAGTCACAAATGTGTGCGAACAAAATACCAATGAATAATTTTGTATTATGTTAAAAACGGTAGCAGATAATTGTCTTAGAAAATAAGATTAAACAAACTCTAGATTTTTAATGGTTGCTCCAAATCATTCCATATTGTGCATATACCAAATAAATCCATATTGGGCATATAGTATTCGAAATAATTCCGAATACTTTCCTAGATTGTATGAAATGATTTGGATGAAATTTTGAGGGAGCATTTAAATCTTAAAAAAACTTGAATATTGTTTTACAAGATTTTGATGAGTCACCTATAAAAGACAAAAGTCTATCAAATAATTATCATTAATGTCTTGCCAGCATATACATTGAAAAGGAAGTAATGAATTTGGAGTTTTCTATGAGAACAATTTTAATGACTGCTTATAAAAACTAATCAGTGTAAACATGATATGAATATACCTGTCAAAATGCCACAAGAAAAAATATAAATATGAATAAATAATTAAATAGAACCCTGAAAGCTCTATTTACTCTTCAAAATAATGTTAAAAATAATGTTGAGGTTGTGTTTTGTCATTAGATTTTGACATTATTTATGTAATGTTTTCAGTCAAACACAACTACATTAACACAAATGATGTTTTAATGAATTCACCATTACAACAATTCAAAAGAAAAACATTTCATAGTAAAGGTAAAAATGAGTCATAATTCCTTATGTTTTAAAAAATTTCAAGAAAAATAGAGTGCCACGTAGTGACTTAATATTGTTGTAGTTGAAATTATTGAATTGTATTAAATGAGTTTTTATAATCATAATTGGTCAAAAAATGTTGAATTGATATTTTAAAAATACATATAAACAAATATTTACGCCGAAGGCGTTCCCCCTATGGTAAAGGACCTCCGAACGTTTCTCTAACTAAGTTAAATTTGACGGCCGTTTCGACGTTTTTTAAAGCAATTACATTTGTCGGCTGTTTTGACAGTTACGACGGCTTGTTTGACGTTTTCGTTTTTTGCGGCTATTTTTACCAGTTTTGATTTTTCGTTTTTGCATGCTGGATGCAGGTTCAAAATTGGTTGATGACGTTTTCGTTTTTTTTGTGGATTTCGTCAGAGTAACCCAAACCCAAATAAATGAAAATGGAACTCGGATTTCGTTTCCAGGAGAATTTTTTTAACAGAAATCTTCACCAACTTGAACTCACGGGGACCAACTCTGATGGGCTCGCCATTTCTCGCAAACACTTAATAATGCTCGCTGCTTTGCTCTGCTCCCTCTCTCCCTATTTATAATACTCGGATCCCAAATACATTCCATTGCAAAACAAAGTCGACTGAGATGATGTCGTCACTGAACTATTAATTTGTGATTGATGATATGTCTCATATTGTTAAGTATTAATTTCTATGGTCAAATGGGACATCTGTGTCATTTTAATACATCACGTAGTAGGTGTTTTCCCCTACGAATTTCAAAATATCATTATAAAATAAGTTTCATATGTAGCCAATCTTTTTATAAAACATTTAAAAAAACAACAGTGGAGTTGCAAATCATGTTCAATGTAGAGTTAGAAAACAACAGTAGTACCTATTTCTCAATCAATTGATCATTATATTAGTGAGAGGGCCATCTCATATTATCGACCATGCTAATTACGCCGAAGGCATTCCCCCATGGGAAAGGCCTTGGCGAACGTTTATGAGATTGTGTAAAATTTGACAGCGGTTTTGACATTTTGGACGTTTTCATTTTTTCGGGTTATTTTTTACAGTTGTTTTTTGCATGTAATGTTTTTTTGCAGAAGATTAAATATTTCATTGTTTTTCCTAATATTAATCGACATTCGTAGGTTTTACAAAGGGAAAACATGAACCTGCAAACGAAATATGAGATTGAGAATAAAAATTCAATCTTTGTTTTACAATAAATGGCAACACAGAATGGCAATGGCGGTTTCAACAATCGAAATAATTTGTTTCTCTTTGCTGCTACTTTTGCTTTCCATGAAAGCATGCAAACAGATCAGAGGTCTTGACAGTTTTTTGAACATTTTTTCACGCGATTAAATTTGTTTTTAGTTTTGTTGCTCGATCACATTGAATTGGTGGCGTTGGAGACGACAGTAGCATTGACAACGTCTTCATGATTTGAACCCTTTTCACGGAGACCAAAGAGGGCTGGGGACAAATCCCCGTACAGACCACCCAACATCTTGATGATTTGAACCCTTTTCAAATCTTTTCTCTAGATTGTGTTGTTGCATTTATTTTTACAGTTTTCCCTTATTTTAGTGGTCGAATCCATCTATTTTTATTTTCCCTTTGCTTTGAACCACTTAGTCAGAGGGTTGCAGGTTTCAAATTCGTATATGATGTAGACTTCGTTCAAAACAGTTGATATTTTTTTCACCCATGATTCTTTTTATTCTTTTTATTTGAGATTTTCGTGACTTTTATTGATGAAACCCCTCTTTCCTTTAACAGCCCAGATTTTTTTCTTATTAATTCAGTCCACTCGGAATCCTTAAAACTTTCATATAGGTTTTTCATGAGTGTTCTCCATATAGTGTTTTTAGGGTAGAAATGGTGAATCATCTGAACAGGAAGGAAGCAGCTAACATTGAAGCAGAGTATTCCTATGGCGATTTCTTGGCATCTTCAAAAAGATTTCGCCTGGTAAGTTTTTTCTTTTAAAATGTGTGTTAGGGTTTTGGTTATTTTTTAGGGTTTCATGGCATGGTTTGTACAGCTCAGAGACAAAACTTGTAGATATTTGTCTTGCAATGGTTCCATGGGTGCCATCTCAATTTACCACGTGTGTGCAGGAGTTGTCATCATGAATTTCAACACCTGGATTCTTGCAGAGCATAAAAAAGAATCAAGATAGAGTACCTGCAGTTGTGTCCCTTCCAACAATCATGAAATTCAACAATATATCTCGTAGATACTTGTCATATAACTTTTCTGGCTCCTTTTCACTTAAACCAATGAAGCGAGACAATATATTTGTTTTTCCTGTAAACAATTTCAAATCCAGTGAAGTGAAAAACAACGTGGTTATAAGTAATGATGAAAAGGGCTAACTTATTATTTATGCAGAGTTCTCAATAGCCATTATGGTTGATGTGAGTATTTCCTTACATTGTTGTTTTGAGCAGAAAAACCACAATTTTGATGCTCTCCTTCATGATGGCCTCCAACCCAATATTGAAATATATTCATTCATGCATCATGTATATCTATTATATTCATGCATCGTGTACTGCCACCAAAAAAACACCAACCAAACAACCGATGCACAACTAACACAATAAACCCAAATTAAATACATATAACATCAACTATAAAATTAATTAACTATCGAAAACGGTATCAAATATAGTCATGTACAAATTTTTAACAAGTTTAAAATGTAGAAACAAACTTAAAATTAAGTAGCCCATCTATATTTCTACAGAGTTCTCAATAGCCATTATGGTGTTCACATTGCATTGTACACATGCGATTGCTAGTATTTAATATGTGGGTTTGTCTCATTTACAACACGCCTATTGACGTAATTAGTAAGAGTACATTAACAAGTGAGCTAATTTGATGATAAGACACTAACAATACATTAATAACAAGTAAGTTTTGTTGACTATAACAATACATTGTTCAACTAATTCTATGTTTATTATAAAGTATTTTATGAATTTTTATGTTTTTTTAAAAGTTACTTTCTTCTTAATTGAAATAAATTTTTGGAGCTTGCAAGAAATTTCAACTTGTTAGTTGTGTAAAAAAAAGTTACATGGATTAAAATTTTAAAAGATTGATGTGTAATTGTTCGTTCCAATTAATCTAACATATCCAAAAATAATTAATCATTACAGTCAGGTCTTCACGTCGATGTGATAAGGTTTGCTTTATTATATCTAACATATCTGGAAACAATTAATCACTAATATTGTTTGGCTTCACAAAAACATCCATCTTTTATCTTCAAATTTGATTTCCACACTCCTCATATTCATTTTACTACATGTTCCTAAGCATAAAAAATATATCCCAGCAGCATAAAAAATATATCCCACCAGTGCAAAAATCATCCATCACACTGCTTCAGTCCCATGGGCATAATTAGTTGTAGTTATTTCTGTAACTTCTTTATATTCATTTTTTCCTACAAATAACATGTACCACACTTCCCTCTTTTGTCTCCCATGTACCAAAACAAAAATATAAGAATACAAATTAATACAATTATACAAGACATTGATAATTGCAGACAAATTGTTATTGCATTGTTTTAATTTATATTCCTCTAAAATTTTATTCACAATTTCCGTGTATTGTTGTTTGGTGTACTAGAGAAAGAAAGGTTGAGAAGAATAATCCAAAGCATAGCGAGATTGTACGTTGAGAAGTTATATATGGTTGTCTTGTGTTTTGTGTGGGATAATTGTGTTCCGTGTAGATCTTTAAAGTTAGGGCTCAAAAGCATGTGACAATCTTGTCGTCTTAAGAGGTTTTACAACAAAAATATTGGTTTTTTGCAAGTGTGGGCCATTTTAGTATATCTCTAGTTACGCCGAAGGCGTTCCCCCTATGGTAAAGGTCCTCCAGACGTTTCCGCAATGATGTTAAATTTGACAGCCTTCCGAACGTTTTTCTGACGTGTTTAATTTTGACCGCTGTTTACAACGTCGTTTTCACTTTTGCAGGTAACTTTTATTCGTAGATTTTTCGTTTCTATTTTTAACCGTTGTTTTTTCTATTGGTTTTTTTTTGCATGTTGATTTTTCCCCTCGAATATGGCACTGCGGCCTACCTGTTTATCCAGATGGGCGCCTACAAGAGGAAAAATAAAATAGTGAATAATAATTACTCACTTCGAAGTCGAAGATGTCTGGCGATGGCGCTGAGAGCCGCACGAGAAGCCTTCCCAAGACAATGAAAAACATCTGCCATGCAGGGGGGCGACGAATCCCCTTCTTCTATCGCTCTACACATTCATAATTCTACTATCGTCACCACTATTTCTCTCTGTGCGCATGCATACGCATGCATATATGCATGTGCCAATTAAATGAGCAACATATATATATAAACACCAAACGCAAGTTTACATTACTAGCAGGTGTTCATTCTGAGGTTAGGAAGGTGCTGGAGCCATGGATGTAGGCTGGGAGGGTGACATTGCAGGATATAAAAGAACAGGAACAGTTTGATGGGTATTATCATAATCAGTTTCTGGTTGTGAATGATTGTCTGCACAGATACAGATTCATGGCCAACTGGACTTTTTTCTTCGATTTGGATGAGTTTCTGTATATTCCTGGTGGGAGGAGTGTGGAGTTGGTTGTCCATGAATTTTCTAATTATACCCAGTTCGTGATCGATCAGTACCCCATGTCCAACAAACTCTGCCTGCAGGCCAACGATTCCAACATATATTCCAGGTAAGGGATAAATATTCAATCCCAAATTGGACCTTGCTTAAATTTGATTTGACTAGCTTTAAAAAAAAGGAAAAAAATCTCTGGATTGCCTTGAAGATTAAATTCTGCAAGATTTGTTCCAAAAATGTTTTTGGCAGATACCGACTTTTAAATAGTACAAATATTTTGAATAGGTCTTTTCAGAAAACTAGAGATATCATTTTAAAGACGTTTATTTTAGATTGTTAATGTCATCTTGACTGATAATTCTCAGTTTCTTTATACATTTCCTACCAAAACTTGCCATATGTATTATTAGGTCAAACATCAAATCAAGAGAGATTAATTTGAAGACGTCTATCTTAAATGTGTAACATGTCACATTGATTAATAATTCTTTTATTTCTTTTATTAATTTCTTATTATCTTGTGAACATTAAGATTAGACAAAAAAAAACCTTTCCAAAATACATCAAATTTCCTACCAAAACTTGCCATATATAATATTTGGTCTAACATCAAATCAATAGATATCAATTTCAAGATGTCTGTTTTAAATGTGTTATATGTCACATTGATTAATAAATTTTTTATTTCTTCCATAAATTTCTTACTATCTTGTGAACACTATCCAAGGGAGGATTTACCAATTATTATTATCTTTAATATATCAATTTTGGGCACAATACCTATCATAGATAACATAATATTAAAATATATTTATGTCTCAAAAAATGCAAAATTAAGCCACAAGAAACTAATTGCTTTGGGTGAATTTATTAAGTACTCACAACTTATTGAATTCCATGTTCATATTTGTTGGACAAAAGATAGAATCACTTAAAAAGGCCTTTCTCTTGTGGCATATTACTTATTTTAAGATAAATTAAATTAGTTTCCTTTGAAACAATTGAGGGTTCATCAGTTAATCAATGAATTAGATAAAAGACTAAGTTAAATGGATGGATAAGGTGAAAATGTATATAGTTTGGTAAGCAAGTAAATTGTTATGTCATTTAGAAAACAAACTCCAAAGACATGCAATCCACATTGCCTCAAGGAATAAGTGGAGATGCATACTTCTGAAATAAGAAACGGGAAACAGGAAATGAAACAGAAATGGATTCAAAATGAGAAACAGGGGTTTTAGGGTTTTATAAATTGTGATTTTTATACATATAAAAGAATTATTGAATTTTCACTGTCGTACTCATTATAAAACAAAATTACAAATCATTTTAACGTTCTACACGTACAAACATATATCATATTCAGATTCAGATTCATAATTCAGTGATGACAAACAAACAAACAATATTTCAACAAACATCCATATCAACAGAGAGTTCATCTCGACAGATCAAAAGACAAAGTCACAAAATTAATTGCCACCAGAAGTTGAAATTGTTACTTGCTATTGTATAAGCCTTAAATGCAGAGAGTTGAAGTTTCAGTTTCAAGGTAGAGTGAATGTTAGAGCTACGATAGTGTCGTTTGTAGGGTATTCAGTTTCTCTTGATCTCAAATCACTAGATCAATCTTCTGTCTTACTTTAACTCTTCTGGAAGATTTCATCATTGATCTCAAATCAGACTGCATCCGAAAGACCTGATCCATCCATTTTATTTTTACTTAGCACATGGTGGTGAGAGTGCAAGCCCTTAATGTGGTGTGTGGTGGATCTAGGTTTCTACGACTGAGCTAAATTTGATGGTCGTTAAAATTTTTTTCATCGTTGTTAAATTTGACATTTGTTTGCCTGTATTTTTCTGTGTGATGCTGCCACACGCGGTTTCTTCATTCACAAGCTCTGAATTTAGATTTTGAAGTTCCAAATGTTCAAGAGTTGTTATCTGTGAACACAACTGTGCAACAAGATGCAGAAGAAAACCTTCGTTCTCTTGGGTTCCAAGGAATGTCAAAGTGCATTAATACGTTTGTTAGCACTAGATTTTGCAGACACAATTTCGTTCGATTAGGGTTTGATACCTACACAAGGCGCTATAGTTTTGTGATTGGAATAAATAAGAGGGAAATAATCCCCGGAGGATTTTTGGTAGTGAAAATATATGATTCAAAGGGGATGAATGGACTACATTCCACATGATTAATGCTCTGTCATCAGCTCCAACAGGGGAAGGATTATTCTCTGTAGGGAGTTTCTACTGGGTTAGTGTAACCATCGAACTCAAAAACCGATTGATAATAATGCGAACTCGTGTAGCCACACTAAATGTGGAAAACAGGACATGAAGTATTAGTAGCACGCCACAGAGGCCTCTTAATCCTAAATTTGAACCATACTGCCATGATTGTATATCTGATTGGAACTTGACAGGGTATGACGGGAATGTGGTTTTGGTGTACACTAGATATCTGTGCTTGTGGAAGTTGGATGAAAATAATAATTCATGGGCAGAGGCGAAGCCATTTCCTGAAATTCCATGTAATCATTTTAACACTAACACCTAGGTTGAGATCCCTTCTTATTGTGTTTGCACTATCATGGCATGGAGGATCAAAGAGGGGCATAAGACCAACAAATTGCCAGGGTCCTCCTGGACTTTCCTTCCTACCATCGGGCACCTCCTGGGAAAAGTTTAAGCCAAGTTGAAAACATGTACAGACATGGCTATTATTAAAATAGAACTAAACCCCAAAACACAAAGTTGCACCTGATATGTAACTTTAAGAGAATAACGCGTCACAGATATACAATGCTAGCAGAAAATGCACCGTTTGAAAATGTCCCACATTATTTGTTGTGTCTACGAGATGGGTTGCTTTACCAAAAAAGATGTAGACTCCTGTAGCTATAACCACAGCTTCCAGTTCACCTTGCTTGTGAGTTGAACCTGAGTAAACCCCATCACCAGGATTCTTGGTCACTGGCAATGACTCTCAGTTAGTACAGACTGTCATCATAAGAGACTCGTGTTAATCCAAATTTTGTTAAAGCCTCAATCAATTTATATGCCATGAAAACAAAATACAACATATAACCTGATCAATCTTCAAAGGGTCTCCTTCGAGAAGTCTACAATCTGTAGGAACAATATCTCCAAGTTTAATGCTAATTATGTCTCCAAGAACCAGACAGGCAGCATCTTCTTCACTCCACCGCCCATCTCTTAGAGCCTGAAATGAAAACATGGATTCTAGCGCAGCCTTAGATAGGGAAACGAGAATTTATAAAATGAAAATTAGTGCATTTGGAGCTAGGACCTTTGCTTTTGGAGCCAACCAGGCCATTAGTGAAGCAGCTGCATTGCCTGCATTGTTCTCTTCGATAAAACTAATAGTGGAGTTGATGACAAGCAGTGTTATGATACCAACAAAAACTTTCCAATTAGGAGGCTTCCCTGCAAACCATCCATGCAATGAGACTCATAAAACTTGAGCCAAAACTTCAAATTACAAGCCACACATACAAATGCAATGTTTAAACAAATGCAAAAAAAAACTTCAAACTTACTCCTCCATTTGCCAATGCAGATGGGCATAACTGTTGCAGCTTCCATGACCCATGATAAAGGATTCCGCATAAAGCCCAAAAAATCCTACTACACCATACTACACCATTCAACAAACAAAACCCTTCTACCTCCACTAAGATTGATAATTCAAGGAACGATTGGCACAGGAAAATCATTTCTGATAAATAAAATCTAGAATTCATTCACAACATCAACCACATCTCCCTCACCTCTACTTGTACTCGCCCCTACTGGTGTTTCAGCATTCAACATCTCTGCATCTACAATCCATGCAACCATGCGTATTCCAATCAAAGAACTGAAACCCCTTGAAGGTAGTGCATTATCGTCTTTTCAAGAGTCACTGAAACATATAGAATATGTTCTTATCGATGAAATGAGTTTCATCGGGCCAAAGTTGCTAAGAAAAAATGACAGTAGGCTCCACAAAGCTTTCCACACACAAGAACATCTAAATTTGGGAACAGATCTGTCATCCTCCTCGGTGACCTCAGCCAATTACCGCCGGTTTTGGACAATCCTCTTTATGTAAGTAATTCCTATGAAGCAACCCTTTGGAAGGGATTTCAGTCTTCCATTACATTGCAAACAATATTTTGGCAACAAGGAACAACCAATGCATAGGTTTCATTATGGAATTTACTGCTCCACATGCAAGATTCAACCCCTCTAATTGAGGATTGGGAACTCCTAATGTCTCGCACAGACACACACCTAACTCAGCAGGAGCTCAACATTTTTAAAGACTTGCAAATATATATGTACGAATTTGTAACAAATTTGAAATGTAGAGATAACACCTTAAATTTAATGCTTCATATATATTCTTACAATTACAAAATCAATTACACCCCTTATCGATATCAACTACAAAAATAATAACTATCCCTCTAAATCAAATAACATATACCGTTCGGCGTTCACATCTCATGAAACACATGCGATTGAAAAGCAATAGATTTAAAAACTGATTGAAAAGCATATTTCTATTAATCATGCATAATGTACAATCCTGGTTATATCAAAAATGGGTGGCTTGGCATCACACCCGAGAAGTCAGATTGAGCTTATAAAAGATAATTTCGTTTACCTGACTGTGGAAGAATCAGAAGATCCCTATCATACACAATCCCTAAACAAGTAGTAAGTGTTTAACTTTGGAATATCGTCGAATTTCGTATGTGTCAAATGTTATGCCACCTGACATGAATATCAGATCTGTCAATCAAAGTTAGGATTAGAATTTGGAGGCTGCAGACTGAAAGAATGGTGAAAACAAATTTGAGTGGTGTGGCTGCCAAGCAGCAATCCTTCACCACATTTCTTTATTTGCAGTTCTCAATCATGGAGGTGATTCATTTAAACCCAAACAGTGTGGTGGAATCTCATTTGTAAGATGCTTACACATAATTGTTTCCCAAAGGATCTGATTATGGAGGCTAGTGATTATAGCAGAATTGCAACGTTCAGCATATCTAAAAGGAAACGAACAAATACAGTATCGATGCAACAGCTAAAACGTCAACAAACCCGAATGTACAGCATGTATTTCAAGATTTGGCACGGCTCAGTTTTTTTTAAATTCTTTTATATCAGGCGGTTTTAAATTTGCTAGTATTTTAGGGTCTATGTAGCTTTTTTCTTAAATGTTTATTGGGAGAGTCATGACCGGTGCTATTGCTCTAGCACTTTAAAGCTTATATAGACTTTTATAAGCCAGTTTTTTATTAGTTATAGTTTACTCTTTCAATAAAATAGCAAAATATACATTGAAGCTTTCAACAAATACATCAGTACTGACCATTGTCTGAAACACCAACATTGGATGAAGCTTGAGATTATTCTCTATTGTAACAGAAAGATAAGAACCTAAGAAATAATAATCTCTAATTGGATTGTGGACTATCTCATTGGAGTTTCCCAATAAAAATTATTTTAGTATATGTAGTCTCTATTGCCAAACTTGCTGTAATGCTGGATGCCCCAGCCACTCTTTATTTGCATGCACAATATAATGCATGCTTGTTTCAAATAAATCAAATAGATAACATAATAAGAAGCCAGATATTAAGACTCCGACTTAGTGTTACATTATAAACCCTAGACACTTCTTTGCTACAGTAAAAGGAACATTTATCTGAACTGTTAGTCATCCCAAAATGAGGTAAATCTGTTGTACACGAGCATCTGTTTTGCAAGTTCTACCAGTTATCTTCTTTAGATGCTACAGTGTGAGAAAACACGGCAACAAAGAATCGAGTCAGTTAATACTAATAGGTCTTAGATAAGTTAAAAATATGAAAATATGTAATCGGCCTTTATTTAATACAAATGGGATGCCCCACTTTGAACAGCAGCTATGTTCCTTACTGCACCAATGCCAACATACTGGGCCTTTGGTTGTGACAATAATGGTTGATTAAGGCCATCTCCCCTCTTATCATCCAGCTCCATTTTTGCAGTGGAACTTCTTCTTGGATAAGAGTAAACTGGTGAAGGGTATTGGGAAGTTGTGGTACCGGAATTTCTGTTTACCCTTCTAGGATTATATGGCTCCTTGATGCTGCCACTTTCGTAAGGTAATACAGGACCAATAACTTTTCCTGGTTTTGCGGCACTTCCTGTGAGCAAATCAAGCCCTTACCTTAGTTTCACGTTCAACACTAAGAGAACCATATACAAGAATAGACTGCTAACTACGATATTGAAAGTTAAGCACAATCAATCTAGGATCAAAATATATGTTCTCCATGTGGCATCACAGACACTGCGATGATACAGAGGATTTTAAATATTATTGAATGCTATTACCTTGCGAAACTTTTTGAGGCACATGCAATGGAACCTTCATATTCCCAGTGCTCCGCTCATGTTGCTGTTTCTCTGCCTCTCTAAAACCCCTATTAGCTTCATTACGAATTTCAATTGCATGATCCCGAGAAGGACCTGAAGATGCTTGCTCTGGCAAGGGGCCTAATGGATTTGAATAGATAACACATGGTCTGCACATTGTCGTAATTTATTTAGAACTATATCAAACTAGAAATCAACAAACAAATTCTTTCTTTAAGTTACAATAAAACCAACCCATCATCGTAAAAAGACTTGGCACTCCGAACTACATAATTTGTTGAGATGGGAGCAGAAATTCCACCTTGGTAGAGATGCATGCTGCCTTTCTAATGGAGGTACTGTTCCGCCTTTACCATAATGCTCCTCCAGATGAGCAAATTGCCTCTTAAATTGATCAACCGCACTGTTATGCCAAATAGTAGAGAATGTTATGAATAATTTATAATTTTTCATATAATGAAGTTCTAAGAGGAGGAATGCCCGCTAATGTTTTTTGAGTTTTTCTTCAAAAATTTGTCAAAATCTTTTCCCTCCAGCAGATTATCTTTGCGCAATTGAGTTAAAGTCAGCCTATACCTAGGATACATAAAGTTTGAACGATCTGTTCCATTCAGGTATTCTTTCAGCATCTGCGGATGATACTCGAGGATTTCACGATAAATAAGTTCTCTTACATCATCTTTTGTAACCCTTCGCCTCTCAAATTCAAACTCCATTTTAGTTATTGGCTGAGCTACAGGTTCTCGTGAAACTCTTGATAACCCTCTGAAATAAGGATCAGCCAAAGCCTGTGGCATTATCCAAGGAAGAATTCAGAAATCTAAAAATCAAAGAGAACAAGATGCAGAGGCAACTTTTTGTCAATAAACAAATACAACATGTATTATTATATTATATGCCAATGAAAGGGCACTATCAGGACCTCTTCTGCAGTAGGTCGATCCTTTGGATCAAATGCCAGCAATCTCTCCAAAAGCTTTAGTGCTAATGGATCTGTTCCTGGGAATTTCTGAATGAAGGATACATGTTGCTTCTTACGCATGCCATTCAAGTACCTTCTAGCTTTTTCATTGCGAACCTGCACAGCGAAAAAACAGAGTAGATCTGTAAATTGTATGGAAAGCATATCAAGACAAGGAACAAAGCAATGGGAATATATGTATACTTTCTAAAAAAGTGATTATTCACCAACTGAACAGAGCAGAAATTTAACACAGAAAAAGCAACGGAATTTGTGTTAAAGAAACAAGCCTAAAAGAGAAACAGAACAAACCCTTGCAATTGTTTCTGGGGAGGGTGTGCCAAGAAGATCTGTCATCAAATCAAGCTGATGAACAACATTTTTTCCAGGAAATAGTGGTTTTCCAGTCAAGACTTCAGCAAAAATGCATCCAATACTCCAAATATCAATGGCAGGAGTATACTGCAAATATAGAGGCATTCAGAGAAGTATACAACTCATAGTCAGAAATAAAAAAGTAATCTGCATACATTTTCTAACATAGTCTGCGTGCTGCCTAGTATCTGATGGTGCCCCAAAAAGTTATGCAGAATATTTATAAATTTGGAAAAATACTTTTTAATCGCCAACATTTCCTACACAGATAAGCTCTCATATGGCATGATAGCTTACTATACCGTGATGTCATTCTGTAATCACAATTCTAGATAAGAATAAACCGTATACTTTAACCAAAGATTTTTTAGAAGACAGCTCTACAATCTCGTATATGCAGTTAATTTGCAATTTTATGGGCCAAAGTTCCATTGGTTGTAAATTGCAAGGATTTTTCTGCTGCATCTTTCTTTATTTCTCCAATGCTTTTTCCTTTTATGTCATAGACACAACACTAGTGGTATCAGAGATCTGATAGCTTGTTTTATGTGATTATTGGGGCTTTGTGGTCCAAAATGGAAATGTATTTGCAGGATATTTGAACCTACAACTCAAGATGTCATTGTCAAGACCCAACAAAAGAGCATGAACAGACATATATATACTAAATAAGGTTGAAATGAAAAGACATCCGATAACACTTTTACAACTGCGAGAGTTTATAGTCAAAATGCATTCCACGTATACTATGGAAACTAAAAAAATATGAATGTTTAGTGTGATAACCATTAGACTGACATGTGTGTATAGGCCTTATTAATCCCAGGTAAAGTATAACCCTTTCCAGATTGGCTTCACATAAACCACAACAATGTTATAAACATGACCAAGTATTCAAACCAACTCAGAACATACATAGCCACCAAACAAGTCAAAGAGCATAACCTTGCCTACAATTTGCGTTTTTGTTAAAAACTTGCAAACATAGTCCACATTAAAAACAATATCCATTAATATTCTTTTTATGGGCACAACTATCATTATATCCAAACCATACATCCACAATAAGCATTATAATCAAATCACGCTGTCCAGTGATAATTTGAGGGCCACTCAAAAAGTTTTTGTTTATAATATTTACTTAATCTAGATGACAAATAATAATTGAATGTCTATCTCAGACTGACAATAGATCCCAAGGGACAACTCATTTTGTATCAGAACTTGAGCATAGCCTCACAGTTCTGTGAAGATGTTGGTTAGGTCACCTAATAATTGATAGAACTCGTATTGGTTATTAACTTATTTCCTTAACAATTCCATCTTTGTATTTCACAAAAATAGTCCTCTAACTGATCCATAATACACAATTTTGTAATATGATGTTTGATTCTCCAAAATATAACTACATACAATCGAATGGTAAAGCACTAGTGTTAGTTAAACTATACAGGCTATAACTAAATTGAACTGTAGATTTGGAAAATTGTTTGCATACGTTCTTGTGAGTTCACAATATATGTGCAATACAAAGTTTCCAAGATTTAATACTTAATTCTGATTAGGAGCTGAATATAGGTCATAACACAGAACACATTCCACTTCTCGAAGATTTGTTCAATTTTAATTCCTGGGACTGGTTTGTAAAGATATTGGTTTGTTCATCTAATAATTGATATAACTCCCATTTGGTTATTTCCTTAACAAACTCCATCTTGGGATTTTACAAATATAATCCTCTAACTGATCCATAATACACAACTTTGTGATATGATATTTGATACTCCAAAATATGACCACGTAGAATGGAATGTTATAACAATAATTTTAGTTAAACCATACAGTCTATAAGTACATTGAACTCTTGTATTTGGAAAAGTGTGTGCATACTTGTTCTTGTGAGTTTGCTATATTTGTGCAGTGCTTGGTTTCCAACATGTTAAATCTAATTAGGAACTGAATATAATTATATAAGCCATAACACAGAACACATTCACTTCTCAAGGATTTATTCAATTTTAATTCCCTAGTGTACAGGCTAGTGTACCAGCATTTCAAATAATTATAATTAGATTGGAACTAAATGAAACAAAAAACATAAATGGCCATGGGTGGATACCTTATTACCATGCATGAAAAATACTAAAATGCCTACAAGCTTCCAATTACCAGATACCAGCAATTGCAACCCTACTGATTAGAAACTTGTAAAGGCGCAAAAATGAAAATCAAGTCCACAAGAGTCCGTCAAATCCTACCTTGGAGAAAAAGGAACCACACAACTCAGGAGCCCTGTACCATCTCGTGGCAACATAATCCTGCAAAATAGTCTGTACTTTCAGAAATACTAAAAGAGGCAATCTCTAGAACAACTAACAAAATGTATCCCGAATCAAGCATCAATCCCAAACAGCTCTAATATGAAATAAACAATCTTGAATACAAATTCTTTAATGATGATAATCAAGTAATGAATACTGTTTAAGGGCATACAGTCCAAAAGATTGCTGTGGGAGTGTCACTGAAGGCAACTCTTGCTAAGCCAAAGTCACAAATTTTAAGCTTGCAATCCGCATTGGCAAGGACATTCTTTGGCTTCAGATCCCGATGAAATACATTTGCTACAGAACAGTATGGCCAAAAAAAAATCAGTATAATAATAAAATCTATATATTAACCCCAAATTTTGACACCAAACATCCTTGACCACATGGTCAGATCGACAAGGCAAAAAGGGAGTCACAACAGAGAAGTAAGTGGATGGAATTTATTTTTAAGACAAGAATTTAAAATCAAGACCCTAAGAGCATATGCACAGATAAAGGGAAGAAGGGCTTATTCCATATAAAAACACCTATTGGATTGATCAATCTCATTACTGATACTAAAGTTACAAAGCTCTATAATTAAAAAATGTGAATTATGATCTCAATTTGAATCAGGTATACTTGAATTGCACTCTGGAATCTGGAATATCATCTAATCTTCTAACAGTATATTCTATATGTCAACAATCATGTGATGGTAAACAGGATAGCTTTAGAATAAATATGGTAGAAATGGATTTTATTCTCTTCCGTATTTCCAGAAATCATTGAGCCTAGAAGACAGATAATAGAAGAAGCGGAAATTCATAACTTAGGGTATCCTAAACTTTTGTAAACACACAAATAGACATAACATGTCAAATTAAAAGCACCTGTATGTATATACTTCAACGCTCGAAGAAGCTGGTATAAGAAAAATTGATAATGTTCTGGTGTCAGGTCATCATTAGCCTTTATAACCTGGTGTAGGTCGGACTCCATAAGTTCAAATACAACATATATGTCTTTAAATTCTCTCTGTGACGGAGGTAACATGATATGTTTAATTTCCACAATGTCAGGATGACGCAGCAGCCTGAGAAGTTTGATTTCACGTAGTATCCGTGTTGCATCAGACAAATGTTCAAAGATGTTGGTAATCTTCTTAATTGCTACTTTCTCCCCAGTATGTGTATCAATTGCAGAGCATACAACACCATAGCTTCCTTTGCCTATCACTTCTTGAATCTTGTAACGACTAGCTCCTCCATATTCTGTAAAGAACTCTGTCTCTGCAGAGTTCTGCAATCAAATTCAAACAAAGACAAATTAGATGATTGTATATAAAAATTCAAAAACATGATTTTCGCAATATGTTTCCACTTTGATAGCTTTCACAAATTTAAGTTTAAGTTAATTGCAATAAATTTCACATCACAATTATATCAAATTTGATGGAATACAAGAACATGTCTTTCTATGTTCAATAAGATAAAAACTATCTTTCAGACAACAGCTACACTTATCTTTAAGGCTTTAACATTACTAGGGAAACAAAAATAGTTTTGGGTAACCACACATCTAACAACAGACATGCTCAGTAGTTCTGTTCTTTTGCAACTGTAAGATAATTTGGAGCCAAACCCCCCTGGATTCCAAACACAATTGAAACTAGCTCATTTAACCTTTGCCTTAACTTTTATCCTTTGCTGCTTTAAAATGGATTTTCCATTAAGCCTACGCAGCCCATTTTGCAGGAAAATTACATATCAATCTCATAGTCGGCACTACCCAGAAGATTTGGAAAAGGCATTCTTTGAGCACAGAATTAAAAAAATGACTGTTTATTGTGCAAAAGGTCTGAATATGATATTCTTTAACCAAAACCTATGAACTGTCATAACCAGACTCAACCAACTCAAATTTGACATAAACAGTTTGATATATATGAACAGTGTATAACTAACAGAAGAATTAGGGGCCTAACCGAACTCATACCCACCAGAAATCATTAAACATCACTACTGAGTTGAGTAATATCAGAGCCCTGCACCTACTTATTACTGTTAGGGATGATGGGAACTTGCAAATTATCAGGTAGTGCATTTTAAACATGATCTCAGTTTGTTTCTTTAGTACTTCAAAATGGGTCTTCTGATAAGGGTTGCACTACCTGTTTTGCAGGAAAAATACATATCGGCTTCATACATTGGCACTACGCAGAATCACCGGAAAAGGCATTATTTGACCACAGAATCAGGAACCGACTTTTATATGTGCCATTTACATCAGGACTGCCCATAATGTATGAATATGATATTCTTTAACCAGCATTTCAAAACTATGGCCATAAATAACCATACTTGAGTAACTAACTACAAGATTGAAATTAACAGTTTTATATATACAAACTCTGTATACGCTACCAGATAAAGCACTGTCCAAACTGTTCTCATGCCAACAGCCCAGAAACGCATTAAAACATAGTTACCAGCTTGAGTCATGTGAAGATGAGAATTTGCTATCTTATCCAATATCTTCATGAAGGCCTGCAGTTCTAACAACCATGATCTTTGTTACTATTTTGTCTATTTGGTTCGTGTTTTAACTGCAAATATATCTGATAAGAGGGATCTGGATGGGGGACGTGGTGAGGACATCCCCAATCTTGTTTTCCATTCCCTCTTGAAAATAAAACTTACAAAAACTACTTGAAAATATATTATACTATTCACAACTTCATACTGTGATGAAGTTTTCAAATATTTAGTTTGCATTGTTGTATGACATTGTTATGTAATATAGTTGTTCTATGGTTCTGCCCAGACTATCAGGAACTAGTTGGTTTTACTTTTAGGTGCAAACATATTTGGTGGATATATCTAATAATCTATATCAGATTTGGATCCAACAACATTACCAAGTGTATGTGTGCATTTAATTGAACCCGTTTTTATTACAAGTCATGCGTTCATTCTTCCCTTCTCACCGGTCTTCCTCAAACCCCCTCGTGTGAACAAAGTCAAACACAAACTAACATACATAACAAGTACCACATGAAATTGCATTTGCATCCCTTCCAATGTACCTTGCAACTCATGTGCAATTGCTAGTAACTTTCCATTGAAATGTTTAATTTTAACATTAAAAAAATCAAATATTTAAGGGAAAAAACACTGGGTATTCAAACATGGATAATAAGATGATACCGTTACCATAAGTAGGTCATAACTGACTAGGGAGTCAATAATATGCTACAAAGGATGAGCACATATGATAGATTTACTACCCCTTGAAGTCCCCTAACAAATGCAGCTGCCCAATGGTAGATCTTCTTGTCTTAAGATGCCCAAAGGCTCCAAACAATTCAGTTGTGAAGTTTCCCTCTCTCAACAATCTGGCATTCAAGTTTGCAAGTGGAAAACAATGCTGAAAGTTCATAGAAGAGTTTGAAAAAATGAATTCAAATTATTTTCATCTTAACTTTTTGGGTTTTTAATGATATAAGATTGTTTTCCCCACGTGTGTTTTTACAGGCATTAGTTACTATTTAAATTTTAGATAATGGATGCCAAAACAAGCCTGAAACAGGCTGGAAACAGCCTGATGACAGACAGTCATCTCAGGAAATTGGTTTCCAATGGTGAGAAACACAGAACATGGCAAAGAAGCAGGCCATCTGTGCAGAGAGCTGTTCCTTGCTCCAATAAATGCAACTTGACCAATCCATTGCATTTCTTACAACAAAGATGAGGGTATATAGCCATAAAGCTTGCTATGGCATGCATAATCCTTTTTAATTACATTACTGCAACACTTGCAAAGATGACTATATCAATGCACCCCGTAATTCTACCAAAATGTCTCCCAAGAAAAAGAACAGATCCAACAAAATAAATGGTGCAATTTTCACCAAAATATTATGCTAGAAAGGCAGCTTATCGAAAACGGAAGGCAAAAAATGCAGTAAATGATGTCTCAGCTACAAGGAACATCCATTGTTCCTCTTCTAGATGTCTACCTCTCCAATTGGACAAAAAACTCAACCTTCCAAATGTTGTTTTACATAATTAGTTACTATTTCTGGCTAATATTGGGGGAGATGTTTTGAAGATTATGGTTTCTCCAACAGCAGCATTATCTCAATTTACTGCAGATACTCTACAAAGTTCAGATTCTTCAAATGGTCATCTACAACCTCTTTTGAAGAAGGCTCATTAAATGGAAGCTAAGCATCCTCCTACTAATGAATGCTTTGTCAACCGCATAATCTCACAATCAGCATTGAAAAACACTGTTTTAAACTACAGACACCCTACGGCCTAAATCATTTCGAACATTGTAGCTTATTCAAGAGAAGTCCTTGGGACTCTTTTCAATAATGGCCTCCTCATCAATTAAGTAAAGTGACAATAACAATAAATGACATATGACAATCTTGTACAAATAATTAATAACTTATAGGAATTGAAGCCAATGGGCACTATGTGCCTATAAATACTCACTCGGACCACCTCCTCTAATCATCCTTGCTTTTTTGGAAACCAGCGCACTTCTTTAAGAAGAAGCCAGCAGAAACCTGACATTTTGTAATCACTGTTTCATGATTTATCTCACTTCATCTCTATTTTTATGTGTTGTGCAACTCTTTGAATGCCACTAGTTCACTGTGTTTCATTATGTACTCTGTATAGTCCACATTGTTGTGAATAACGCTTCATGTTTTTGTAAATATGCGCTCTGTTTGCATTTGTCATAACAGCACACCAAACTCATGCCTGTATGTTCTGAATTCCAGAGATGGGACCAACCAGATTGTATTGCAAGTTCAGATGCCACTCACTCAACCAGCAACCTTTTCAGTCAGAGCCAAAATTTGAATTTCTTACATACTTTAAAAAATTATTTCAACATCTTGTCATGCAGAACACATTCACCTAGAGTAGTCTACTTGATAGAGGCTAAGTTAGAGATAATATATACAGCTTTGAAGTTGAAACATATCTTTCACTTGAAACATACAAAGTAAGGCTAAGGTAAAGGTGAACTTTTAGGTGCCAGCCTATCCAGCGCACCAACTTGCCTTATGAGACTCACTTGTGAGAACAAGATCGTTCAAAATTTGTACCTGACCTTATGACCAAGCTTGGGTTCAAACCGGGCATTGCCATTCACCTACACAATGCTTTCTTATATTCTACCCTCTGTGCTGGCCAATTGCCGTTGAAGGCAAGCAAAGCAATTGATGCCATGCTCAGTAGAGGGAGGCAAGCTTGGTTACATTCTGCCTCCATGCTCGTCATTGGCCATGGGAGGCAAGCCATAGATACCATGTTCGATAGATGGCAGGCACAAATAATAGAGAAATTTTCCTTTTTAATCTTCCAGAAAACATTCAGCAGAACTTCTCAAGGGGGGTTACCATGTTTGCCCACCACACAAGTCACATAAGGTTCCACGATTGCCTTCAACTCCCCAAATTTTATCACAGAAATTTGAAAACTACCAAAAGTATATGAAGAGTCAAATAACACTTTAAAAATCAACTATTTTGTTTGAAACTACAGTCCAAGCACCTTACAGTCACCCATATGGGAAAACCCCATTATTCAACTCTAAGCAAAGGCATTTATGAAAACACAATTCTGTATGAACGAAATATCTTTGTTCCATTTCAATCCCTGCCAAGGAGCTGATTACAGTCCAGATTCAGACACCAAATGAAAGAACAGAAACATTCAAGTAAAAAGATCTAGCCTTTGACCCGGTTTACCCATGAATGTTTGAAGCCTGGCATAACTTAAAAATTTAATCAACTATGGTACCCTAGATATGTTTGTGCAAACATTAGTACCACCTATGGTAAACAAGATATACTTGTGCATCCACACAGATTGTTGCCTGCTAGTCTTTGTTTTCTCTAGTTGCCTGGGCATCACTCCAGTCAATTTGATATTATTGATTAGAAATGCTTTAAAATGTTTCAGCTAATAAAACATTTTAGGTTTTTACACATTTGTGAAGATGAAAATAAACGACAAAGGTTATTGAAATGGTACTCAGGTTCAGAGCAGGATTTTAACGTTTAACTTTATTTTGGTAAGGTCAATAAGGTAATAAGACATGCAAAGGTAACACGTATAAATGGGAATTATAGAAGATTTCATGTGTTATTTTATTTCACTAAGAGGAAGATTAGGTATTTTTTATTTTTAATATTTTCACATAAAAATTCGACAGTAGCCAATCTTGGCATAATTTGCAAGTCCAAACTAAGCAACAACTCAGCCACTTTCAAACAGATTGGTGAGTGAAGACTTGGCATTGACTCATCACGACTTCTGGAGCTTTTCAAGGCATCATTAACTCAGCTAGAACTTGAGATTATGTTCGCAATTGTTTCTACCATCCCCAAATAAAAGCAAAACAAAAGGCAACCTTTCAACTCACTTCCTTTTCTGCTTTTGTCCCTGAAGGTCATTTTATGCAAAAAAAGGTTTTTGATAGAAAAACTAACTTATGTTCAGTTTTTAAGATCTAGATTCCATTTATTTCAGAATTCAAATTTCTAATATGCACATCATTTTCAGCAGTGGGCCAAAATGGCAGTAGCTTTGTGCCTCACTTATGATATTCTATCCGTCTTTTATGGCATGGATATCATAAATCCATGGGTTTTTGGACCCAGTAGACAATTCTTGAAGAATATTATTGAAAAAATGAGTTTCAACTTTAAGGGCAAGTGAGCTTATTAATTTTTGTTTTGGCAGTTAGTGCATATCGTGACATTAGTTTGTGTTATTCGGATATCTTTGAAGTTATTTCTTGTAGAATAAAGTAGCATTATTATGAAATTTCAATTCCGAGTCTCGGTGCCAAGTTTGAAATGAGTCAACCCTTCACCTTGCTGAGTCCAAGTCAACATTGACTTTCTACCTTGCAGAGTCCAATTCTAGCTACGGGGATGACCACACATTTTGGTGGTTCCCAGGATTCTGCAGCAATGATTTTTTTCTGGATTCCATGGCTCATAATTGTCTTATGCCATTGGCATTGGTACTTCTCCGTGGGAAAAGATAAATCCTAAGACCCCATAATTTTGACCTGTTTTCCTTTTTGTATAACATATAACATTTTAAAATTAGTTACAAAAACCTTGTGTTGTTTTTCCAAATACTCTATTTTTTTTCATGTAGAGTTTCTACAAACTTTTCCATTATGAACAAAAGTTCAAAATTAAAAAGCATGATACCTACTGTAACAAACCATCCCCCATGCTTCTTTCAGCTCTACATTGTCCACAGAACATATTGTGCCAGAGTAAAACTGATCCAGAATGCAGCTCATATTCTATGGTTGGTGTCAACAATGAATATAATAAACTATTCAGTTGTGGAAGGCTCAATCAGCATCAGCTGCAGTGTCCGCTCTACCACAGGTCTCGCAACTGACACCCATGAGGCCAGTGTTGCATCCCCCCAGTCAACGGCCTTCACTACAGACACTACCATATCCCCTTCCCCTCAGGGATGGCAGACCCTCTATGAGTTGAGTGGATCCCCTCCAGGCTCGAGGCAACAGCTGAACTAAACATTACTGTTTGACGCCACTTCAATAGAAATGGATGGAAGACTAGCTGTTACGTATAGAAGACCAACCATTCCATTTTCCATAAAAGTTCCTTCATCATGTCCAGCTTAATACAAATACATACATATGTATTTAAATAAGGGACATGCACACACCTGCTCATCTCTCCTCAGAAAGTGCCATGTACAGAACAAATTAAATTGTGTTACAATTTCATACGCTTCTCTTAATGTGTGGATCAATTCGCAATCATTCTGTTTTATGATTTCTCTTTATGTTTTGTTTCTGCTATAACACATTAAGTTCTACAACTCAAGCATATACCCCATATTATTCCTGGGATCTGGATCGAATACAGACATGTAGATTGTCATCGTCCAGCTGCTATTTTTCTAATGGGAACAGTTTATATAAAATATTCTCCAAATGTGAAAGCTAAACAGAAGGACAACGTCATTTCAAATTGCTGCAGAAAACATGACAACAACTAACATAGTAATCGCAATTAATGCAAGACCAGAACATGGTTCAACAATGTTAGTGCAAATGCTTATATTAATTCCTGATATCACATTTTCTAAAAAATTCTAGATATTCATCCCAATCGTGGCCATCAAGACCTGAACATAGTTCCACAATGATAGTGCACATGCTCGTATCAGATCCCAAAATGGCATTTTCTCAAAATCATGACCATTGAAACCTGCACATGGTTCCACGATGATAGTACACGTGCTTGTACCAATTCCTGAAATGGCATTTTCACGAAATGTCTAGATATTCATCTGAATCATGACCATTCAGACCTGAATATGGTTACAGAATGATAGTGCATATGCTTATGTTAATTTCTGAAATCGTGTTTTCTCAAATTTTCCAGATATTCATCCCAGTCATGACCATTAACTAATAATTTCTATATTTTCAAAATAAAAGGAACAAATAACACCAGTTATGCATTGGCTTCAACACTTTCTCCCCGATGATGGGTTCTGTAGAGAGACCCAAAACGTTGGAAACAATAAATTTCATGCAGTTGTATCCAGAAACTTCACACACCAATTATACAAATTACTAAAATTCACTTGCATGATTAACCTCGCAATTCTTGACCGATTAGATGCCGACAAACTTCTTCAGATAAGAGATGCAAACTTGCAAACAATTGTCAGAAAAAATAACGCATTATGTGTGACTTAGAGAAAAGAAAGTTGGGGAGAACTTTTTCCTGTGGTTTGAAAGGCGTGATTTACCACTAGAGCATAAGCATGATTGCTGTGGTGTTTGTTAACGGAATTTATAACATCGCGAGTAGATTCGACCGCGGCCAAAAGACAACACCAAAAAAGTAGGGTTTGTCCAGGGATTCGGCATCAATTCGGTCATAAAATCGATCCCTCTATTGCAAAACTCGTTTCTTAATATAGTTGTATCGAAATCCTTCATTTTGCAGCAGATTAGGCATGAATTTCGGCCGAATGACAGAAAAACACAAGCATAAAGAAGAGAGGTTATAAACCTGGGAATATACCTTTCGTCGCTGGTCCTGCTGCATTGTTCCACGCCGCCGATCGATTCCTGCAACAACCGAGTACTCAAACGCTTACCTACACTCGATTTCCCGTCAATTCACTGAAACCTTATCCCGCCAAAATTACTCCAGATCTGGCGGAACTTTCACTGATTTAACGGTCTATTGAAATCCTCGTCAGCCACATTTGCCCCATCTACCTCTGCTGCGAATCACCAGGCTGCTGTTCGTCCTGATTCTCGAATTGTCCCCCAGGGCTAAATTTACCCGGGGTTTGAGATAAATTGACAGAAACGTTAACAGAAAATTAATCCGTCTAGTTTGAGCAAGCGCATTGAGGAGGGCAGTCACAATGAGGAGGAAACAGCAGGCCATAGCCTGCGCTCGTTCGACATTTGCGTTCGGCAGACTGCGTCCACTTCTGTGGATTACGTGATACGCGTCAGTTAACGGCAATGTGATATATATATATTTATGTAAATAAATTCTGTCAGCTATTTTTTTGCTTGAGCTTTAAGGGTATGATGGAATGGAATGTACTCGTATTTTATCAGCGTTGGCGCCACTCAAAACAATGGTTAGAATATCCGCCGGGATTCGAACCGGCGACCTGAGTTGGGTCAGCGACGATTTCGATACGGGTGGAGGATAAAGGTTCAAGTCCCGCCGCGGTCGTTGTCTTGTAATTAGGGGGGTTGAGGACATTGTCAAAGGCCGTGTATGTACAGGTTGGCAACTATGTGAAATACAGGCCTTTTTCACCTAGACAATATCACAACAGGAATTATTTTGTGTTTTTTTAAGATATAAAAGATGATGACGGCGAGGATTGCACGCATTTCATTTAGAAAATAACAGCCGACCTACATTTCCGTTGACGTAGTTACTCGTTGAGGTTGGTCATCTAGCAAACACTCAACCCCAAGTTGGGTAGGTTTCCTAGTTTTTTTAATTGGAAGAGTTCCTTGTTCACGTCAGTCAGGGGCAAGTGTAGTCTTCAGGAATCACTCTTCGATTTCAGTTTCTACAAGTCTGATAGTGCACCCAACACTAGGACCCATTATGTGTCACTCCTCCCTATGAAAGATACCGAGTAATAAGGACCCTAAGTTGTTTACATCTAGCAATACTGACCCCGCCCAAAAGGGTTAGAGTCTCCAAGGAATGCTCCTAGTGAACATTGTTGTTCTCCACCCAGCCATAAGGAGGTCTCACAACAAGCTCCCTTGTCCCTGAGAACGGGGGTTGAATGGAAGAGAAACTCTTCCAGCCATGCGCCTGACGAGAAGGCTTTGCCCTACATGACTGTGCATCGGCTCAGTGGTAGGACAAACTCTATTGTTGGGTGCAGGTGATAGAAGTTGGGGTTTTTATGTCTTACATGCATAAACATGTTTGATAGAATTTAGGTTTTACCTCGGTACATATATAAACATGTTCGAAGCACTCCTTTCAATGATTAAATTTGAAGGACTAATTTGAATTTCATTCAAGGGTAAATATTGGACCAACGCTTTAATAATAAACAGTAGCATAAATGTTTTAAATGCTCAACAAGAGTAAAAAATACACAATTAAGAACTTTTTTTTTTGAGAATTTTTTTTAATTGAGTGATTATAAAAACTAAGAACTAGTTAACATCAATCATATCTCAAAAGAGTATCTTCACTTAAAAGATAATAAAGTTCATTTGATATTATTATATGATGAATACGATATATGCATATGCACATCCATTTTATGGGTGGAGCTGGGACAAAAAGGTTAAAATTAAATCCCCTTGTCAACATTAGAGTTGTTGTAACCATTTGCAAAGACAATCTATTTAGTTACAAAGTGGTCAACTTTAAATTTAACACTCATAATATACCTAAAAACATGAGATTACGAGGTTCTTCCACTTAAATTTATTTCACTAATCATGTGAACAAAGCTAACTATTTGTATACCAAATTGGTGTGTTTTGTTTAATAAATTGTATTGTGCATAATATTATAACCATATTTGAGTTTGCCCAAAGAAAGTAACTTAGTCTCACGAGACTTCAAGGTATGGCATAGATGGTCAAAGAAATAATAGGAATCAAAAAACGCACATTTTTGCAATGGAGGCAAAAAACTTTGAATAAAGAGATCCAATTCAGAATTAGCTAATACATTGTTCATTTTGGAAAGATTGTTCTTTTGACGCAATACACAATCACTAAGATATTCATTAGATCCTTGTTTAATTTTATCCATTTGTGCATAAGATATTTTCGTTCCAATATTCGTAGAAAAATGAGCTAGAAACAAATAAGCAAGAGTAGTAAATGATTTAATAGAATGCAACGGCAAGTCATAGAATCATCACAAGCATAATATTGTAAGTTCGTAGGAAACAACTTGGTCAAAAGGGTGTCATCACATGCATAGTCTAGGCAAGCAACATGGAAAGATCTAAGGTGCTTCTAAGGATCTCCATGGCCATCGAATAGAGGAAACTTTAGTAAAGCAAAATTGGGAGGGGGTGGATAAGAAGACACTTCAGGAGCAAGAGGGCTATGAAGAAGAAGTGAAGAATCAAGGGACGGAGATGAAGAAGTAGTAGCTTGTTGCAATTGACAAAGTTACCCTTGCAAATCATGATAAAGGGACTATAAAGCTTGAGTGCAAAAAGAAGAATTAGGATACATGTGTGAAATAAAGGGAGAAGAAAGTTTGGGATTCGACGTGGAAGTAGGAATATGAGTTGTAGAAGCTCCCACATTGGTAGGGGAGAAGGAAAGAGGAATATAAGATGTGGTAGTAGTAGAAATAGTGGTACCAAGAGGAGTGGTGGAAGTAATCATTTAGGCTTCCTCACGGGAAACAAAAAGCAACATATTATAGCCATCTAAAATGTCGACATGATCAATTATGATTTAATCTATCCCGAAACATCATCTAAATCCATATAATAATTAATCGCAAGATTAATTATTATTAATTTCAGCATTAATCCCTTTATTCTAATATTTCATCATTTATCTAAATATTCCATTTTATCATTTATCTCATTTCATTCTTAATCCTTTTTATTTCATTATTATATCCTATTATCCTATTATAATCCCTATTAACATTTTCTAGTAATTTAATATTCCTGCATCTCACCTACCACCTACTCTACACATCCCTACACCTAGCCTTTCCATCAAATCACATACCTAATCGTCATTAATCAACCTAATCTAATCACATTCTCACACCTCTAAATCTAGAGGCCTCTGCTACGCCCTTAACCTATTGTTTGTATTAGGATATGAGTAGCCGACTTGTGGCTTACCATATCATTTTATTATATCATTTATACTTTCTCATGCTTAATAGGTCGGCCTTGGTGATGGCCATAGCATATGAATAGTATATATAGGGGATTATAGGTAGTATTTCATTATCATTTGAGCATTTGAGTCTTATTATATGGTTTGGAGGTTGCCCCCTCAAAGTGGCGAAGCTATTCTAATTGCATATTGAGATCATTATTCTGAAATATTGTGTTATTTGGTGTTTTATTGTTGCTCTTAATCCGAATTATACAAGTAATTTCATTACAAGTGGTATCAAAGCTGCGATCTGCTCTGAAATTAGGGCAAAAACCCTAATTTTTTGTTTCCGCCACATATTGCGAACTAGAGTGAATTGGTGGGAGATATTTTTACCAGAGTTGCGAAGCATTTCAAGTAAGGTTCCCTGAAAATTTCATACTTTTTTGATTTAGTTTATAAAAGTTATTACAAATTTAGGTTTTTTCATAAAATCGCTCCCTAGGGTGCAAATTGTGGAAAAATTTCAAGTTCTTTACATTTTCAGAAAGCTCTCAAAAAAAAGTATTAGTATCTTCTCTGTGTTTTTTCTTGTTCGGCCGAAATTGTATCAAAACCCTAAACCCTAAGATTTGACATCATGGCGGGGCCTTCCACAAGAGCAAAAAAGAATCCGGTTACTCCGGGTAAAACCCCAGATAAAGATGGGGTAGTGATTGAAGGGATGGAGTCATAAGGGGTAAATACAGATTCCTCAGCACTAGGGTTTACCTCAGTTGATCATAAGGTGAGCCAACTTGAGTATGAGTTGTGAAATGTACAATCTGAGATGGCCTCTAAAAGAGACATAGCCCAAATCAATCATCAATTGGATGATATCATGCAACATGTAAAGGGTAACCAGTATGGCCCAAATCCAGGCCCATATCAACCAAGGAGGACCTTCAATTCAAAATCATGGACAAACTAACCATATTGGATCACTTTTCCAGTCCCATCAGAATCAAACTTATTCGCAACCACGGAACATGATGCCGAAAGTGGATATGCGTAAATTTGATGGTAAGGATCCCCTGAATTGGATAAATCAAATGGAGAACTTCTTTGAGTTACATCAAACACCATCAGGACAAAAGGTGACATTGGCATCCCTATATCTTGAACCTGACCAATTTGTTTGGTATCGTTGGTTATGTGCTCAGAGGCAGAAGAATGGTCTAGGTGTCGCTTGGACAGTTTTTACCGAGGAGTTGCAATTGCACTATAGTTCCAGTGTTTTAGAGAACTACTTTAGTCAATTAGCAAAGTTACGGCAAACAGGATCAGTCAAAGATTATGTGCATCAATTCCAAAACCTATCCTTAAGGGTGGAGAATATTCCAGAAGAGAATCTGAATGACTTGTTTCTTGGGGGTCTTAAGGACCACATCGAGCATGAGGTACGGATGTTTAATCCAATCAAGCTTTCTGATTCTATTATCATGGCACGTTGTGCAGAGGAAAAAGTTCTTTGTAGTAGGAGGCCACCTTTCATTAACACCAGAGACTATAGTATCTCTTCCCCTTCATTTGCTAGGCCAATTAGACTGACTCCTCAACAAATGGAAAAAAAGAGAGCAAAAGGATTATGTTTTAACTGTGATAGCAAATATGGACCGGGACATAAATGTGCTGAGAAGAAGTTGTTCTATATTGACGGAGGTAACGAGGATGATGAGGAAACTGAAATTATAGGAGAGGCTGAGGAACCAGTACGAAGATGAAGTAAAGGATCACCAACCTACAATTTCTTGCCATGCATTGTCAGGTATTAGTACTCCTCAAACACTCAAGGTTATTGGCTATCTCAAAAAATAAAAGGTGATGGTGTTGATTGACTCGGGGAGTACTCATAACTTCATAAATAGTAAGTTAGTTGCCCGCCTCAATTGTTTTATTTACCCAGCTCCAGAAATGCAAGTTATGATTGTGGATGGTGGGACAATCAAGTGCACAGGAAAGTGCCATAGTATCAAGCTTTCCATAGGAGACTACATGTTAGACTCACCTATGTTTGCTATTTCTATGGGAGGGGCAGATATTGTTTTGGGGGTCCAATGGCTCACAACCTTAGGTACTATAGAGATGAATTTCCAAGAATTGTTCATGCATTTCATTCAGATGGAAGGACAATACAATTGAATGGGATGGTAGCTAAGTCTCCACAGATTATTAGATCTCATCAGATGCAGAAGGTTCTCAGAAAAGGAGTGGATGGCTTTATAGCAAAGCTATTTTCCATAGAAGTACAAAATACAGAGTCTTCAATGCCACCCGATCTTCAGAAGATTGTGGATGCTCACTCATCTATTTTTGATGCAATTCCAAAGGGACTACCACCAGTTAGGGATCATGATCATGCCATTCAGTTGATTCCAGGGAGCCAAACACCTAACATCAAACCATACAGATACCCATATTCCCAGAAAAGTGAGATCGAGAAAATGGTGGAGGAAATGTTGAAGGCAGGTATCATCAGGCATAGCCAGAGTGCATATTCTTCACCAGTGGTCATGGTACGTAAGAAGAATGAAACATGGAGGATGTGTCCAGATTACCGAGAACTCAACAAGTACACCATCAAAGATAAGTTTCATATTCCAGTAATTGATGATTTACTTGATGAATTGCATGGTGCTGTTTATTTCACAAAATTAGATCTTCGTTCGGGGTACCATCAAATTAGGATAAAAGAGGAAGATGTTCATAAAATGGCTTTCAGGACTCATGAGGGCCATTATGAGTTTTTGGTAATGCCTTTTGGTCTTACAAATGCTCCCTCAACCTTTCAAAGCTTGATGAACGCTATTTTTAGGCCTTTTTTAAGGAAATTTGTATTAGTTTTCTTTGATGACATATTGATTTACAGTAAGACACGGGAAGAACACTTACAACATGTAAATAACATGTTGGAAGTTTTGGAGAAACATACTTTGTATGCAAAGCTATCCAAATGTTCTTTTGGTGTACAAGAGGTAGAGTAATTGGGTCATATTGTATCCCATGAAGGTGTCAAAGTTGATCCTCAGAAGATCAAAGCTATGGTGGAATGGCCAAGGCCCAAAAATCTCAAAAATCTTCATGGGTTCGTAGGACTAACAGGGTACTACAGAAGATTTGTGCGGGGATATGGTAGAATAGCAACCCCACTCACTGCATTGCTAAAGAAGGATGCCTTCCATTAGACAGACATAGCCACTAAATCCTTTGAGCAGCTAAAGGAAGCCATGTGCAGCACCCCAGTTTTGGCTACTCCCAACTTCTCAAAAACCTTCATTGTTGAATGTGATGCTTCAGGATCAGGATTGGGATCAGTTCTAATATAGGAAGGAAGACCAATTGTATTTGAGAGTCGCCAATTCAAAGGAAAAGATCTGCTCAAACCTGTCTATGAGAAATAAATGATGGCTATTCTTCATGCAGTCAATTAATGGAGGCCCTATCTCATGGGTAGACACTTCAAGGTAAAAATTGATCACGATAGTCTCAAATACTTTTTGGAGCAAAGGTTATCATCTGAGGAACAACAAAAGTGGGTAACAAAAATGTTGGGTTATGATTTTGAAATCATATACAAAAAGGGTAAAGAAAATGTAGTAGCTGATGCGTTGTCCAGAAGGGATACATCTGTAGATGCCTTACTATGTGGAATGTCCATGTTGACGGTCGATTGGGTGGATGAAGCAAGATTGGAATGGAATCAAGATAAGGATACACAATCTCTAATACAGAATATCAAGCAAGGATCTATGACATCTAACAATTTTGAGTGGAAAGGTAATGCCCTATGGTACAAGGATAGGTTATACTTGAGTAAAGATTCTGAGTTGAAGCATAAGATTCTTGCAGAGCTACATGCCTCACCTATTGGAGGACACTCTAGGTTTTTGAAGACATATCATAGAATAAAAAGAGAATTCTTTTGGGAGGGACTTAAGGGGGATGTACAAAAGTTTGTATCAAAGTGTTTAGTGTGCCAACAGAACAAAGGGGAAACAATTAAGACACCAGGTCTGTTGCAACCCTTACCAATTCCTAGCCAAAGATGGGAGGAGGTCTCCATGGATTTCATCACCGGATTGCCTTGTTCAGAGGGCAAGAATGTTATTTTCGTGATTGTGGATAGGCTCACAAAATATGCCCATTTTTTTGCCCTATCACATCCATTTGCAGCCAGTGCAGTCGCAGCTATTTTTTTGGAGAGAGTTCAAAGGCTACATGGAACCCCAAAGATAATTGTAAGTGATCGTGATCCTATTTTCACAAGAAATTTTTGGACGGAATTATTTTCATGTTTGGGTACTCAGCTAGCTCACAGTTCATCTTATCATCCTCAAACTGATGGGAAAACAGAAGTGGTCAACAAATGCTTAGAGGGGTATTTACGTTGTTTTGTAACAGATAAGCAAGAAAGGTGGATTAAATGGCTACCACTGGCAGAATGGTGGTATAACACATCTTTTCATACCTCTTCTCAAATGACCCCATTTTTAGCATTATATGGTTACCATCCACCTTCTATCACTTCCTCCTTGAGGGTGCAAACTAAGGTCAGAGATGTTGAGGAACACATTCAACATCAACAACAGGTTTTGGCTAGTTTGAAGGAGAATTTAGCATTAGCACAAAACAAGATGAAACAACAAGCAGATCAACACCGAAGCGAAAGACATTTTGAAATTGGTGACTGGGTTTTTGTATGTCTCCAGCCTTACAAGCAGATGTCCCTAAAGCAACAGAAAAAGGAAAACAAACTTGCTCCTAAATATTATGGCCCTTATCAGGTTCTACAGAAAATTGGTAGTGTTGCTTATAAACTAAAGTTGCCTCCATCTTCACACATACACCCAGTATTCCATGTTTCATACCTGAAGAAGGTTATTGGATAGAAATTTGAAGCCCAGACAAAGTTACCAAAACTTGACAAGGAAGGAAGAATCATTTTGGAGCCAGAGAAGATTCTGCAAACACGTACTAAGAGGCTGAGAACTAGAGACATTAAGGAATATCTGATCAAGTGGAAGAATCTGAGCATAGAAGACACCACCTGGGAGGATGAAGGTTTTCTGCAGCAACATCCAGGATTATTCAACGTTGAGGACAACATTGGTTTGAAGGGGAAGGGCATGCTACGCCCTTAACCTATTGTTTGTATTAGGATATGAGTAGCCGACTTGTGGCTTACCATATCATTTTATTATATCATTTATAATTTCTCATGCTTAATAGGTTGGCCTTGGTGATGACCATAACATATGAATAGTATATATAGGGGATTATAGGTAGTATTTCATTATCATTTGAGCATTTGAGTCTTATTATATGGTTTGGAGGTTGCCCCCTCAAAGTGGCGAAGCTATTCTAATTGCATATTGAGATCATTATTCTGAAATATTGTGTTATTTGGTGTTTTATTGTTGCTCTTAATCTGAATTATACAAGTAATTTCATTACAGCCTCTTTAACCTTCTCCTTCGATTGAATTTTAATTCAATGGAAGCTTCTTCCCTCCATGAATTTTGAATTCAAAAATCTAGAATTCTCCATTCTAGAGAATTTCAATCCTCCCACGCATTCTTCACCCTTGATCCCAATCCAACATGACTTCATCTTAGCCATTCAATCCTCCACCAACAAACTATAAATTGAGCTCTCATCCTCCATGAGAGCTAGCTTGGAAAATCTTGTAAATCCGTAACATCATCCATTTTATCTTCTTCAATCACTCAATCAATCCATTCCTTCAATCCATCTATCAACCATCCAATTAATCTTTATCAATCAAGCAATCATCCAATACAAGCAAAGGGGAGGTGTTGCCCAAGTGTCTCCAAAATCTGAAGCAATCCAAGAATCATCAATAATCCAAGAGCAAATCCAAAACATCAAAGACGGAGTTTGCAATCTTGTAGGTAAGTGCAGGTATAATCTCTCTCCTCTTTTCAATCCATTGCTCTATATTAGGTTTTGTTTGAGATGATTAGATTAGGGAAGCAATTTAGTTGTTTTCTCATATTTCTATTCACTAATCTTTTCTTGCATTACATTTAGTTGATTTTTGTATTTCTATTCATTATTCACTAATATTTTCTTTCCTTATAATGTGTGTCGTTAGGATCATATTTTGTTCATCACTGATGTCATCTTCCTTCAATCCATCACATACACATCCTTTTTCCCTTAGGATTGAACATCTGTGGGCAGTCGATGATTATTTCGTTTTCATCCAATCCTCATGTCCCTTCTCGCACTGTCATCATCATGATTGGGGTCAGCCTTACTTCCATCCATTGGGGTGCATCATCCATTTTAGATACCCCTCACTTCCCATCCTACCCTACACCTGAGGGAAAATTGAAATCATCCAGCTTTCCATACATGCCACCATACTTTACACTTGGGAGCACACCACATTTATCCCTCAATCCACCTACCCATAACTAGGGGCATATCTTATCATCTTCCATATCCCCCATCTTATCCTATACCACCTCCCTCATCCTATCAATATATCTCCCATCCCACACCCCATCTAATCCTCAACAATTAACCAATCCCTATCCCATCCTTCAATCCTATCAACCATCCAACATCACACAATCCTTAGCATGGCCTTCAATCTTATCAACCAATCCCTATCCAAAACCACATGACCCTCATCCTATCCCTATCATATCCAACCTATCCAATTTCTCTCATCCTATCTATTTATTGCTCATCCCACATCCAGTCTAATCCTAGCCTATCAACCAATCCCTATCCTACCCAACTTATCCAATTTCCCTAAATCCTTCCCTTTCATCTTATCCATACACATTTTGGACTTATAGGAGAAAGTCACATCCACCATCCCCTCCCATCCAAAATCCAATATCCAAAATCTAAAAATCTAAGACTCAAAAAATCATAAATCCAAACATCGTGTTGGGCCTCAAAATATAAGATAAGTCCAAAAGGGTGCGTGGACGCGCGGCACCTGGTTGAAAAATGGTGCGTGGGTTAAGGGCGCACAGGGAAGGGTTATGGCAGGATTTTGCAGAATACATGGCGCACACATGAAAAGGCCAAACAAGTTTTGTACTTAGCCACATTCGGCATCCTAGGCATCACACGAGAAAAGCATGACCTTTGTGGATAAGGTGTCAGCCTGACGAATATGGGATCAAAAAGGGAATATTCCAGGCATGCGATGGAAGGTTCCAGAAGACATCATTGCAAGGAGTGGAGAGCTCGTATCTGAGAAGGCATGCTTCCATGAAGGACCACCTCGACACTTGGCAACTGATCTGTAACTTCTGAAAGGCATGGAAGTGGGTGCTAAGGTTACAAATACAAGCACCCGATAGAGGAGAGAAAAGGGAGAGAGAAGAGTGTATATAGTGTGGAGAGTGCGAAGGAGAGAAAAGAGAGGCGAAGCCCTACAAAAACTGAATGGGGATGTTATGGGTTAGGGAGTAGAAGAACTTTGTAAGCAATGGCACATTTAGGGGGGTAGGTCTGCATTCTTTTTGTTTTTGTAATATGATGAGCATGATATAGATCTAATGCATGACTTGGCTCTGCATAGTTATATGAGGATCTGTTATGACCTCGGGGGATGTAATGTGGATTGTTAAACCTACTAAAGATGAATATAAGGCTCTGTTATAAATTATATATGTGCTCAGAGGTATAATTCTTATGTATTTCATTTCTATATGAACCTTATGTTGCTTATTATCCCTCTTTTCTAGATGCAATAAGATAACAACTCTTTCGAAGCTCTTGAATATGGCATGGTTCTTTTCTGCTTATTTTCATCTGAATATATGTTATAAGATGATGCATTCTCATAAGACTCACATAAAGGAGAGACTCGGCACCCGCGCATGCCTCAGGTGAGCGCCTAGCGCCCGCTGGGTGATAGGCCAACGCGCATGGGATTAGACTATTGGTCTAAGGGTATAAAATATGACTACATCTTGGTTCTATTACCGGGACCTCTTTTCGAATTTGTTATGAGAAATGGCATCCATCTTTGTCCCTATAATGCATGATGACAGAGCAGTTGACCTTATAAGGTGGTCAAACATGGTTCAAGAGCACGGAGAATGAATTTTCTCAGAGATTCAACACTGAACCTGAGTTTGATGCGCGTAGGTGGGTAGAAGAGAACCTATACCATGAGTTGTATCATACTTTCTTTTGTTGCTTCCCAGTAGAACTATATGAATGGCTTTCAGCATACACACCCAGATCAAGCTGGTACTATAAATCGCACGTATGGACCTAAGATGACTATCAGCGGCTGCAGGATGCAGATCTAACTTGGATGCGTGATGTTGATCACTGGCAGAAGGGAGTGCTCACTAGTCATACTCTTGAATACACCATTTCTACATATTCTTGCCCAGAAGTTGTTGAGTTCAAGTTTTTAAGGAGCCTAGAGGATCATTTTTGCGTGTTATTCCTTTGTCTATGAAGCTCTTGGTCATTACTTTGAGTTTAGAAACATTTTCCATGGTTGGCTAAGCTTCTCTGAGCGATGGGAGAGGAAGCTAGGGTGGAGGAAGATGGTGGACATTGCGGCTGAGAAGGAAAGGGAGGAGAGATGAATTAAGTATAGCGAAGCACGTGAAAGGGATATGACTAGACAACGCAAGGTTGCAAGTGTGATAGATCTATGGAGGTAGACATTGCGGGAAGGAGTTGAGGTTCAAGCATAGGACATGGAAATTAAGCAGTCTATGCTACCCCATCTTGGCAAGCACGGGAGAGAAGCCCCTTCAGCTTCTAATGAGAGTTCGTCGCATGGAGAAAGTAGAATCATCGGTGCGCATCTGAACCCACCTAATGACCAACCCCTATCACTTGGTTTTCCAGATCAAGGGAGAAGTATTGTTAACCCATTTGGTATCGGTGGGATTAATCGATCTACGCCCAAGAGATATAATTTCTTGTTTGAAACATCCATGGTTGCGCAAGCCATTCCTATATTTGGAGGAATCTTTGGACAAGGTGAAAGTACACAAGGATTGGGTATCGCGTCTAGGAGTGGTGCGGGACATGCAACTGGCAGTGGGACAATATCACAACACATCGACGTGTAGTTCAATGAGACATTGGGAACACTAGGCGTGACCACTTCTTTTCCTTTTCCGACTGTAGAAGGTGGATCTGGTGGGTCAAGTGGAACAGGACCTAGTGGATCCAGTGGATCTAGTGGAGGAGGAAACACTGGAGGGAACCAAGGCTCTGGATCGGGAGGACAAGGACCCCAGCCACCTCCCCAAGTTTTTTTCGAGATGTCTTTATACTTACCAGACTATAGGGGTATTGAAGATGCTACAGAGCATGTACACAAGTGTGAGTTACTATGGCGCATGAAGGGGATCACTACCACGGAGAGGAAGGCAAGCCAGTTTGCAACAATGTTGCAAGGGTGCACACATAGTTGGTATAGGAAGTATGACCCCCATCAGACAGTGGTAGACTACACCGCATTGAAGAATGTCTTCCTAGTAGAGTTCCATATCCCTAAGTTTGAGTAGAAGAGCATCAACGCTTTGAAGGAGATCCAACAGGGAATGACAGAGAGTGTGCAGGAATATGATGCACGTTTCAAGACTCTCTTACCTAAACTATCCTATGACATTCATCCTTCTTAACATGCTCAATGGTTTGTCGGAGGATTGATAACACCATTTAGAAGGGCTTTGTCGCACAAGACTTTCATAGACCCGCACGAGGCATTGGAAGCTGCCCTGTGCGCCGAAGCTGTTGGGATCGTTGATATTGGTGTTAGTCCTTTTCTGGAGGCTCAAATTGTTACAATGGCCAAGCAGTTGGAGAAGTTATCTACAAACTCAGCGCATGAGGTTCCTAGTGGACTTCAGTGTACAGACTGCGAAGTGGAGGGACATGCAAAGGATAGTTTCCCTCAGAAGTCGGTACACGCTATGTCGGTAGACTGTGAGATCTTTCATGGGGGCATGATGCAAGTAGATGCCCTCTACTTTAGCTCGCGATCCGCATGAATGTTTCTTGTTATTGCAAGATTTGTACCTCTACGACCCATGATACCAAGGATTACTAACTGATTGATCAGATCCATGATGTTATTTATCTGGGTCTGCGCCAAACTAGCCTTGCAAACAGTTCCAAGGATGATAACCATCATTTTGAAGGACGCGTAGATGGAGGAGCACGTGGAAGAGGTTTTCACGGAGGATTTCGTGGTCGTAGTAACCATGGCGGAGGACGAAGTGAGTTCCCACGAGGAACCTGTTATAATTGTGGATCTACAGAGCATTACAAACGTGAGTGTCCTGATTTATTACAATGCTCATGGTGTGAGAAGAAACACAAGTACGAAGAGTGTTTAGAACTTTATGAGCATATAAACTAGCAACACTGGAAAGACAAAGGCGATGGGATGGTGAGCATCAAGAAGACTGATTCACAGTGGATGCCAAAAATGGCATGTGAGTCAGGGCTAGAATCTGTGTTGGTGACGACGCGAGTAGAGGTCGTGCACGCTAGGGAGATGACAAGACAAAGGACACTAGTTTCAAGAGAGGAAGTGGTATATGGAAAATATCCGGACCCTGCTCATCAGAAGGAGGTGTATCACAAGACTATGGATGTGATTTGAAGTTTGTAAGGGCATATCCAATGTCTAAAGGAGCAATCGAGGTAGTTGGAGCAAAGGAAGGATGTTGAGGTTCCAAAGAATGACCTGGATGAGGTCAAGAAAGTATGTAAAATGCTAAAGCAAGAGAATATTATCCCATTGCTAGGATAATGGATGAGAGAGAAGGTACCACGCACCGGAGTAGATCATGAAAGGCAGGTTTCACATGCAAACCTTCCTCCTCGTAGCCTCAACTAGGACAAGGAGATTACTTTAAATGCGGTTGTTGATGGATGACTTCTGAGCTATATTCTCATCGACATGGGAGCAGAGGTAAATGTTCTTACCTTAGATATTTGGCATCAAATGGGAAGGATCGTGTTGCATCCATCTTCGAATGTGTTGTACATGACAATTAAAACTAAGGCAATGCCCATTGCAGTCCTAAAGGATGCAGTTATCACCATCCAAGGGGCCAAGTTCATTGGAGACTTCAAAGTCTTGGCGCTCGCCGAGGCAGACAACTTTCCAGCATTACTTGAGTGCCCATGGTGTTACAAATACAATGCCAACCTACGGTTTAACAAAGGGTATATCAACTTTGAGAATAAGGAAAAAAGGGTGATTATCCCCTTAATGGATGGGAAATCAGCTCCCTATACAAAGCCATTGGGAGAAGATTTTCTTGATAGAATCTATGTGCACTCCATTAGAGATCCTAAGATAATTCACCCCACGAAGGGAGTCATCCAGTTTGAAGATGTTAAGTCCTTGAGTGATACCACTAGTGTGGCATGTGACAATTGGGCACATGGGACTTATGAGTTAATTAGATGACAATTGAGAGGATCTATAACAAGGGTAACAAAGGAGCGCTCACTCAAGTGCTTAGTAGGAAAGAAGTTGCCAAGTTACTATAGAGGAGCGTATCCTGAGATTTTCCTGCAAGAAATGGAGGCTCAGTGGAAGAATGAAGATGAGAGGAGTAAAATGTTAAACTAAAACTTACTCGAGACTGTAGCGCGTTGGTGGGATACACATCGGGAGAACCTCTTAGAGTGGCGCGAGGTGAGAATCACATTTTCTATAAGGTTCTCTAGGAGCAACGCGCCCACTGTCATATAATAATACCATGGTAAAGAGTCCACCTCATTTCATATCCAAACATGTGAGAAGGCCTACATGGGAAGCGCATAAGTGTTACCACCTTCGTTATGGGTGCATAAATTGTATTCCACCTTACAAGGTTGTGCACGAGCATGGTATATTCATTTGGAGATGTGTCATCAAACAGGTAATTGGCAGGAGTTTACGGTTGATCTCATTCAAGCTTTCAAGTATAGGAGTACCAAGCCATCAGTGGATAAGGTGTTGCAAGTAATCAAGCACCTCATGATGGGAGATAGTGTTATGGAAGAGGATAGGCTATTGGAGTTACTAAGTGAGCCTTATTTAGAGGCGCACCTCGATGAAGAAGAATCAGAGGAAGTGCAGCTTGAGTGTGTGTGTGCATAGAAAAAGAAAAATGAAATACAATCTATATAATAGACGAAGAAGAGATGGAGACTTTGGATGTTAACCTTTCAGAAGGTACGCGCAAAGTTATAGATGACGTTGATGAGCGAGCAGGAGCCTACCGTGATCCCTTGAAAACAAAGAAGGTTAACATTAGGATAGAAACAAAACCTAAAGAATCCATAATTGAGGACTATTGGTCGGAAAAAAGAAATTTCAAAGGTCATTGATCTGTTGCACAAGTTCCAAGATTTGTTTCCTCGCAGGTACCATGAACTCAAAGGCATTCACCATTCCTTGGGAGAGATGAAGATCAAGTTAAAGGAAGGTGCGTGCACTCAATTCAGAAGAGGCCTTATCGGATGAATCCAAATTTGTGTGTACGGGTCAAGGAAGAAATAGATAAGATGATAACATCTGGTATAATTGAGGCAGTGGAAGAATCAGAATGGATAATCCCAATGGTTATCTGCATCAAGAAGGATGGTAGGATAAGAATTTGTGTTGACTACAGGGATTTGAATGTAGTGTGTGTCATCGATCCTTTTCCAACCCCCTCTACTGAAGAATTTTTGGAGGGAGTAGCTAGGGCGCGAAGTCTACTCTTTCACGAATGGGTTCTCAGGGTATCACCAAGTCAGGATTGCAAAAGAAGACTAGAGAAAGACAACTTTTGCCACTGAATGGGGAAGTTTTCCCTACATGGTTATGCATTTTGGATTAAAGAATGTGCATGTTGTGTTCTCGCGCATCGTCGGTACAAGCATTTAAGGACTTCATCCATAAATTTCTTCAAGTTTACCTAGATGATCTGGACGATGTATGGATTCGTGAAATATCATTGTGGCAATTCAAGGATGATGTTTGAGAGATGTCGGCAATTAAGGATATCCCTTGACATTAAGAAATGTGTCTTTGCTACTCCATTTGGAACTTTGTTAGGACACATTATATGCAAAGAAGGTTTGTTAGTAGATCCTGCTAAAGTTGTAGTTATTGTAGTATTAGGGGAGCCTACCAATCAAAGCGCAGTGCGTGGATGAAAGATCCCAAACCCCTTTTTGCCTGAATATTTTTTTATATATATTTTGCTCTGGCTCAAATCTGAACTGATCATACCAAAAGAATTCATAGAACACCGCACTAAAACTGCATAGATAAATTAAATAAAACAAACCCCGCAAACCGGGTGAATACAGAAAAGGCACCTAGGGTTTAACAGGTAGATTTCTTCATAAACAATTCAGCCATGTATTTAATAATGATTTATGATGCTAAATATTATGGTAATACAATTATAAATCTGCAGATAGATTTAATAATAAAGATTGACCAAAAACCCACTGTAAATGATTCAAACCAAATCGATTTGATATATATTTGTTGCTGGGAATTACAATAAATATATATCATGAAAAAATACCTTTGATACAACATAAAACAACTGTAGAAGAAGTTGCCCCACTCTGGAAGTAGTCTGTATTCCCACTGCTGCAATTTATTTCTCTGTTTAACTGCTGGAATAATAAAAACCTATGAATACCATGAAGATCCATGTATGGAAACTTCTCTCACTGCTCATGGGGTTTCCGTCCGCAAGAGGATTAATCCAGAGGGTTTCCGTCCTTGGATTTTGTCTGCATAAGCTCAGTGTTAACTGCCAGGGAAAAATAATAATAATCTGAATGCCCTTTCCCCAAGTCACATTTTTCCCTTATAGCAAAAAAAACCCTCCAAAGCAACAAGTCGCACTTATTCCCAATACTCATAATTAATTATTTTCCTTTTCCCACCAAGTCGCATTTTTGGGTTTATTTGGCTATTACCCAAACAAGTCACATTTTCTGCTAGGAAGGCACTTTAAATTATTTATTTATTTATTTAAATGCACTTTCCTAAGCCAAAGTCACTTAAACAGTCTATTAATTCATTATATGTGCTTTAATGATATTTTAATTTATTTTGAGCACCATATAATAAAAATAATAAACCGAAGTCACCCTTGAAAACACCCTTTGGCCATCGGGTAGACAAAACAGGCCAAAGGTCTTTCACCCAACTATTGGAGAAAGAGGAATATTACAGTCCTCCCTTCCCGAGATTGTTTGTCCCCAAGCAATTGTAGAGCTGGATGTTGTAATATAGTCTCGCCCTCCCATGTAGCATCCTCCTCTGGTAACTCTTTCCACCTCACTAGGAATTCCCAAATAACTCTATTCCTTAGTCTCCTCTCTTGGTTGTCCAAGATCTCCTCTGGCACCAAGTCCAATCTCCCTTCCTCATCTAGGGGTGGTAACTTTGTAGAAGAAGTAATGTGCTATCCCAAGGATTTTTTCAAGCAAGATACATGAAATACATTGTGTATCTTACTCTCAGAAGGCAACTCTAACTCGTATGCCACTTCACCAACTCTCCTCATCACCCTGTATGGCCCATAGAATCACAACTTGAGCTTTTCAGCCCCACTCTTCTCAAGAGTACTCTGTCTGTAAGGCTGAATTCATAGGAAAACCATGTCTCCTACCTCAAATGATCTCTCCACTCTGTGCTTATCTGCATACATCTTCTGTTGATTCTGGGCCCGTTGAATATTTTCCTTAAGTACCTTAAGGATTTCCTTACTATCCTGTAAACTCTCCTAAACCTTGGGAGCTCTATTGTCCCCAAACACCAAATCAACAAAAGATCTCGCATCATATTCATATAGTGCTTGAAATGGAGTCATACCAATAGACATATGGTAAGTGGTGTTCTAGCAATACTCACATAAATATAACAACTTTACCCATGCCTTATACTGCACTGCAACATTCTTACAAAGATAACCCTCTATCCATTTGTTCACAATCTTTGTCTGCCCATCCGTCTTGAGGGTGATAACTAGTGCTAGGAGTCAACTTAGTGTGAACCAAATGGAAAATCTCTTGCTAAAATATGCTCATAAACTTGCTATCCTGATCACTAACTATGTTCTTCGGAAGTCCGTGCAACCTGAATATCTGACGAAAGAACAAATCAGCCACATGAGGTGCCTTAAAGCTAGTAGGGACAGTGAAAAAGTGTGCATATTTTGTCAACCAATCAAGTACTGCATAAATGTGATCATTCCCTTGCACCACGGGAAGACCTGTAATGAAATCCATCGAAATACTTTCCCACTTCTGCTCTGGAATCAGCAATGGCTGTAGTAAACATGCTGGGAAAGTATGCTCTGACTTGTTCTGCTAACAAGTCATACACTCGCGAACATGGCGCAAGACATCATCATTGAGACCCTTCTAGGATAATCTCTCTCTAATCTTCCTGTATGTTTTAAAATACCCTGGATGTCCTACAAGTGGTGCATCATGGAAAGCATGCATAATCTTCTCCTTAAGCTCAGATTCAGGAACTAGGTAAATTCTACCCTTATACAAAATCAAATTAGCTATTACCTTATACCAGCCATCCTAAATTTTTCCATCCATAATGTCACATGCCCAAGTGTTTTGGAATACTCAACTAATAATTGAGATTTCCAATCTGCTGAAATCTCACTCAAAGAACATAAGGCAGCGAGATGGGGTTTCCTGGAAAGTGCATTAGCCACTACATTCTTCGTCCCCTTGACATACTCAATGTCAAAATCATATGTTTGGATTCTATTGACCCATTTTTGTTGCCTCTCATTGGGTTCTTTTTGTTCTAGGAAATATTTCAAATTGTTGTGGTCAGTTCTCACCACAAAATTTCCACCCACCAAATACTATCTGAACTTTGCCAAAGCATGCATAATGGCAAGCATCTCCTTATTGTAGGTGGAATAAAATCTCTCATCATCTCCCAACTTTTGGATCTCGAAGGCAATAGGATGGCGATCCTGCATAAGAACTACACCAATCCCCAATACTAAAGCATCACACTCTAAAATGAAGGGCCGTGAGAAATTTGGAAGAGACAAAACTAGATAGGTGCTCATAATTACCTTGAGCCTCTCAAATACCACCTATGCCTCATTTGACCAATTGAATGCACCCTTCCGTGTGAGATCTATCAATGGAGCTACCAACTAAGAATAACCCTTCACAAACCTCCTGTAGTAACCACATAACCCCAAGAATCCTCGTAAGTCAGAGATATTCCTGGGTGGTGGCCAATCCTACATTGCATGTATCTTCTCCTAATGGACCTTGACCCCATTGGCCCTAATGACATGCCCAAGATACAATATCTCCGTAAGTCCAAATTCACATTTGGACATCTTAGCAAATAAAGATTGAGTCTCCATTATGCTAAGTACCTCATCAAGATGCCTCTAATGATCATCCCATAACCTGCTATAAATTAGAATATCATCAAAAAACACCAACACAAACTGCCTCAACTACCTGTTGAAGAGATGGTTCATCCATGACAGAAATGTAGCAGGGGCATTAATGAATCCAAATGGCATCATTAAGAACTCATAGTGCCCATAGTGACACCTGAAGGTTGTCTTGTGAATATCCTCATCCCGAACTCGAATCTGGTGGTAGCCTGATCGAAGATCAATCTTCGAGAAGTAAATAGATCCATGCAACTCATCCAACAACTCGTCAATGCGAGGAATGGGATACCTATTCTTGATGGTTTTCTTGTTCAGTGCACGATAGTTAATGCACATCCTCATGGTCCCATCCTTCTTCTTCACCAAAACAATTGAAGAAGCAAAGGGACTAGAACTAGGACGGATGTGTCCCATCTCCAAGAGCTCTCTAATGGCCTTCTCTATCTCATCCTTGTATGTCTTAGGATGGTGATAAGGCGTAGTCATCATGGGTTTAGTACCCTCCTTAAGCTCTATAACATGCTCAAACCCTCTATCTGGTGGTCTACCTGGAGGAATGTCACCAAACACTGGGCCGTGCTTATCTAGTATGGACTGGATGGCAATGTGAAAAGGCTGCTCACTGTCTGAAGAAGATTTGGATGAAATGAAACACTAGGCTGCCCATGCAACCTCACCATGTCTAACTATAGACTCCATCTAGTGTGTTGAAACAACTCTAGGCCCACTGTCAGAAAGAGCCTGAAGCACAATCTTCTTCTTATCCACCATAAACTCCAACTCCATCCTCTGGAAATCCTGCACATATCTACCAAGGGACTATAACCACTGAATACCCAATATTGTATCAATCTCACCCAGTCCAATAACATAGAAGTCATCGGTCAATGTGTAATCCCCCAGCTGAATACTAAGCCAAGGAATCCTCTTAGTGTAGCCAATAGCAAATCCATCTGCTACCCACACACTAAACCCCTCAAATTCCTCAACCTGTAGTCCTCTCTTCACAGCCAAGCCCTTATCAATGAAGTTTTACGTAGCTCCACTGTCAACCAAACAAACAATCTGCTGTCCCTTAGCACTCCCTTTAGCCGAAAGGGATGGTACCTAGGAATGCCTAAGAGTGTAACAATAGTAACATCAGATGAATTTAATGCCTCACTCTTGCCAAGCTCTATCCGGGGTTACTCCCCCTATGCATCATGGTCACCACCCTCATCCTCTACATCTGTATCTGGCGAGTGATCATCCTCCCCATCTGAAATCACCTCAATGAGATGCACCTTGCCTTTACCAAGGCAACGATGTCTAGGCTCCCAATGATCTTTGCAAGTAAAGCAAAGCTTCTTCCTCCTTAACTCATTACGAGTCTCCTGATCCACCTTAGGAGGTGGTGCACTCTTCTGCGGAGCAGTAAAGCACTGAAATGGCTTCGAGCTCATGGGAAACTTCTTATTGGGATGATAAGAAGTGGGCTGATATGATGTGGGGGATGTGTCCAAATCTAATGCCCTTTAGATGGCATCATGTAATGTCCTAGGCTTAAGATCCTAGACCAATCCTCCCATCCCATCATGAAGACCCTCTATAAATAACATCACCACCCTCTTCTCAGGCATCTCTGGAACCATAATTGTTATCCGCTGAAATTCATTAATGTATGAATCAATGTGTCCACTCTGTCAGAGCTATGCCAAGTCCCTGTAATACAACTTTACATCCTTGCGATCAAACCTTGCAATCAGCCTCTCGTTGAAATCCCTGTATGACCATAGAAGCTCATGACCCTGTGTAACTAACCCATGGTGCCACCAATCATAAGCCACCCCCTCAAGGTGTAATGTAGCGAACTGTATGGCCTCCTGCTCCCTCATGGGTTTGAGGGTAAGATAGGTGTCAAGCTTGTGAATCCAAGCCCTGGCACTAATCTTTCCACAACCATCAAAAGTGGTGAGGGTTACCTTATTGGTAACCTGCTGCAAATCCCTGTTATGTTGCACTCTAGGCCTCCTGTCCTGTCCAACCCTCACGTTGTCCCTCCTCTGAGCACAATACTATGGGAGGGGGAATACATCCCTCACATGCTACGGCAAACTCCTCCACTCATCGCTGACTACCATAATAGTGTCTGGAAAAGCTACTTCTTCTGGTTGTCCCTCCATCTCTGGTGGGTCACCTCTAGGCAGGAAGTTAGGCTGCATAGGCCTATCTGCAGTTCGTGTAGGTATCCTCTCATCTATATGAGTATGCCTCTGCTCACGACGTGGTGATCCCCTAACACTCCCAAGCTCTGAAGGTGATATGCTATGATCCCTATAACCACTGGCCACTAATATGTATCTATTCCTCCTGCCATGCCTATCCCTATGAGCTTCCTAAGTCAAATTCACTTAAATAGTCTATTAATTCATTATATGTGCTTTAATGATATTTTACTTTATTTTGAGCACCATATAATAACAATAATAAACCGAAGTCACCCTTGAAAACACCCTTTGGTCGTCGGATACACAAAACAAGCCAAAGGTATTCGACCGAACTATTCGAGAAAGAGGGACATTATAGTGGATTCCTTAGGCATACAGAGTATTACAAGAAGTTCATCAAGGGGTATGCCAAGATCGTCACGCCCTAAGAGGAATTATTAAAAAAACAAGAGTGCCTTTCATTAGGGAGAGTCGCAACAGAAGGCAGTTGACACTTTGAAGGATAGGCTTGTCACAACGCCCATATTACGTTTTCCTTCTTGGGATAAGCCTTTCCATGTGCACGTTGATTCCTTAAGAAAAACTATGGGAGCAATACTAGCACAACCTTGTGAGGGAATTTTTTATCATCCCTTGTGCTTTACAAGTATAAAATTAACACCAACATAACAAAATTACACAACCACTGAGTGTGAAGCATTATCTATTATCTACGCGCTCCACAAGTTCAGGAAGTATCTGTTGGCAACACCATTCATATTCTACATGGACCACATGGCATTGAAATACTTAGTCAACAAGCTCACTCTACAAGGGCACATATGTCGTTGGGTCCTATTATTTCAAGAATTTGAGTTCACAGTGGTCGTAAAACCAGGAAAAAGAAATTCATGACTTGACTACTTATCAAGGATTAACTTTGGGGAGGACTCGCAAAGCATTGAGGATACTATGTCTGACGCACAATTGTTTAGGTTGCAGCGCGCACCCTCAGACTTGGAAGATATCGCAGTGTTCTTAAAGACAAGTGTGGCGCCGAGAGGAATGAGGCTCTAGAGAGAAAGTAGTTAGCAATATGCGTCGCACCCTACATGTTAATTAGTGGAGACCTGTATAAGTTAGGTCATGATGAGGTTATGCGCCGATGCATTTTAGAGCATGAGTGCAAGGTAATTAGGGAAGAAGCACATGGTGGGATTGCAAGACACTATGCAGGAAATACTACCATGCAAAAGATATTATTAGCAAGGCTTTGGTGGAAAACCATCTACAAGGATTGTATTGAGTTTTGCAAGGCCTATGACCATTGTCAGCACCTTAGCAAAACTAGAAAGAGAGATGAAATGTTCTTACGACCAATAGCTAGCATTGAACCATTTGAAAAATGGGCAATTGACTTTGTAAGGCCAATTGCGCCAGCTGCGCGAAGGACTAGTTCACGGTATATCATCACTTGCATTGATTATTTGACATGGTGGGTAGAGGCAGCGCATACGAAGGATTACACCATAGGGACAACTGCTAGATTTTTATGGGAGAACATAATCAATAGATATGGTTGTCCTTTAAGTTTAACAAGTGATAGAGGTATACACTTTCTCAATGAAACGGTTAGGATTCTGTTAGCAAAATTTATGGTGGCCCATCACAAGACTACCCCCTATCACCCTCAAGTAAATGGATCTGCTGAGGAATTTAACAAGATACTAAGTCACATGTTGACTAAGACCTGTGATGTTGGAAGACAAGATTGGGATGACAAAGTATCAGTTATTCTATGGGCATACATGACAACCTACAAAAGGTTGAACAAGGCCACACTGTTTCAATTGGTGTTTGGAGCGGAGGCTGTTTTGCCAGTAGAATTCATGTCACCATCATTGCGTATAGTGCGCACAGGAGGATTAGCTGATGAGCAAGCATTGGAAGAAAGAATTGATAAGTTAATGTAGTTAGACGAAAGGCAATCACTTGCTAGATGGAGTCAGAAGACAGAAAAAGTAAGACAAAAGGCATGCCATGATCCTCATATCAAGAACAAGAATTTTTAGGTTGGGCAGATGGTGTTGTTGTATGATTCCAAGTATTTGCGCCATCTTGGGAAGTTGAAAGTCCGTTGGTTGGGACCTTACATCATCTCGTATATTCTTGATTCAGGCGTTTGCCAGTTACAAGCGCTGGATGGGATGAGGTTACCAGCTCATTTCAATGGGAGTAGGCTAAAACCCTATTACAAATAAGTCTTCTTGGTTTTTGTAATAAGGTAGTATTGCCAGTTAGCTTAGAATTTCCCTTTATGCTTTTTCTTTCTTGTGTTTCCCTTTCTCGTTGTTTGTTCCTTTCTTTTTGTTTCGTTTTTGCGCCTTGTGCACCGGTAACCACATTATTTTTTAGGATGGTGTATGTGCAGAGGACCACACATTCGTTTTAGTGTGGGGTGGAGTGATGTAAAGTATAGGCATGCAATACAAGTTGAGTGAAGCACGTAAGGTGGAGAAAGCGCGCAAGGAAATGGTGGATATTGGATTATGGTGTCAAAAAGGCTTTGCGGAAACCATGTACAGAAAGGATGAAGAGCAAAAGAACAACATGAGGTAGGCGAGGGAAAAAATCAGGTAAAGAACATAAGAAGTGCTTTCGGCGCTATAGTCGCGCACATAAGAGTCTTCGGTCGAGTTAGATTTTTGTGTGCCAGAAGGTTGTAAAAGGTTTTTTTTTGCGTAGGATGTGGCACATGGGTAAGGGTGCTTAAAGTGGGCTTAGTGGTAAAATCCACATTTAATGTTAATGTAGGTTCGTAGGTGATATAACATTTAATGATGGAAACAAGGAAAAGCTATAAATAGGAAGTCAGGAAAGTCATTTGTTACCTTGCAATTACGAAGTGAAAGGAGATCTTGCAAACTAGAGCATCTAGAGAGAAATTTTTGCGAAGAAAGGAGAATTTGAGAAATTTGAGTGTGCATCTAGAGTAAATATGCAAAATAGAAGGAAGGAGTACACGAGCATGAGGAAAGTTGTGTGAAGAGTGCCATCTTGTGGAAGGATTTCCTGGTTAGGGTTCGACAGCTAGGGCACAAAGAAAGAAGGATTCATTTCAGGAGTTGAAAGCTTTGGACTGAGCTTTGGGATTGAATAGATTAACAGAGTAGAGCAAGAGGAAGCAGTATTTAAGATCAATCTGACTAAGAAAATATGACACCTATGAAACCAACCGTTTCACTGAAGAAAACAAATGGCAAGGGCAAGGGAAAGCAGACTGTTGCCATCGCAAGCTCAAACGAAGTATGGTATGCAGAAATGCAGTACCCAGGTGGGGTATTGCTAGGAAAAGAGTGGGAGTCACACTTACGAAAGATGGTCGTGAGCGATTATAACCATCGCACGAGCACAACCGAGAAGGAAATGGTGCTGGAGTTGGTCCGACCAACTAACAAGAGGACACCAGATGTGATGCCCATTTACAACGATGAGGTGAAGGTCAAATTAGAGAAGGATGGATTATTACAACTATATGAGTTGTTATACTTTGGCAAGCCTAAGCCCATTTACCAATGGTTGATGTCGCGCATACATGAGGATCATTTTTATTTCACGGGACGCAAGATGCGCATTACACCACTATTGATATCCAAGTTCACAGGCCTCACTTGTAAAGGAGATAACATAAATGATGATCTGAGTGACAAGGAGGCTATCAAGGATATTGTAGCCGTATATGAATACAAGAAGGGGTCACGATACTTTGACATTACTGATATCCCAGACCCAGTTATTAGGATGGCCATGCACTTGGTCACTAAGCTCACTGATCAGGAATGGTAGACACAAGTAAACAAGGCATGACTAAATGTATGCAGGAAAATATTTGAAGGAATTGTACCCCCAAATCAATCAGAGGATGGACGCGCTCGACGATTTGGGCAAACAACTAAAGGAAGTTATGGAGACAATAAGAACTAAGGGAGAGGAGTTGAGTTTTGAATAAGTAAGTGCCTTAGTGGGTGACCTCTGTCAGGAAGCTCAAAACAAGGTTGACACTTGGGGAAAGTTAGAATCAGAATTAGGGAAGGATTTCCCTCTCCTCCTCCAGAAATAAAGTTCCCCCATTCTTTCATTATTTTCCCCATTCCTTCATTCCTTTATTCTTTCGTTCCAACCATTTGTAAGGATTCACCATTCTTTATTTCTTTATTGAAGAGTGTTTCTGAGGACGAAGGACAAGCATAGTGTGGGGTGATGTTGGGCCTAAAAATATCAGCTAAGTACAAAAGGGTGCATGGGCGCATGGGACCTAGTTAAAGAAGGGTGTGCGAGTTAAGGGCACGCAAAGAAGGGTTCTGGTAGGATTTTACAGAACACATGGTGTGCGGGCAAAAGGAAAAACAGGTTTTGTACTTAGCTGCATTCGGCATCCCAGGAAGCACATGAGAAAAACATGACCTTTGTGGATAAGGTGCCAACCTGGTGACTGTGGGATCAAAAAGGGAATATTCCAAGCATGTGATGGAAGGTTCTACAAGACATCGTTGCATGGAGTGGAGAGATCGGATCTGAAAAGGCATGCTTCCATAGAGGACCACCTCGACACTTGGCAACCGATCTGTAACTTCTGAAAGGTATGGCGATGGGTGTTAAAGTTATATGTATAAGCACCCGATAAAGAAGAAAAAAGGGGAGAAAGAAGAGTGCATAGAGTGTGGAGAGTGTGAAGGAGAGAAAAGAGAGGTGAAGCCCTGCAAAAAATGAATGGGGATGTTATGGGTTAGGGAGTAGAAGAACTCTATAAGTAATGGCATATTTAGGGGGATGGGTCTGCATTCTTTTTGTTTTTTGTAATATGATGAACATGATATAGCTCTAATGCATGACTTGGCTCTGCATAGTTATATGAGGATTTTTTATAACCTCTGGGGATGTAATGTGGATTGTTAAACTTGTTAAAGATGAATATAAGGCTCTGTTATAAATCATATCTGTGCTCAGAGGTTTAATTCTTATGTATTTCATTTCTGTATGAACCTTATGTTGTTTGTTATCCCTCTTTTCTAGATGCAATAAGATAACAACTCATTCTAAGCTCTTGAATGTGGCATGGTTCTTTTCTACTAATTTTCATTTGAATATTTGTTATAAGATGATGTGTTCTCATAAGACTCAAATAAAGGAGAGACTTGGCACCCGCGCGTGCCTCGGGTGATTGCCCAGCGCCCATTGGGTGATAGGACGACGCGCATGGGATTAGACTATTGGTCTAAGGGTATAAAATATGACTACACATCCAACATCCAAATAAAACATCTAAAACTCAAAATCAAAAATTTCAAAAAACAATAAAAATACAAAATGCAATGTGTGCACTTTTGCTTACATGTTTGCTTGTTTGTATGGATTTTCATTTTAGCTGATGATATGAGGCCCCTTTTGTTTCTTTTACATAATCCAATGATATGAGGACCATATTTTTATATTAATCGGTCCAATCATATGAAGACCATCTTTTTTATATTAATATGTCTGATGATATGAGGACAAAGGCATTTGACAATTTAGTCATCATGGTCTTTATACCTTGGTGCATTTTTCTCAATGCCACATTCACAATCGCACCGCTAATGATGATAATAGTGGGCACTTTATGGTAACACACTCCTTTATATCATCTTCATCATCCACACTAGATCCTCGCCATCATCCAACTAATTATTTAGCCTTCTCATCCTCCTATCTAATCAATCCTTTCATCAATCAATCAATACCCGCATCCAAATTTTATCATCTCGCATCCAACATCATAAATCCTCAACCCCTGGCTGGGGCATCTTCGATCCAAAAAACAATCTTTATTCTCTCATCCAAACATCCTCAAAATCTAACATCCACAAATCCAACCTCTTTAAATCTAACATCTTCAAATCCAAGATCCTCTAATCCAAAATCCAAAATTTTCACCCTTGTCATACATAATTGACTGGGGCATCCAACATCCCCTAATCCTAAATCCTAAATCTTCACCCTTGTCATACATTATTGACTGGGGCATCCAAAATCCAAAATCCAATATCTCTTAATCTTCTAAATCTCTTATTCCTCTAATCCTCTCTCATATTCCCCTAATCCTCCTATCTTCTAATCCTCTAAATCATAATCCTCTACATCCTCAAACCTTCTTATCCTCTCATCCTATTCTCCTACATCCTCAAAATCTTCTCATCCTCTAATCTTCTCTCATCTACTAATTTGGGTCTCTCCTCTTTTCGAGCGGTTACCCGTCTTGTTTCTCCATGCCTAACCCCTCGAGGGGGATGATATCAACATCCACACATCTTCTCTTCTTATTCTTTGAATTGTCATTGTTACGTAATAATACTTCAAAAAGGGGAAAAATATAGACATCTAAAATGTTGACATGATCAATTACGATTAATCTATCCCTAAACATCATCTAAATCCATATACTAATTAATCGCAAGATTAATTATTATTAATTTCAACATTAATCCCTTTCCTCAAAATCTAACATCCACAAATCCAACCTCTTTAAATCTAACATCTTCAAATCCAAGATCCTCTAATCCAAATCCAAAATTTTCAACCCTTGTCATACATAATTGACTGGGGCATCCACATCCCCTAATCCTAAATCCTAAATCTTCACCCTCGTCATACATTATTGACTGGGGCAATCCAAAATCCAAAAATCCAATATCTCTTAATCTTCTAAATCTCTTATTCCTCTAATCCTCTCTCATATTCCCCTAATCCTCCTATCTTCTAATCCTCTAAATCATAATCCTCTACATCCTCAAACCTTCTTATCCTCTCATCCTATTCTCCTACATCCTCAAAATCTTCTCATCCTCTAATCTTCTCTCATCTACTAATTTGGGTCTCTCCTCTTTTCGAGCGGTTACCCGTCTTGTTTCTCCATGCCTAACCCCTCGAGGGGGGATGATATCAGCATCCACACATCTTCTCTTCTTATTCTTTGAATTGTCATTGTTACGTAATAATACTTCAAAAAGGGGAAAAATATAGACATCTAAAATGTTGACATGATCAATTACGATTAATCTATCCCTAAACATCATCTAAATCCATATACTAATTAATCGCAAGATTAATATATAATTTCAACATTAATCCTTCCTCAAAATCTACATCCACAACTCCAACCTCTTTAAATCTAACATCTTCAAATCCAAGATCCTCAAATCCAAAAATCCAAAATTTTCACCCTTGTCATACATAATTGAATGGGGCATCCAACATCCCCTAATCCTAAATCCTAAATCTTCACCCTCGTCATACATTGTTGAGTGGGGCATCCAAAATCCAAAATCCAATATCTCTTAATCTTCTAAATCTCATATTCCTCTAATCCTCTCTCATATTCCCCTAATACTCCTATCTTCTAATCCTCTAAATCATAATCCTCTACATCCTCAAACCTTCTTATCCTCTCATCCTATTCTTCTACATCCTCAAAATCTTCTCATCCTCTAATCTTCTCTCATCTACTAATTTGGGTCTCTCCTCTTTTTGAGTGGTTACTCGGCTTGTTTATCTATGCCTAACCCCTCGAGGGGGATGATATCAACATCCACACATCTTCTCTTCTTATTCTTTTAATTTTCATTGTTACGTAATAATACTTCAAAAAGGGGAAAAATATAGACATCTAAAATGTTGACATGATCAATTACGATGAATCTATCCCTAAACATCATCTAAATCCATATACTAAGTAATCGCAAGATTAATTATTATTAATTTCAACATTAATCCCTTTATTATAATATTTCATCATTTATCTAAATATTCCATTTTATCATTTATCCCATTAAAAATCCTTTTTATCACATTTACCCTTTTATCATTTATCATTTATCTCATTTCATCCTTAATCCTTTTATTTCATTATTATATCCTATTATCATATTATAATCCCTATTAACATTTTCTAGGAATTTAACATTCCTACATCTCACTTGCCACCTACTCTACACTTCCCTACACCTAGCCTTTCCTAAAATCACATACCTAATCATCATTAATCAACCTAATCTAATCTTAATCTAATCACATCCCCACAACTCTTAATATAGAAGCCTCTTTAACTTTCTCCTTCCATTGAATTTTTAATTCAATGGAAGCTTCTTCCCTCCATGAATTTTGAATTCAAAAATCTAGAATTCTCCATTCTAGAGAAGTCCAATCCTCTCATGCATTCTCCACCCTTGATCTCAATCCAACATGGCTTCATCTTATCCATTCAATCCTCCACCAACAAACTATAAATTAAGCTCTCGTCATCCATGAGAGTTAGCTTGGAAAATATTGTAAATCCATAACATCATCCATTTTTATCTTCTTCAATCACTCAATCAATCCATCTATCAACCATCTAAATGATCTTCATCAATCAAGCAATCATCCAATACAAGCAAAGGGGAGGTGTTGCCCAAGTGTCTCCAAAATTTGAAGCAATCCAAGAATCATCAACAATCCAAGAGCAAATCCAAAGCATCAAAGGAGGAGTTTGCAATCTTCTAGGTAAGTGTAGGTATAATCTCTCTTCTCTTTTCAATCCATTGCTCTATTTGAGGTTTTGTTTGAGAAGATTAGATTAGGGAAGCAATTTAGTTGGTTTCTCATATTTCTATTCACTAATCTTTTCTTACACTACACATATCAAGGTTTTTAGGATGCTCAGTAAGATAAGATTTGAGTTCATTAAGATCCTCAATAGAAAAGTTGCAAGAGGTACTAGCCATGATGGAAATGAATTGGACAAGGTAAGCGTGAAAGGGGACGAGTTCACCAAATTATTTAATGAAAATAAATCTAAAATAAGGGCATTGTTGATCATATAAATATAACAGTATTCAAGAAAGATCAAGCAAAGTAAATACAAACAAGATTGATAGATAGGGTTTAGAGAATAACTCAACTTGTATATGTAGGTCTAGACTAATTCTAAACTGTGATTTAATCAATATAGAAATTTGTGAAATCCTAATTGCAGAGTCTCGATGAAATAATAAGCAATAAAGCAGAAATTTGACCTAAGCAATAAGCTAGATAAAATTAAAACCCTATGTGCAATAAAGGGAATAAGATACTTAGTTGGTTTCACAATTGATCCTGAGTTGTGTCAGGTTGGAAAATTGATAAACAGAAGGAGGCAAGTGTCGCAAATGAACCCAAAAAATTGTGCGATAGTCGGATCTGCCTCAGCTGGGGCACCTGGATTAGGTCAAGGGCACCTGGGTGTTGTAGACTACTTTTGGGTACTCGTGACTATGAAAATGGCCAATTGATTTCTTATGTGTCACTTTTATGTCGTTATGCTTTGTTGTTGATCACCTATGTGTCGCACTATGTTCGCGGAATTCACTTGTAACTTGCAAAGAGAAAGAACACCTGCAAAACCCCAAAACACATCAAATCCTAAAAATAAAAAGATGCAAATGGGGATTCGGTCTAACCCCGGTAGTCACCTAACAAAGTGAACTTACATTCTGAGCACTGCACTACATTTTAGTCTCCATGTAGTTCTACTTGTGTGTCTGAAGAATCGTGCCCTAGGTGGCTCTTGTGCAAGATGCACTGAATAACGAGAAATAATTAGATGTAGTAATATAAGTAGATGTGTGTATGTCAAATTGAAATTCCCTTCCTATGAAGTGTATGCAGAAGAATGCAGTCCCTTGTCCCTTGAATGAAGCTAGAGGGATGCTTTGATGCTCTTGAAATGCCTTTGGATGCAACCATAGGTGATAGTAATAGATGCTCAGAGCTTGGTACTTTATTGTGGTCACATAGATGTATATTTATGTGATTCCCTTGTTTGAATTTTGTAAATAACAACTAAAAGGACAACCCATAAGAAAACAAGATGCCCAACCCATAAGAAAACAAGATGCCCAAAAGAGGCGAGTAAAATACAAAGAAGTCAGGGGTGCCTAGGCGCTCGCATCCTAGCTGGGCGTTGGTGTCCAGAGTGATAAAAGATGAAAGAGTGAAGCATAAACTAGGTTGTAGGGTGAAAGGGGCCAAGAAGAAGACATGAACAAAGAAAAAGAGGTCAAAGACAATTGTTAATTGCTAGTTTTCTCAGTTATGAATCACATGAATAGTGGTATGTGATTAGGACCTATAAATGTACCCAAAGTGCATGATTTAGTGTCTACATTTGCCCCCACTTTATGTTGTTGAGTGAATACTCTGTTGGTGTGTGTATTTTCCACATCATTAGGTAAGTCATCTCACTTAGGTGAGATCATAGGTCCATGTGTCATTGAGGGATCATTATGAGATTCTCTTACCCGTCAGTGCGTCATATGCATCATTGGGAGTTACACTTCTATTCTGGGAATGTAACTCCCCCTCTCTACTCGAGTTATCATGATTGAAGCACTGGGGGTTACTCAACACCTCCTATATGTACACCCCTTTTGATCTATGAGATAAAGGAGGGTTTTATGGCTTAACTAGGTTATGCCTCTATGTTTCAAATCTTTGCATGTACATTCGGTTGATGCTCGCTCCTCCTGAGATCTCTTCATGCTACTGTTAGCATGTCCATTGATGTGCACGTCGTCCCTCATGATCCTCGCTTGCGTGGGTTTTAAAACCTCTTTCATGGTATCAAAGCGGATCTTGTGGATCCGTGCACCCTTCAGCATTTTTGTGCGTGTTTTCTAGCTTTCGGTGTGATATCCAGTTCTCGTTGTGTGTGTCGTAATGGATATTCCATTATGTGCTTCAGTGCATTGATTCAGGTATTTATACCTCCGATCAAGTTGTTCGTGTGATCGTGGTTCTTTTTGGGGTGTTCGTGGTTTTCAGGCTTCTTCGAGGTTTGCATGCAGCTTTTTGGAGCAGCTTCAACTTGCATTATTCAAGGGTTTTGTGCTTGGTTTGTTAGCTCGAGGTTGCTTGTGTATGGACATTTTATGCGTGCTGACTCGTTTACAGTGGTGATCTCACTCATTTTTGGTTCAACATTTTTGGGTTTTGGTTTTCCTCAGACTTTGCTTATACGTGGTCATCCTCTACTCGGACTATGTTTTCTTTGATTGAGTAAGGGCCTTTTACATTCATGTTGGCTCAGGATTCTCCACTGCCATGTTCCTTTTCCCTGTTCGAATGAGATTCACCTTCTTCCTGATTCAACACTCTACAATGACCGCCCTGCTCATTTGGTGCTCGGGTTAGTGGTGGCCGGTTGATTGGTATGCCAATAGCTCTATGTATTTATGGGAGCTTGATGTTGGATCATCTTATTCATGAGTTGTATAACAACGTACCTAGCTTATTACATAGTTCTGTGACTAGTTACGACCGTCATTAAAGGGAACATAAGCTTTATATGGTTTGAAGCACTTCTTTACATTCCACATCTCGTATTCAGAATCTCGTGCTATTCTATTTACAATGTGGAGGCTCGTTCTTTATGTTTAAAACTGGCCAGAGAGTCACTTCAACCCTGCATTTTTCTCCTTTGCAACGGTTTTATGCTCAGCTGTCTCACCTATAGGCCTCACCTCTGCATTGGAAACCGTTTCTAGCACCTGCACGCACCTCCTCCCGTGAACGCACCTATTGTTGTTGCGTGGTTGTTCTCGACTCGTGGACTACAGGCTCTAGCCGTTACAAACTACCTCAAGCCTGCATAGCTGCAACGACTGTTTCCTCTGACATGGGTACAGTGGACTTGCACCTCACATGTGGACCTGGTCGCTTGGCGTTGGTTACCTACTTTTTCTCCTTTGTTGCACTGTTTGCATGCACCAACATACCTGCTGCTCCACGTGGGCTCCACAATACACATTCTCAACATCTTCAACTTGGTCAAAGAGTATCTCAATGTGGGCCCACCTCCTCCACCTTATTTTTTTATGTTTTAAGGTGTTAAAAAAACATTCAGTATTGGCATTGTAATTTGGGTTTTTTGCTTGTATTGTTCACCCTCCTACGAGTGTCGAAGACGGAGGGCGAGGTCTGGGGTTGGCAGGAGGCTAATCCCCCCTCACAGTAAAAAAAAACCCCTACTAAAATTTCGTGTCATTTCCAACGAGTAGTCACACGATACCCTTTGCACCCATCTCGTGTACTTTTTTAATGCGTTTGCAGCGTTTAGTGGCATTTTCCATCAGTTGTGGGAATCATTTTAATGCCATAACTTTTGACTCGCAGCTCGTTTTTGAGTGCTTCTTTAGTCAAAGTTGCATGATTTTTCACACATTACGTGATGACATTGTTATTTTTGTAAATGAACTACTTTATAAAGTGCCGCATTCTGGGGGGTTGACTGTACTCTTGGGCTTTCACAAGCAGACGCATTATCGGCCGAGTCTGACACCTTGCTTTTGTGCATCTTGCATTTTTCATCATGGAGAGTGCTCTTTCCAAACTTGAGCATCATAGGATCACCTTACAGCCTCTGCCACTTCTCACTGGGAGAGGGAACTATTCAGCTTGGCGTGCTTCCATGGAACGTTACTTCGCCCACGAGGGTCTTTTACCCTTCTTTACTTGGGCCAGTTCCTGCACCCATTGATCATCGTCATCTAGAGGACTTCCTGTGACATTTGTGACCATGTCTTTGGTCACATGATGATGCATGTCTCTCGATCTCTCTAGTTTCACGTGGCAGACTCAGATCCACCTCACCGTGTCTGGAGCATTCTTCAGTCCTTCTATGGAGACCCTTCACATACTACCACCTTTGTTGTTGCTGCTTATTCAGTTTTCTCCTCTATTTCTTCATGTGATGACAGTTCCACTGACACAGAATCACTTGGTTCTACTTCTGATGACGAGGATTGTGCACCCAGTTCTAATGCAGAGATTACTACAGAGGACTCTTCTCCTCTTTCTCTCACTATTCCAGAGAGTGTTGACACATCCCACATCTCATCAGATATCGAGCAGTCTCCTACTTAGCCTCATACAGTCATCACACCCGCCTCTTTTCCACTTCCTGTGTGCGAGGCCCCTTTCACTCATCTACCTTCATTGGAGGACTCATACCTATCTGACATCGCTCTTCTGTTTATTGAGCCCCCTCATTGGGATGAGTATATGCCTGACCTTAGTCATATTTTCACAAGTCTACTTGTGATGCACTACAGGTCCCTCATCCATCTACAGGTGTTTCAAAGGAGTTCATCATCTCTGGGTGTTGGGAGTGCCCCTTCCAGGAATCATGTCACTTCCACATTTCCAGAGACCTTCATTGATCCACCCTCAGCTGTGGATCCCTTTTCTGTTGTGGAGGATGTTTTGTTCCCTTCACATCACTTGGACATCCTTTCTGTGGGTGTTCCTCTTTTTCACTCTGACAGTTCTATGCACATGGCATTACTTTTAGTTCCTTGGCACTCACTCACTAGACCTATATCACACTTTCGTGCACCAGACTTAGAGTTCTTCATGTTGCTGCCTTCAGTTTCCTTTATGGAGTGGGCGGACTTCCAACACATCATTTTTGTCCTTCCTAAGGGTAGGGAACACAGTTCATTGTGGGTGGCTCTTCTTTAGTCCAGAGGCAGAGGATCTCATCATCGACATTCTTCTGGGAGAATTCCTAGAGCTGCAGAGTTTAGATCCGTCCATGGCATCTTCTGCATTCCTCTCATCTCCCTCTTCTTCTCTCTTCTTCTTCTTTCCGAGAGATTTCCTCTTTGTACATGGGTACCTTTTCAGGCTCGTCTAGAGCTGGGACCCATATTTGGCATCTTTCTTAGATTAGAGAGTGTTTTGTTCTCTTGTAGTGGATGTTTTTCCCACTGGGTTTTCCTTCACTGCTTGGGACCTTTTTCTTGTGCACTTGTGCTGGGACCCATTTCTCGTTTCTGACTTGCCACCTCATCCTAAGTTATGATGAAGGGGGGGTGTTGGTGTGTGTATTTTCCACATCATTAGGTGAGATCATAGGTCCATGTGTCATTTAGGGGTCATTATGAGATTCTCTTACGCGTCAGTGCATCATATGCATCGTTGGGAGTTACACTTCTATTCTGGGAATGTAACTCCCCTTCTCTACTCGAGTTGTCATGATTGAAGCACTGGGGGTTACTCAACACCTCCTATATGTACACCCCTTTGAATCTATGAGATAGAGGAGGGTTTTATGGCTTAACTAGGTTCTGCCCCTGTTTCAAATCTTTGCATGCACATTCGGTTGATGCTCGCTCCTCCTGAGATCTCTTCACGCTGTCGTTCACACATCCGTTGATGTGCACATCATCCCTCATGATCCTCGCTTGCGGGTTTTAAACCCTCTTTTATACTTGACAACATAAAGTAGATAGAAGATGTGTACACGATAATCATGTAGATCGATGGTGAAAGCATGCTCGAGGAGACAAGAAAAAACATGGAGTGATAAAAAATGAAGCGTGGAAGCTAGAGAAGAGGAAGTGACCCTAGGGGTGAGAACATAGGTGTATATGTCATGTTGTACCTCTTGTTGTCATTTGATGTGTGTGATGATGTGAATGTTGCTTCCCATAAGGACGCACCTACAAAAGAGGAGCAAAAGAGTAGTCAAATATGTGTATATGAAAAATTTTATCTAAATATGTAAAAAGTGTGTAAAAGTATGTAAAAATGCAAAAGGAAAATGTGCACCTAATTCGTGATGAGTGAAAAGGATAGAAAATATCGTGAAAAATGTTGTAGAAGAATGAGTTTTTTGGGCAATCTCACGCCAAGAATGAGTTTTTTTAGGCGATCTCATGCTAATTGTGAGTTTTTTTGGATGATCTCACGCCACGACAGAAGAAGTGTAGGGAGAAAAGTCTAGTGTTATTCTCTATCCTTTGACTACTTCCTGAAATTTATACACCACTACAAATGGTGTGATCTTACTTTGTTAAAGTTCGATCCATTTCAATCCAGCTCGATCCAACAAAAAAAAGGGAGAAAACATGCATGTTAATTGTTGGAAGACTGTGCATGTACTGAGAAAAACTACTTTGTAGACTGTTGTGAACCATGCTGATATGAGAAAAATGTTGTAACTTCCCCCTGGTCATAGGCACTCAGGAAGGGCCAGGGGTGCCCAGGCGCTCATGTCTATGTCTAGGCACTGGCGTCTATGTTGTACTTGTGCAGAAGACCCAAGTCAAATTTTGGGTTGTTTCTAAGACTGTATATTTTGTTGTTCCTGCACTTAACTGTGTTGTATTGTAACTTTGTGTTGTTATATGGGGTGACTAATTCACCCATTGTATGCCCCTTTGTTTGGGGTGCATGTGACGTCGCTAGGAGGATGCGACCCAAAGGAAAGGACCAAAAACTACGATGAAATTGATGCCTTGCAAAGGGGAGGGAATGTGCTTGGTAGAAACCAAGGCACATGCAAACAAAGTGGTTGGAAACAAGTGTTAATGAAAACAAGACCAATACACATATAGAAGATAATGTATAAGCTACAAGCAAGAAGAAAATGTAGATCGCAAAAATCAGGTTTCAAACATGGGACATCACTCACAATGTCAAAAGACAATCAGGGCTGAAGTGGCCGAAAGCATACAATGTGCATATAAGAAAAAGGGAAAATCCCGCAAACAATGACAAACAATAGCATGAAAAGTAACAAACAACCTTGGTAGAAAATAGTTCATGTAAAGCAAATGTTTCCCATGAAGCACCCATTAACATGTTAGAAAGATAAAATGTATGTCAAAGTGTGTATGATCGGATATAGTAATGTGCTAGCATGAATAGGAAATAGTATAAAACGAAACAATAACACTTGTGATGTGTAGAAAAGTAGATGCCCCTAGGAGCCGTTGTGGGACTAGTAAGAGGTATAATGCCAAACATTTGTATTGCATGTAATGATATGTGTAAAGTCTACTTTCACAACTAAAAGCAAAGTGAACGTGCATGGGTATATGATAAAGATAATGACATACAAGGTATCTATCAAGCATAGTAAGCAAAGTGTTAACATGCAAATATAAGTAAGAAAGAACAATGTGCAACAAAGATATGCAGTATGATGTGAATGTGAATGGAATGGAATGTAATGTGAGTGTGATAGGATCAGTGTTCCCTCGAGCAAATGTGAATGAGAATGCATGAGATGAGGTTCATTTATAAATGTGCCCTCAACAGTCAAGAATGAACCATAGAACAAGATTGCATCATCGGTAAATGGTTTGAATTATGGGCTATAAAGATATGATCGAAAAAGCATAGAGAGTGAGCGAGTGTGGCGAGGTTCATTTCATGTTTAGATCCTCAACAATTGAGTATGAACCATGGAACTAGAGTACACCATAGGGTAGTGAGGATATGTGAGAATGTGATGCTAGAAAGATTTTTCGTGAATGTGCCGAGTGTGAAAGGTGTTGTGTGTATGATGTGAAGTTCATGAATGTAGTATGACCTCAACATTCAAGTGTGAACCGTAGCACAAGAATGTGTCATAAGGTAAATGCCGATAGAAGTTGTGTAAGGTTGCCTAGAAATATGAAGAATGAAGCACATAGAGTATGAGTAGAAATGATTATGAAGTGATGCTAGGAAGGGTGGGAAGAATAAGTGCGATGCCCCCCAAGTGTGTTAATGATGGAGATGTATGTGGTGATGCGAGAAGTACCATGCCATTGTGGGAGAGAATCATTTTTGTCATGATAAGAGACAAGGCCAACACAATGGTAGGCAAAAGCAACAATAGGAACATCACATGGTGGAGGAGTTTGAAATGGGTCTTGAGGATCAAAATAAGGAATGGTTTCTTTGACAAAAAAGAATTGGCAACTGAAGTGGTGGATTATTGTGTAACGTTGTTGAAGACTTGAGTAGGAGGAGGTGTTGAACTGATTTTTAGAGGAGGTTGTTTAAGTTGACTTGGTAATGTCATAGATGACTTGAGAAGAGGTGGATTGAGACTAATTTTGAGAGGCATTTTCTTAATCGGATTGAGTTGACTAAGCGGCACTTGACTGACTAAAGAAGGAACATTATAAGTGATAGCATGATGCTCATTAGACATAGATGAATCAGATTTAGGAACCCATTGAGATGTAGCAATTGGAGATGAACATGTAGGAGTATTTTATATAGCAAATTAAATTAGACCATAATGCTTAAGGTGGCCAATTTGTTGCTTAAGAGCATAGCAATCCTTGTCATTGTGTCCATTAATTCAGTGATAATTGCAATATGGATGACCGTGATATTTTACAATCCGATAAGGAGGATAGTAATGAGTAAATGACAAGATGATTAATTGATGGTTGAGAAACTGGGGAAGGATATATTCTTGCTTAACATGTAAATCAACCTTTAGAGGCACGAGGAGTGGTAAGACTTGAGGTTAACTGATACGAGCACATGTAGAAGACATAGAATGAGGAGGAGAAGAAGAACTAACGTGAGCCTAAGAAGTGTCCTTAAGATGTTGAATTTCATATTTAAGAAATGTAATCCTTGATTCCATAGTTTGAAATTTGTCTTGAACTAAAGAATGTAAAGCTTGAATGGATTTGCAAATAGATTGATTGACATTAGAACTAATAGAGTCATCGAAGATAACATTGACTTGTGAAGGTGGAATGTTGATAGGAAGATACATAGTGTTTAGGGTTTTTTGGAGAGCATATTTGTAAGATGGGTGCATTTGAAGCAATTGAAGCAAAGAGACTTGAGATACCTTATGAGCCATGAGAGAAGAAATATGAGGATCTGAGAGTGTTCAAAGGTCAAGTTCATCAAATGATTTAACAAATATAAAAAAATTGTGAAATCCTAATTGTAGAGTCACAACGAAATAATAAACAATAAAGTATAAATCTGATCTAAGCAATAAGCTAGATAAAATTGAAATCCTAAGTGCAAGAGAGGGAATAAGATAATTATTTGGTTTCACAATTGATCATGAGTTGTGCGGGGCTAAAGAAATGATAAACAGAAGGAGGAAAGTGTCGCAAATGAACCTAGAAAACTGTGTGATAGGCGAATCTACCTGGACTTGGGTGCCTGGGTGCTATAGATTGCTTCTAGGAACCTGTGACTGTGAAAATGGCCAGAATGTGATTTATTTTGTGTCACTTCTATGTCATTGTACTTCGTTGTTGATCACATGTGTGTCACACTATGTCTGCAGAATTTACCTGTAACCTGCAAAGAGAAAGAACACTTGCAAACCCCCAAAACACATCAAATCCTAAAAATAAAAAATATGTAAATGAGGAGTCAGAATGACCTCGGTGGTCACCCGAGAGAGTGAACTTACGATCTGGACGTTGCAGTGCATTTTAGACTCTATGTAGTTTGTACGTGCGTGTGTGAAGAATCGTGCCCTAGGTAGCTCTTGTGCAAGATGCACTAAATATCTAGAAATAGCTAGATGTAGCAATGTAAGTATATGTGTGGATGTCAAAACGAACTTCCCTTCCTATGAAGTGTGTGTAAAAGAATTCAATCCCTTATACCTTGAATGAAGCTAGATGGATGCTTTGATGCTTTTGAAATGCCTTTAGATGCAACATTAGGTGATAGTAATAGATGCTTAGAGCTTGGTCCTTTATTATGGTCACATAACTTTATATTTATATGACTGCCTTGTTTGAATTTTGCAATTAACAATTAAAAGGTAGACCCATAAGAAAACAAGATGCCCAAAAGAGGAAAGTAAGATACAAAGAGGTCGAGGACGCCCAGAGGGGATGAGGGATCCTGAGCACTAGAGTTCAAAGTGATAAAATATGAAAAAATGGAGCATTGACTAGGATATAGGGTGTAAGAGGCCAATAAGAAGACTTGAACAAAGACAAAGATGCCAAAGACAATTGTCAATTACTAGTTTTCTCACTTAGGAATCATATGGATAGTGGTATGTGATTAGGACCTAGAAATGTACCCAAAGTGTATGATTTAATGTCTACATACTTGAGATATATATAAGGGGGAATTTTGGGTTGTGCAAGCTTTGTGTCTGATTTTGGAAAGTGAAGATCTTAGGGACAAGAGCATCTAGAAGGGGACAGGGCCACTCAGGCACTAGCATCTGTTCTAGGTGACGGTGTTTATGGAAGTACATAAGATTTTGTTCTTTCTGTGTCACTTAGTGTCGCTCCTTATTTGATGTGTGTTGCATCAGATTTGTTGTGTCACACCTGTAACCTGCAAAATAAACTGTAAATATGAGCATAGTACTCGAGCACACATTATATGAATAAAATAATGAATTTTTTTACTCAAACTAAGCTTGGCGGTCACTCCAATGTGATTGTCACCAAACATTGCACTATGTTTCAAACTCCATGTAGTTCTTATGTGTGTGATTGAAATAGTTTCCCTTGAGCTAGGATGCCCCAATGTTAATCGTATCAAGAGATATCAAACTACGACTATTTTCCCAAATGCAAATGTGTGGTGTGGAATTCAGAATAAACACTCCCATGCAGTGAAGTATATAGTCCCAAATGGAGTCCTTGATGTAATAAATGGAAAATATAAGCTCCTTGTAGATTTATGCGTCTCATGAATGCTTCCCCCCTTAATGAGGTTAAATAAGACGTATATATATGATTCCTTTGCTTAAATTTTGTCACTAATAAGTGAAAAGCTAGCCAAGAGGGATAAAAGAAGATAAGAAAGATTTAACATTCGAAAGATCAAAAAAAGAGAAAAAGAGGACATAGGCGCCAAGAGGAGATAATAGTGCCTGCGTGCTCCTGTTCTTAATGGACAGTCCTATATAGGGTGCTCAAAAGGTTAGACAATGAAATCAGAGCTGAGTAAGATGTTGGTTAGTATGCAAAATTGTAAATTTTCAATCAGAAACAACAAGCAATAAAGATGAAAAGGATAAAAGAAATGTTAAAGCAAAGTAAAGATGTGTTAATGAGTAGTTCTCTTACTTGGGAATAATGCATATAAGTGAAGTATTTAGAGGCTTGATGTACATAGTAAGTGTGTGATTTAGTGACTACAAAAATAAAGTCAATTTGGAAGACCTTGTCGGTGGTGTCTATGACCTTCTCTTTTTGTTTTTCCGATTTTAGAGTCATAAGATCTTTAAATAAGGTTTAAACAATTTGTTGGATCACCTGAATAATCCCATCCTTTTCTTGTAGATCCCTCATGAGTTGTTGAATCTCTAAATCCTTTTATAACTCCAAATTTTTAATTTGAGAAATGTATTCATTTTTCTCTTGGAGCACAAGATGTAACTTTTCCAACATATCGTTGCTCTGTTTTAACTCAAATTCCACTCTTGAGAGGGCCAAAACTTGGGGGATAAGGGCTTCTTCCTTATGTGGTGGACTAGGTGCCCCTTCGAACATGGGCAATTTTCCTTTGTCTAGTAATGGAGGACTCTCAATAGTGGGTTTTTTTTCAATAATTAGTTCATCAGAAACATGGTCTTGAAGAAATGGAGAGTTGGTGGGGAAACTTGAGATGTGGACCACATTTCCCTCATCATTTTTGCCACCTCTTCTTCTCTTTTCGAGGGGCTATCTTCCATTCGATCTTTGGGTTCTTATTTAGAGGACTGCATTTTCTTTTTAGAGCTTGCCTCTATCAAGGGTTTTGTCTTTGGGTTGTGTTTCATTCTTATGCTCATATTTTCTTTGAAACTTGAACCACTTTTTCATTCCTTTTTTTGTATAAAATGATGTTTGCGAATTAGGTGGATTAAACCCTTAAATTTGAGATATTTGGTGCCCCAACAAAATTTCTTAGTTGTAGAAGAAACAAAAAAGTGCAAGAAGTTGGGCAGGTCAATTTTGTTTTGTTCTTTGGCCTCTCCATGGTGCAAATGTATGAGAATTCTTAGAATTGGTCCAAGGATAATTTTGTAAGGACCCTCATAAGTAAAATACTTAATTACCCACTTTGCAACAGAGCCTCATGCCCTTGGAAAACGAGACCTTTTACTGCCCTTTGGTTTGTCAGTATGGTCAAAGACTAATTCTATTTTTTCATTCTTGCAAACTAAAAATCTATTTATGACCTCTGAATATAGAGCTCTAAAATTTACCAATCATTCAACCTTGGGAATGCCTAAAATTTCACCAATAATTGAAGTAGTAAATGGAATTTTTGTACCTTTTACTAGTGAGTAGTCATCTCTGAGGTTCCTTGTGAATTCCTATGTCATCTCTGAGTTGAATTCCTCGTATTTGAGCATGAAATCTAGCCACCCATCTTGTTGAAATACAATGACATACTCAAAATAAGAAAGTAATTCCATTGGGTTGGTGGGTTCATGGAAAAATCTGGTCCCTGTGATGTGGAGGAGTGGAGACTACGATGGTGCAGGAATGGGTTTTGGTCGTCAGCGTTAAGCTGACTTAAAGTTGAAGGAGAAGGGTTTGTCTGAAGCAAGAAGTCAGAAATTCAAAGTGAAGTCGGTTGAGTTAGGATGGAGAGAAGTTATGGATGATAGTTCCCTCATGCATAATAATTATGAATAGTGTGGTAAGAATATCACAGGATAAAAAATATCTTACCATGCATTAAGTAATCATTAGTGTTATTATAATGAAATCCGCTAACTTAAAAAAAAATAACACGTACCTTACCATTTTCCAACTAATCACATGCTTCTTTAATGTCGGATAAGCCATTTATTTCTCTGTTAAGGTCCTACATGACATGCTTTTGGAATGAGGTGATTGTTATCACTGGTTTTCAATCACTTTTAATTTTTGTTTTTTGAAGGAATGACTATCATTATTGGTTTTCAACCATCCATTCATGGGAAGATGACCGTCATTTTTGGTTTTCAATCTTCCTGTTATTGTCATATCAGAAAAACAATTTAGCTTGGAAATAGCTTGGATGAGGTGACCTCCTCCAAGTAATTTAGAGTTGTGTTGGCTTGCATCTGCATCTTGAATTCTTCTTGAGATACTAGTTTTTGGTATAGACATATCCTATGACCATTAACAAACATTACCTTTCATTCTCCACCAATATGAATGAGCTAAATAGTACAATTGTTGTAGACTTATTTTATTTAGTATGGGCCCATCCATTTTGTTTGTAGTTTCCCCTTGAAATCTTTATATTTTGAATCAAACATTAGGGAAGAATCCCCTTTTTTAAATGTCCTCTACTTGATATGGCGGTCATGCCACAATTTTCTCTGATGTTGGACTAATTCATTCTGGCACAATGCCTCTAGCCTCATTTCATCTAACTCATTTAGTTAGACAATTCTTGATTTTTGTACCTTTAATAATTCAATTCCCACTTCGGAAATTGTCTTCAATGCTTATATTTCAAATTATATGGGGAAGATAGGTTTCTTCCCATAGATCAGACTCGTATGGAGTAAATCCCATAGTTGTTTTTCAAGTTGTGTTATAAGCCCATACTGCCTCTAGAAAATTTTGTACCCAATTTTTCCTGTAACCATCCACTATTTTAGTTAAAATGTTTTTTAATTCCCTATTGGTTACTTCCACTTGACCATTGGATTGAGGATGCTAAGGGGATGATTTATTATGCCCTATTTGATATGTTTTCACAAAATATTTGTTCACATTTGACATAAATTTGGGCCCCTGATTTGAAACAATTGACCTTGGTGCTCCAAATCTCTGAAAAATATGTTTGTATAATAAATCTGCCACCTTCTCATCTTTAACTTACTGAAGAGCTTGTACTCTTGCCCATTTAGTCACGTAGTTTGAGCACACAAGGATATATTCTCTTCCTTGAGAATGTGGATCAACTGGTCCAATGAAATCCAATCCCGACTTCTCAAATGGTTCCAAACTGATCCAAGGTTGAATAGGTATTTAATTTGATAATTTTGGTTTCCCCATACGTTAGCACCTATCACATTACCATACATACCTTTTGACATCTTTATGCAATGAAGTCCAACAGTATCCAACTCCTAGAACTTTATGAATTTTCGTTTTGATCGAATAATTCTCTCCTGATGGTTCATCACAATAAGCCCTAAATATGTCAAAGATTTCATCCCCAGATATACATCTACTTAAAACATAGTCATGTCCATATTTAAAAAGCATTTCATCAAACCATTTATAGATTATACTCTGTTTGATTAATTTTTTATTTTGCTTGTTGGTGAGAGAAGGTGGAAACTTCCATATGGCTAAATAATTAGCCATATTTGCAAACCAAGGAGAAATGGTGGAGATAGCAAATAAATATTCATTTGGGAAATCATCATCCACTTGTTCATTTGTACCTAAATTAGTGAGCCTTGAAATAAAATCAACCACCACATTCCCCTTCCAAGGCTTATTAATAATTTTGACATTGAATTCTCGCAATTTAATAACAACCATCTACCAATTGTACCTTGAACCAAAGGTTTTTTCATTACTAATTTAATGGCAAAATGAATTGTATGAATAACTACCTTATAGTCTGTAATGTAATGGTGATTTTTTTTTATTACACAAACTACTAAAAGAAATTATTTTTCTGTGGTGGTCTAATTTTTTTCAGTTAGAGAGTTATTTTTACTTATGTTATAAAATACTTGTATTGATTCTCCCTCCTCTCATTGGCGCAAAACATTTCCAACTGCTTTGTTTGAAACATTTATTTTTTTATGAAAGGAAAACTTCCAATTAGGTCCCTCGAGGACTGGAGTAGTAGTTAATTTCCCTTTTATGATCTCAAAAGCTCTTTGGCAAGCTTCTATCCACTGAAATTCAAAATCATTGGTCAAAAGTGAAAACAATGGGGAGGCTATTTTACTAAAATTTGAGATAATCCTTTTATAATAGCATGCATGTCCTGTGATGGGAGTTGTACAATGATCTTAACGTTATTTGGATCAACTTTAATTCCTTCTACTGAAATATGATGTCCCAACACTATCCCTTGCTCCATCATGAAAATGCTCTTTTTCATGATTGAGGGATAATTGATATTTTTCACATCTAGAGAGTAATTTGTCTAGGTTATCCATTTCTTCTTGAAATTTAGTTCCATAAACTATGAAGTAATCCATATATATTTCCACATAGCCATGAGTAAGATCAACAAAAGTTGCTAACATTACTCTTTGGAAGGTGGCAGGGGAATTACATAGACCAAAGGGGAAAACAATATAGGAAAATGTTCCCCATGGACAAGTAAATGTGGTTTTTTCCTTGTCTTTTAGCACCACCATTATGTGGGTGTACCCAATAAAGCCATATAGAAACGAAAAATATTTCTTCCCTGATAAATTGTCCAACACTTGGTCAATGAAAGGGAGAGGGAAATAATCCATGTGAGTGGCTTTGTTTAATTCTCTATAGTCAACACAAACACTCCATTTTCCATTTTTATTGGGTACAATTACCAATGGAGATACCCATTGACTATCTAAAATTAGATAAATAAATCTTAATTACAATAATTTCTCAATTTTAGCCTTCACAATATCTCTCAAGGCAAGGCTTAGTCTTCTCTGAGGTTGTCTAACTAGTCTAGAATAAATGGTGTAAATATGGTGTGTGTAAATGTTAAGATGGATGCCTTTCATATCCCTATATTCCCAAGCAAAAGCTTGAGAATGGGAGCATAATATTCTAAACAAAACATTTCCCTCATAATTGACGAGCCAACTGTTTACAATCAATGCTTTCCCTAGAAGGATGGGTAACTATTTGGTGTTTGGGTAAATAAAATTAGCCACCGAATAATCTCTCAAAGGTGAATTCAAGGGACATCTGTGAGGTAGCAAATTGTGGATATTAGTAATATTATGAAAAACACACTCAGTTAGATTGATGTTTCTTATAAAAGGACAATTTAATAGTTTCATGTTTTCATTTAGCATTTCTTCTTCATTTGTCTCATTTTTTTGTGAATCGAGTTCAAAGGAATAATAGTTCTGAACCTATTCATAATGTTCTTGTATTATTAAAAAAACCAATGAGGACATGCTGTCCTCAGCGACCTTTAAGTCATTCATGCACAATTAATTGCATGAAACAATAAAAGGTTTTGCAGTTAGGTACAAGGATATTTTATTTTCATCATGCCCATTAGTGATCGTCATATCCCCTGTCCCGTAGTTAATATGTATTGCAACGGTGGTTAGTCATGGGCGTCCCAAAATTAAGGATATCTTATATTTTAGTTTTTAGTTTTGATAACCATGAAGTCTACCAAGTAATCCCATGATTCAATTGTGATTGTTACATCCTCTATGACTCCTTTTGGCTTAGATACAGACTGATATACCATTTAAAAGAGAACAAATGTTGCATGTAAATCAGGCATAGATAATACGTATAGGATATTAGTAGTCATGAAATTTATGGTAGGATTTAATTCAATAAAAAAAATTGGATCTTCACATAGCTAATAGTAACTATCACTATAGGGCTTCCGAGATCACCTTACCTAGGGGGAGTTAATTTGTCTTCCAAAACAATGGCCAATTTACCATCAACTTGAATGGTCTTTAGCTGGTTCTTCTTTCTTCATGAGGTTTTAACACATGAATCTTTGATTGTTTTTTTCAATTTTGGGGCATCTATGATAAATTGTAAAAGAGGAATTCTAATATTTAACTTGTTCAACCCCTGAATCAATTTTGATTCAGATACCTCTTGATTTAAGATACTATCTTTCCTTAAGAACTTAGATGGGAATGGTGTTGTTGGGAGTGGGTCAAGTACCTTCTCAGAAGTAGGTTTAGGTTGTGTTTAATTTCTCTCTTCCTTCCCTCTTGACTTTTTTTTTATGATTGGAGAAGAGGGTTTATAAACAATTTTACCTAAAGGCAGTAAGATGTTATTCCAATCAATGGAATTCAAAGTAGGTTTTTTTTTTCAATTTCAATAGTATATACCTAGTTTCCATACTTGGTATTTTTTGGATTAGTAATGGTCTATGTTGGTATTTGAGCCTGGACAAGTTCTTCAGTTTAAATGGGGGTGTTTTGTTGAGTTAACAGGGCTTGTTTTTGTCCTTGTGTTCTCCTCTAGTTATAAAATGGTTGGGCGACACCCCGATGGGCATTCCATTGTTGTTGATATCGAGGGTTAAATTGTTGAAAATGTGGTGGGAATTGTTGGTTATAAGTCCACGTTCACTGATAAAATGTGGATTACATATTCGACGGTTGCGGACTTCAATATTGTGGAACTTGTTGAATCTAAGGTTGAGGATGGGGCCATGGAGTGTTCTATTGATTAGGAATGCATTGCGTCTTTGGAGCATATTGTTGGTTTTAATTTAGGATGAAATTATCTCCTTTACTTTGTGCCATGTAGATGACTTATTTTTCATTTTGTACATTTTTCTTCTAATGGTTTTAAAGCAAGGGCAATAATCCACATTGATCACTTGCATGTTTCAAATCACAAACAAGAGCAAACATTGGTTTTATGTAATGAGAACTCTTTAAGTCCATGTTTATCTCTACATCTAGGATAATATATGAACAATGGCTTGGTATTCTTGGTGTTTTTCCCTATCTTATATTATATTCAGTTGTACTAAGAGATCTGTTCTGAGGTTTGCAATTTTTTCCCTTAGCTTGGATATATCTCCATTGATAATCTTGCCTCTATTTTTTATGTAGGTTTGGGCGAGTTCTAGAATAATTCCTACAAAAGTCAACAATTTATGTAAAAGTGGGCTTGTTCATATCTCCCTTCCCCATAAAATTAAAAACTTCTTGAGTTTCATCATCCAATCCTTTGAGAAATAGTTTTTGTTAAAATAGTGATGTCCAGGCCCGCGCCACATCTTTTATGAAGGAAGAGTAAACAATCAAGATAATCCTCTGCAATTTCATTCTCCTTTTATTAGATCTTAAAGAATTCCTCCCTATAGTCTCTAACCCTTCATTATTCATGGTATTTATCGAGGAAAACTATTTCTATATCTGCCCAAGCATAGATAGAGTTGAGGGTTAGTCCTATGAACCATCTCATTGTTATATCTTTCAAGGTTGAGGTAAACAACTTTAATTTCTTGATTTTCAGAGGTATAATCATAGGTATAGAATGATACTTTACATTTTAATCAAAATTGATCAAGATCTTTTGATACTAGACCCCTGAACATAGGTAGGATTGATGGTGATATAATTTTCATATGGCCTTGATCATTGAGATCCAATTCTATGGGATAAGTGAATGTCCTACCTAATGGTGGACCACCTTGGTTTCCTTCATTGGGATTTTCTACTGTGTCTGCCATCTTCTCTCATTGCTCAACCTATTCCACTAGTAAACTTTAAGGGGGGTTATTTGGCTTTATTCTTACAAAGCTACCTCTATGGTCTTTAGGTCTAAACATATACTTCCAACATGCAAGATAACAATTCCCTAACTCTACGTGTTATTTGATCATCTCATTCCACGTACACCAAAAGCAAAAAAAGGATACCTGATGTCACTACAAGACCTTTATATATAAAAAATAATAAAGAATAAACAAAATTCTAAATGAAAACTTACCAGATTCTCAGTAACACCAAACTTAATATGTTCTTCTTCAATAACACCTTTGAATCCCTTACAACGATGCCAAAAGGTGACAAGCTTCATTGATACTCGCACTTTAAGAATTTAAATAATGTCAACCTCAAGGCGGTGTCTAAGGTTGATTGCAATGAAGAGATAATTTGGAATGTATTGAGCTATAGACACTAAATCACACACTTGGGTACATTTATAGGTCATAATCACATACCACTATTCATATGATTCCTACGCGAGAAAACTAGTAATAGAAATCTATCTTTGGCCTCATTCTCTGCTTTCTTGCTTTCTCTGTGGTCTTGCACACCCCACTACCTAGTCTAACTTTCACTGCTTTATCTTTCTTGGCTCCAGACACTAGTGCCTAGGCGCCCTTTTCCCCTCTGGATGCCTCGACCTCTTTGTATCTTACTCACCTCTTTTGGGCATCTTGTTTTCTTACGAGTCAGCCTTTTAGTTGTCAAATATTAAATTCAACCAAGGGAATATTATAATTACAAAGCTATGTGACCATAATAAAGGACCAAGCTCTAAGCATTTATTACTATCACCTATGTTTCCATCCAAAGGAATTTCAAGAGCATCAAAGCATCCATCTAACTTCATTTAAGGGACAAGGGACAACATTAATCTACATACACTTCATATGATGGGAAGTTCATTTTGACATCCACTCATCTATTTACATTACTACATCTAGTTATTGCTCGTTATTCAATACATCTTGCATAATAGCCACCTAGGGTGCGATTCTACACACACACACATAAAACTACATGGAGTCCGAGATGTAGTGCAACGCTCGGTCATAAGTTCACTTTGTCAAGTAACCGTCGGGGTCAGTCTGACTCCCCATTTACATCTTTTTCTTTTTTAGGATTTGATATGTTTTTGGGTTTTACAAGAGATAATTTGTTTTATAGGTTACAGGTGAATTCTACGGTCATAGTGCGACATATAGGTGACAAACAATGAAGGGTAACGACATAGAAGTGACACAAGAAAAATCATTTTCAGAGGATATGGAAAGTCACAAGCACCCAAAAGCAATCTAAAGTACCCAGGTGCCCTAGTCCAGGAACATCCAGCAGTGACATAATTTTTTGAGCACGGTTGCAATAGTTTCCTCCTCATGTTTATTAGTCTTCCAGTCTGGCATACTTCGGGATTAATTGTGAATTCAGCTAAGTATTCTAATTCCTCTCTTGCACCTAGGGTTTCAATTTTATTTAGCTTACTGCTTAGGTCAGATATGTACTTCATTATTTATTAATATGTCATGACTCTATAATTAGGGTTTTACAAATCTTAATATTTGTTAAATCATTTGGTGAACTCATCCTTTGAATACTATCCTCTTCTTATTTCATCATGGCCCAATCTTATGGCGAATTTACTGAACCCTGCCTTCAAGAGCTCAATGATCATCATGTTGAACATCCTCAAGATGTAGATTTTATTTATTCATTGCTCGTGAGGAGGCCACCAACATGGCTAAGCTTAATGTTCATGTATCCATCCCTGATTCTATACCTATCACTACTCCACCCCCTGCTTCCACTTTTCCACCTACTTTTTATTCTTCCCCTATCTATTCCTACTCCCACAAATCACTTCACTCCACCTCTTATTTCTTATATGTGACAAGTCTCTTTCGTTGGCACTCATGACCTAGCCTCTCTCTATCAGGATCTCCAAGTTCAAATATGTCAACTACAACAGACTGCTTCTCGTGCATCTCCATCTCTTGATTCCACTTTACTTCTTCATACTCGTTTCATACCCACCATTTCCACTTATGCACTTCCTCCAAACTTCGTCACTCCAAAGTTGCCCATCTTCAATGGCCATGATGACCCTCAAGAGCATCTCTTAACATTTCAAGTAGCTTGTCTATATTGTGTGGATGATCATATTCTCTTTGCAAAGCTCTTTCGCATAAGTCTTCAAGATTATGCAATGTGTTGGTTCTATGTGTAGATGTTAAAATGCTAGATATCAAACTAGAAACCAAAGTATGTTTGATTCCTAATCTAACACCTTAAAAACCTACTTTACATCAAGCAAGGATGGAAAAAGGGAGAATTATACCTGCACTTACCATCTAACATGCAGTTCTCCTTCCTTTATGGTGGATGTGCTTGGAAGATGATTGATTGCTTGTGATTTGGATGTGGATGCACTTGGACAACACTTCCCCTTTGATGATTGAATCTTGTATGCTTGATTGGAGATTGTTAATAGCTTGGATATGGATGATTGATGATCAAAACATGAAAGGAAGATGGAGGATTGAGAGGATAAAATAACAGCAATTGGATATGGATTCAAAACTCGTCTCTCGTGGAGGATGAGTGCTTGATTTATAGTTTGTGAGTGGAAAATGGAGGGTGAGGATCAATCCATGTTGTATTGAATCCAATGGTTGAAATTGCATGAGAGTGTAGAGATTTCTATATGTGGGGGTTTTTAGATTTTGTGTGGAGATTTTATTGAATTTTTAATTTTATAGAAGAGTGTATGATATTTGAATATTTGAAAATAAGCGAGAAAGATAGAGAAGTTGAAAATAAGCGAGAAAGATAGAGAAGTTTCTAGATTTAGAAGCCTCTTGATTTAGAGGTGTGTGCACATGATTAGTTTAGATTAAATTATGTGATCATGATAATTAATGATGAGTGATTACATGGAATAACTAGTGGTAGGTGTAGACTAGGGTAGGTAAGGCATACAAATATTAAATTCCTATAAATTTTAATAAGGATTATAATAGGATAATAATGAAATAAATGGGATTAATAATAAAATGGGATATGATGATGGGATATAAAATCGGATTAATAATGGAATATTGGATAAATGATAAATAATGATAAAGGGGAAATATGATAAATATGATAAAATGGATTAAAATAATAATAATAATTAATTTTGTGATTAATTATTATATGGATTGGTAGTAGATAAATGGTGATGAGGTTAAAATGGGGGACATGATTAATGTTAATTAGTCTTGTAGACATTTTAGGTGTCTACATTTTTCCCCTCTTTGAATGTTATTGTGTAGTAATGACAGTTCAAAGAAGATTTAGAAGATGAGAGGATGGTGATATGATGCCCCCTCAAGGGTTAGGTGGGGAGGAATGAGGTGGGTAACCACTCGAAAAGAGGATATACCCAAGTTAGTAGATGAGCAGATTAAAGATGAGAAGATTAGATGATTAAATGAATAAGAGATATAGGATTTTTGGATTGTGGATGCCCCAGTCAATGATGTATGATAAGGGTGAGGTTTTAGGATTTGGATTAAAGGATGCTAGATTTGATGATGTTGGATTTGAAGATGTTAGTTGTTGAGATGCCCCAGTCAAGGGGTTGATATTTTGGATGTATGATGCCCCAATGAAGGGGTATAGTTGTTTATATTCTTATTGGATGTTTTGTTGTCCCTAGTAGAATTAGACAGGATCTTGGATTGATGATGTTACTGATGTTGGATTTTGGATGCCCCAGTCAAGGGGTAAGGATTTTCATGTTGGATGTTGGATTTTGGATGCCCTAGTCAAGGGGTAAGGATTTTCATGTTGGATGTTGGATGTTGGATGTGAAGATGTTTAGATGACAGGATTTGATAGGATTGATTGAAAATGTTGGAGATATTGATTAGATGGATAAGATTTGATTTTTATATGATTGATGAAAGGTTGGTTAGATAAGGTGATGATAATTGGGCTAAGTGATGATGTAGAGGGGTGGTGTTATCGTAAAGTGTCCACAATTATCATCATTACCAGTTGTGAGTGATGTGGCATAAAACAAGATGCACCAAGGTATAAAGACCATGATGGCTGAATTTCCAAATGCCCATGTCCTCATATCATCATACATATTGATGTAAAAAGAGGGTTCTCATATCATTGGACCTCTAGAAATATAAAATAAAAGGTGACCTCGTATCATTAGCGAAGTGCTAAAAGAAAAAAAAATGGCCTCATATTTTGGCCAAAATATGATACAACTGCAAGAAAAAGATAAACACGAATGCATGCAAAAGTGTTTTAGATTTATGTGCATTGTTGATTTTTATGGATTGTTAAGATTTTTTTTTTTTTTTTTTGAATTATTAAGATAGTTTAGATGTGGTGGGATGAAGATGTGATAGGAATGGGCGGGGTTGAAAGGAGATGCCTTTCTTCTATAAGTCCCAAGGTATATGTGGATAAGGATTAGGGATAAAGGGATGATTTGGGATAGGGTAAGAGATGTGGGATAAAGGGATTTGTTAGATAAGATAAAGGAGGTTTGATATGATGAGGGATGTGATAATTTAGGATATGGGACTAGGTGATGACTTAGCCGATTGGATATGCAAGATGATTAGATAAGACAGGTCCAAAGTAAAAGGGTGGGATGATGGATGATAGTCTAGTTTGTTGAGCCCCCAAGTGTAAGGAAGAATAAAAAGTAAGGGATGGTGCCCCGATAGATTATAAATCTGCCCCTACTCATAATGATGATGGGTTAAAGGAAGCAAAAATAGGGGGATAAGATAAAGCAATAGGATCATCGATTGCCCACGGATGATGGATGCAAGGCATGGATGGTTTGCAATGGATGATGAACAAAAGATGAGCTTAAAAGCACATGGTGTCAGATAATAGTATGACTAAAAAAAGTGTGACCAATGTTTAAGCAATACTTGGCAACATATAAGCGTGATGTCTCTTTGAGATGAAGTGAGTGCAAAAGTGATAGTTAATTACTGCTTGAAGTGAAGAATTAATGGGTAGTATGTGAATACAAACTAGCCAATGTATAGGGAGTGATTAATTCAAGTAAGTTGATGGAACGTGAATGAAAGGTTAAGCCGTGCATTGCTCCGCTACCAGCTAGGAGTCCATAGCCCCAACAGAGATACATCCGATTCTTGTCACAACATTTCTCTACTACTAGCTAGGTGTTCATAGCCCTAGTAGAGTTGCTGGAAACACCTCTAGAGAGAGTCTTGAGGTGGATTTTATTTGATAATTTTTAATTTTGAAATGATTTTTGCTTTTTTTATATTGATATTTTTATGATCCACTCTCTTAAGATGTTTAGGGGTTAAGAATCACAAGTGTCTAGATGGGGGGATGGAGATGAGTGTAGTGGCGACATTGGCTAGAGTGTCATAAGATGCACCCAAGGGTCCTCACCACAACTTAATTAATATATGTGATTAGTGATTGGATCTCTAAGATATGATTGGTCTTAGATGTTGATAGTAAGGATATCCCAAGGTCACACAAGTGTAATAGATACTAATTAATTACATCATGTGTGATAAAGTCAATTAAGTATTTGTGAAGATGGATTGGATTGGAATGAGAATGGAGGGACGAGGAAAGAACATCCGTGTGCAAAGGAAAACCTAAATGCTCAATCCATTTTTAGGTGTTTGGGATGTGTAGGGGGGTTAAAGGATTGAGGATTGGTGGATGGATTGATGGGATAATCAAGAGAATTAGGTTGTGACTGAGTATTGTTAGCATGATATTTATAGCCCAAGCCTGATTGTCTAGGGTTGGGAGGATGGGTGATGGGAGTAAGGACGCCTTTTTCATGAATACCAAAGCCTTTACCAGGATGTTTCATGTTAGCGAACAATTTTTTGGCTATATGATATGAAGTGGATGGGGGAGATGATGTCATGTGGTCATCATGAGACTGGGGGGTTGTAATTTTCTCATCCGCTAAGAGGACGAACTTAACAAAGGATAGGGGTGAGATTTGTTTTGATTTTTGGTTGGTGAGGGATGTTTGGATGTACGATGAGATTTGAATGGTGGATGATTTTTGGATTTAGAGTGGGGTTTGGATGGAGTATGCTTGTTAGAGATAGGGTTGGGATGGAAAGGTGGTGGATAGAGAGGGACAAGGATACAAATTTCTTGGTTAATAAGGTTTTGGACATAAGACCTAAATTGCATGTGGGTACGGTGGAAGTCGCAATAATAATGGTCCCTATACCAAGATGGTTTAGGAAGGTTAGAATCATGATGTTCGATGGGTGGGTGAATGATCATGTTAAAGGTTTTAAGACAATGGAAGATGATAGTCAAGGATTCACCTAAGGTGGCGAAGGCGATTGGGGTTGGTAAGAGAGATGGTTTGGGTAATAAGGGTGGGTTAGGTAGGATATGTGTAGGAGTGGGTAGGATAGGAGAGGATTGATTGGATTTGGATGTAGGTTTAAGATGTGGATTAGATGGTTGGGATTTGGATAGAAGATTAGCCTTGGAGGCTTTATGAGGTTGGTTTGGTTTTGGATTGGTAGTGGATTTTGGCTTGGGATTGGATTTGGTTGATTTAGGAGAGGTGGATGGGTTGGTTTGTGTAGGATTATATGGTTTGATTTGGGATGGAGTGGATAAGTTAGATGTGGATGAAGAGGATGTGGTAGATTTAGATGAAGAGGATATGTTTGATTTGTTAGATTTGGAAGAGGTAGATTGTGTGGATTTAAAGGGTGGAGTAGATGTTGATGGGGGAGGTGGGTTGAATTTAGGTGATGTTAGTTGAGTTGAGGTAGAGGGGGGAGGTGTGGAAACCACATTGGATTTGGGATATTGAGGTGACTTAGGAGTCACATTGGATGGTTTGGGATTGGATTGGTTATTGGTAGATTTATTAGATGTGGATGAAGAGGATAAAGGTGGTATGGGGGCCACATTAGATGAAGTAGTATTAGGGGATGAAGAGGATGTGGGTGACTTAGGAGTCACACTATATTGGATGGGGCTAGATGTAAGTGATGGAGGCTTAGGAGGGCTTAGGAGCCAAAGTACACGTTAGGGGAGGGGACTTAGGAATATCTAGGAGAAAGTCCAAGGGATGAGGCTAGGATGACGAGGATGATGATGATTTAAAACTAAGGTGTGATGTAGGGGATTAAGGTTGTGATTTGGTTTGATATTGATTAGATGTGGGTGGGTATGTATAAGGTACAATATGACATGTTTTGATGGGAGGGAGTTGGGGATTATATTGGTTGATCGGGGATAGTGGTGATGAAGTATTAAGCTCGGATAATAGGTTAGCAAATTGTAAAAGAAGGTCACTAGGTGGTGGTGGTGATTTGGGATATTTGGGTTTGGATTTTGTTTTAGATTTAGATTTAGATTTATTGGAAGTGGATGTGGTGGACGAATCATATTTGGTTAAAGTTTGGTAAATCTCAAAAAAGAGATCTTTATTGATGGAAGGGGATGATTGAAGTTAATCAAAATCGATGTAATTAGGTAGGTGTGAGGGAGGAGGATGGTTAGGGATGTTTGATGATATTGATTTAGGATTGGGTGTGATTGATTGTGTGGATGGGGGATCATCTTGATCGGTGTCAATAAGGTCCTCACTACCATAAGTGGACATGAGGGAGGATGGTTGAGAAGATGTTAGGCTAAGGTGTGATTGGAGGTCAAGAATTTGTTGGTTAAGATTTTGGATGGTTATGAGGATGGTGGGATCAAATTGAGATGGGTTAGGGGATTGTTGGATTTTTTTTTATGCATATCTATAAAAATATGTGCTTGTATTATTAAAAACAATGAATTATATGAATAAGTCAATAAAATATGTAATTTTAGATGTCCGTGTCTATTTTTAATCAAAATCTATTTAAATTTATGTAGAACAAGATTGAATTAATGTTGTTGAGAAAATTTGAAGTATTCTTGTGTAAGTTTTTGATGGTGTCTTCGGGCTATATTATCTATTTTTTGTGATTTTGGGTCGTGTTTGCTTGATCTACCAATCTACTTAACCTTTGGACCCAAAAGTTCCCATAGAAATAGTTAAGTATATGTTCTAAATCCGCCCCGACACAGTGGAATATACAATATTGCGAAGTTCGAGCTAATTAAAAATGCTCCACGTGTCTTTATCTATTGTCAGAGTTTACTTAATTCTTTTCTACCTTTGTGAAGCTTGGACCAATCAGAAAAATCCGTGTGTTATTGCCTTGTTAGACTTACTGACTATTGTGAAGATTTAGCCAGTGAGAAAGCATCATTTAACTTCGCAATGTCAGACCTTTGGCAGTCTTTTTTGAGCATTACAAAGCGTGAACCAATGATAACATTCCACATTCTTCGCAAACCAAGGCTTTTGTTAACTCGTCTTCTGTTAAATGCAAAACCCAAATCCATGAAATTATGCCTGGTCTTATCATTTTTCATGGTGTTAGTCCCTTGTAAGATTTTCAAGCTGCGAACCAATTAAATTTGTCAATGTTTTCCTTTGCATATTGTTTTCTTTGTAAGTATCTTGTTAGTATGTGAAAAAGCGATCCATTTAGATGACTCCACGTGTATATGGAGTCTTAACGATCTGACTTGTTATTAAATGACATTTTTTCAATTATCTTGCATTGCGAAGTGCAAACGAATAACAAAGAGCCACGTATATACAGACTTCGCAGTGGCAAGCCTTTGATAAACAATTAGTGGTTATGTGAAATGTAAACTAGTAAAAAGGTTCCACGTGTCTTATTTCACAGTGTCAGACTTATATAACCGTTGCCAATTAATTATTGCCACTTATCTTCGTCCTTTGCTTTAAAAAATCTATCCCGAAAACTAATTGATATTTGGTTAAGTCTATGAGGATGAATTATTTAAGAAAACCCTATAGTTGTGCCACGTGTTTATGGATTAGTTTTAATCGTATTTATAAGCTTAATTCATTTGGTTACTTGTAAATTGTAGATTTAAAGTTTCTTTACTATTTTATTAATAAAAAATGTGACTGTAAATTGTTTCACTCGTTAATATAAATATAATGTCATTGAAAGCTTATAGATCGGTAATTCGACCATAGTTTCTTCATTTTTAGTTGTATATGAATTTATAAAACATATTAGTCTTCCGCTACTTAAGATTTTGTCAAGAATTATGAGAATTTTGTCGAGGGAAAAAATTGCATTTCATTAAGTATCATGAGAAAGATTCATCTTCTACTCTCTTTCAAAGTAAATCAACTTTCAAGCCATCTACTAAACCTACTGAAGCAAAAATAACTGTTAATGATGTTACTACTCCTGAGAAGCTTCAATCACAACCTCAAAAGCGTACATTCACAAAATTGCCTTATGTTCCACATATTGTATTGTCACAACTTGTTGAGAGAAATCTTATTACGCTTCCACCACCGCTTAATTTGGATCCATCTCACCCTAAAAGATGCAATTACAATGAAAATTTTAGATGCAACTATCATCAATGTGTCAGGCATTCCACTAGTCGATGTTTCAAATTGTGACATCTTATTCAAGACCTTGTCGATAATAATACATTTGAACTTCCTGAGCCTACGACATCTACGTCAGTCAATGAAAATCATAAGCTCAAGATCTTCAACAATCCTCTTCCTAAGCATGACAAGCAAGTTGCTGACTCTTCAGTGAATCACACATATTGTGCAGTGCCTCCTCCTTCATCGAGGGCTCTTGATTTTCTAGTTTCTCATGCTAATGCATCTCCACCGTTCATTGCATTCTCTGATCACAATATCACACTACCTTCTCTTCTAACACATTACATATCAATGCTTCTATTTGGCCTCATACTATCAATAATATAATGATTGATCCATCGATTCATATGTGTGTGTGCTCTATTGCACTTCTTGTTGCTATCGAATATCCGCTATCGCATATTTCATATCCCGTTCCTAAATCTTACAGATCATGTCAAGCTTCTAGTCACAGTTGGTCCTCTTACCATGCTTATGTCATTTCTTGTGGCACCTTCAGTCAAAGGTTGTGACATGCTCTTAGGTCTTCCCTGGCTTCGTGTTACTCAAGCTATAATTTCTATGAATCACTTGTGTCTAAAGTTCATTCACAACAAGCATGTCATTACTATCAACAATGTTCCACATGCACACCATGGCCACAACCTCCTCTTGAGGTTTCCATTTCACTCACTAGAGCATCTAAGTCCCCAGACCTCTCAAATCTAAAGTGCAATCTGCTCCTAGCTCTCCTATTCGCACACAATCTACTCGATCTCATCGGTCCGCTAGTCCATCTCATCAGTCTAGGTCCATTACTCGGACGACTCCTTCATATAGGTATACATCACCTCCTGCAGTCTCCTTCACATAGGTGCACATCACCTTCGCGGTCTCCTTCACATAGGTGCACATCACCTCCTCGATCTCCTTCACATAGGTGCACATCACCTCTCAATCTCCTTCACATAGGTGTTCATCACCTCCTAGGTCTCATGCACATAGGTCTCATTCACCGATACATCATTTGTCTCATACATCATCGATCTCAGAGCATGGTTACACGCCTTTATCTCCACAAGCATTGGGTGGAGGACCCTTGCCCTTCACTTTCATCGAATAGCTTACTTATCATCATACACTTGGGGGGCATCATGCGTACTCCCCCCCTTAGCATTCATCAAGTGTCTCGTATTTTTACTATCATGCTCTGTGCTTCTCATCTAGTCTTTCATACATCTACACACATTGATACACAACTTGTATCGTCATTACCCTATGACACACTCTCATGCTAAGGTTCACACTTGACTGTTGAGGGCATACTACATTCATGAACCTCACATCATACACACGACACATTTCACACTCGGTGCATTCACGACACATCTTTTCTAGCATCACATTCTCACACAACACTTCCCTATGACACACTCTAGTTCCGCAGTTCATACTCGACTGCTGAGGGTCTAAATATGAAATGAACCTCACCACACTCACTCACTCTCTATGATCTACGCTTTTTCGATCATATCTTTCTAGGTGCACAATTCAAACCATTTCTCAATGACTCTCTCTATTTCTATGGTTCATTCTTGACTGATGAGGGGTCATTTATAAATGAACCTCATCTCATGGTACTCATGCACATTCCACTTGGGGGGGCACACTACCCCTATCACACTCACTTTTCATTACATTCCATTCACACTCACATCATAATGCATATCTTGGTTGCACATATTCTTGCCTTTCTTATACTAGTTACATGTACACTTTGTTTCCATGCTAGACAATATTTTGTATGTCATTATCTTTCTTTATATACACATGCATGTTCACTTGCCTCTCTAGTTATGAATGCAAACTTTCTACATATCATTACATGCAACATGGATGTTTGGCACTGTACCTCTTACCAGTCCCACAACAGCTCCTGGGGGCATCTACTTTCATACACACTATATGTGCTATTGTTTCATTTTATACTACTTCCTATTCATACTAGCACAATACTCTATATCAGACCATACATGCTTTGACATACTTTTTATCTTTCTAACATGCTAACAGGTGCTTCATGTGCAATATTTGCTTTGCAAGAACTATTTGCCACCATGGTTGTCTGTTACTTTGTTTGCTACTGTTTTCCATTGTTTTCCATTGTTTATGGGCATTTGCCCTTTGTCTTGTGTGCACACTGTATATACTTTTGGCCGCTTCAGCCCTAATTGTCTTGTGACATTATGAGCAATGTCCCATGTTTGAAACCCACTTTTTGTGGTCTACATTGTCTTCTTGCTTGTTAGATTACATATTGTCTTCTATATGCGTATTTGTCTTGTTTGCACTAACACGTGTTTCCAACCACTTTTTTTGCACGTGTCTTGGTTTCAACCATGCACATTCCCCCTACGGGTATCATCAGTTTCAAATCTATGTTTGGTCCTCTCCTTTGGGTCGGATCCTCCTAGCAACGTCACATGCACCCCAACCAAGGGGGGCATACATTGGGTGAATCAATCACCCCATTCAACACTACAAAGTCACAATTCAAACCTACACAATACAGGAACAACATAGTCTACAATTATAGAAAGGGACTCATAATCTGACTTGGGTCCTCAACACAACACAGACACCAATGCCAAATCAAGACATGCGCCTGAGTGCTCTTGACCCTTCCTGGGTGCCTATGACCAGGGGTAGTTACAATTTTTTTCTCAGATTGGCACAATTTTTGGTAGTTTACACAGAGGTTTTCAAAGAACAGACACCGTATTCCAAGAACAGACATATTCTTCCAATCAAAACATGCATGTTATCTCCTTTTTTTCTATTTGTGTTGGATCGAACTTGAATAAAGCAGGATCACACCATCTGCATTGGTGTATAAATCTTCGAGAAACAGTCAGAGTTGGAGAATAACACTAGACCTTTCTCCCCTACACTTCTTTTGTTGTGGCGTGATGGCACTTGGCAGATCACCTAAAAAACTTGTACTTGGCATGAGATCGCCCAAAAAACTTGTTCTTCTACAACATTTTCAGGATCCTTTCTATCCTTTCACTCGTCATGGATCAGGTGCACATGTTCCTTTTCACATTTTTACATACATGCGTGGATCAAATTTTTCACATACACATATTTGACTACTTTTTTCTCTTCTTTTTGCAGGTCCATCCTTATGAGGAAGCAACAACAAGATCATCAAGCACATCAAGTGACAATGACAACATGTACAAACACAACATATACACATACGCTTTCACCCCTAGGGTCACTTCCTCTTCTCACTAGCTTCCACGCTTCATTTTTATCACTCCACGCTTTTTCTTGTCTCCTCAACACACTTTCACCATCGATCTACATGGTTATCAGGTACACATCTCTTATCTACTTTATGTTATCGAGTATTCACTCAACAACATAAAGTGGGGCAAATGTAGACACTAAATCATGCACTTTGGGTACATTTCTAGGTCCTAATCACATACCACTATTCATATGATTCCTAAGTGAGAAAACTAACAATTGACATTGTATCTTGGCCTCTTTTTTCTTTGTTTCATGTTTCTTTCTGGTCTTGCACACCCTACTACCCAATCTAACTTTACATTGTTTTATCTTTATTGACTCTAGACACCATCGCCCAAGCCAAGATGCTAACACCCAGGCATGCCCTCATCCCCTCTTGGGATGCCCCGACCTCTTTGTATCTTACTCACTCCTTTTGGGCATCTTTTATCTTTTGGGCCTCTTGTTTTCTTATGGTCGGCCTTTTAGTTGTTAATTAAAAAATTCAACTAAGGGAATCATATAAATATAAAGTTATGTGACCATAATAAAGGACCAAACTCTAAGCATCTATTACTATCACCTAAGGTTGTATCCAAAGGCATTTCAAGAGCATCAAAACATCCATCTAACACTCACTCAAGGGACAAGGGACTACATTTTCTACATACACTTCATAGGAGGGGAAGTTCATTTTGACATCCACACATCTATTTACATTTCTACATCTAACTATTGCTCGCTATTCAAGTGCATCTTACACAAGAGCCACCTAGGGCACAATTCTTGCACACACACGAGAACTACATGGAGTCTGAAATGTAGTGCAATGCTCAGTCATAAGTTCACTCTGTCAGGTGACGCCAGGGTCAGTCTGACTCCCCATTTGCATCTTTTTCTTTTTAGGATTTGATGTGTTTTGGGGTTTTGCAGGTCATCATTTTTTTGCAGGTTACATGTGAATTATGCGGCATAATGCGACATACATGGTGACTGACAATGAATATTGGAAACATCTCGCAATACTACAAAAATCAGTTTCTAAGATTCTGAGTAGTCACGGGTGCCTAAAGTAGTCTCCAACACCCAGGCACCCCTGACCCAGTCTAAGCGCCCCAATCTAGGCACATCTGACAATCACACAATTTTCTGAGCACAGTTGTAACAATTTCCTCCTCCTATTTATCAGTTTTCTAGTTCGGCACACTTCGGGATCAATTGTGAAATCATCTAAGTACTTTCATCCCTTCTCTTGCACCTAAGCGTTTCATTTTATCTAGCTTATTGCTTAGGTCAGATATGTACTTTATTCTTTATTATTGTGTTGTGACTCTGTAATTAGGCATGAAACTGGTAGTTTGTCATGTCAAATGTACAAGTGTGCTTGTAGATTCCCATATGAACTTGTCTTCTTGATGAAGGAGGAGTTCCATAAATGGTCCTTAACTGGGTTTAGTGATCTTCAAGAGTTAGATTAATTTAAAGCAATTATGTTTCTCATGAAGTGGAGGATTCCTTGAAATTAGGACTGGTTGTTGCCAGTTGAATCTTTACTGCATTGTTTAAACTGTGTCAGCTAGTCGAATTTCATGCCAAAAATAAGCGGTTACCACCTAAGCAAGTAGGGTTACATGATAGATTTGGTGTTGAATAGGAAATTCCACGAACGATGTGAATCCCGTGCTGACCATCGCGAGTCCTACACTTAACTAGGTGAGTCCTACGCTCATACAACTTCTTCTATATCCTTCCATTAACATATGCAGAAATCATTTTATATCAACAAAAAAAGAAAGCACATAAAAGATAGAAAATATTCAAGACACATGTTTTAGTCAAGTAGATGTTTCATTTGTAATAAGACTACTATTATTTTTTATACAAGGTAAAATGAAATAGTAGCAAAAATGGATCTTGGAATATGGATTTCAAAAGGCATGTCACTTGGCCCACTAATATCTCTTATGTTGTATTATCTTCTGCATGTTGTTTAGCTTATTTATTTATCATTTTATTTTGTTATTACATTTACATAATGTTTTGGTTGTATTAGTTCAATGCCCATGTTATTAAAACATAATAATTTTCTAATTACAGTAATCCCAAAAGTTACAAAGCCATTACAAAGGAAATGTTTCTAGGTTAGTGGCAATTAAGACATATTTAATACTCAACAAAAACTACATCAAATAGGACAATTCTTTATATTAATTGTTAATATCCAAATTTTTAATTGTGCATGTATAAAGTTCCATAATTCATATAATGCCCTAAGATAATAATCTATAAAGATGACACAAAACCACATTACTGGCCATGTTTGTGGTTATTAAATTCAACTACTACATTGAATCGACACAGGACGCCAATTCCACTCCACATGTACCTAGTGCTAAACTATCCCAGTCAAGTGCACACGAATTCCCCTTAAATTGATGTTTTTTCTAACTACCCTCAAATTACAAGCTCTGACATTGCAAACATCAACTATTGACATTAGTAGTGTTGATCGACCACACCTTTCTTTAATATGATAAATCTCCAAAATACACTGGCTCAACAAATTGTTCTCTACACCCCCATAATCCTTAAAGCAATTGAGAAAATTAGCACGCGGTTAATATGTGCTTGGTCGTAGGAAAGATTCATGTGTTTAGTCGTAACAAGAAGTGTTGGAAATATTGTCATTGATGTCAAAGAAGTTGTTGATGGCACAGGAAAAGGCACATAATAGGAGTTCATGATGCTAAGGAATCATTTATGTCTAAGGAGATTGTGCAACAATCATGTGTATATAATAACAATGATTTGTACATTATATAACAACTTTGTTACTCTAAGTACCAATGATTTATTATTGCATTGATCTGGAATTTGTGTATTGCAACAAAGGCACTTGGATTTTGTGCAACAACGATATGATTTTATTCGATAATGATCAGATTTATTAAAGGAGAATGCACACCAATTAAAGAGAAATAGTACACTGATCAAATTTAATAAAGGAGAATGCACAACAATCAAAGAGAAATAGTACAGTGATTAAATTTAAATAAACAATGAATGTAATGAAAAATAATCACATTGTATACCATCAATTAATTGATATTATATTATGACTATAAGTGGTGCTCACATTATGAGCAACGATTTAATGAAGGGGCAATATTTAATTAATGGGTCAGCTAACTTGATTATAAGAGTTAAATTAATTTAAGAAAGGACACATCTTTTAGGAACATTTCCCCTCTTTGTGAAGAGATGTGGAGGTATAAAAAATAGATGAAAGGAAGGAGAAAAAGAAAAAGAAAGCATGGGAAATAGATTGATATATCATTAAAGTCTAAGAGAAGTGCGGGAAAAGAGCAGAAATACATTGAAAAATATAGTGAAGAGAAGCAGAAGATAAGTGACATTTCCATCATCCGATTGAAGAAGCAACTACAAAAGGTGGAATTTTATATTGTTGAGGTCGGTGCCTCACAATTTGGGGATTGGTGTCTCCAGTGGGTTAGTGCTCATGAATTGGTTGAGTTGGTGCTTTGCGTTGGGGATCGGTGTCTCCAGTAGGTTGGTGCCTATGAAAATTTGAAAATCATTTAATTTTAGGGCTGGATTTAGATGGTAGATCCAAACAATATTATTTAGTGGTTTTTCCTGAGAGAGGGTTTTCTATGTAAATCCGGTGTTGCACTGTGTTATCTTATTTGAATGCCTTTGACTATTTTATTTGTGGATATAAGTTTTGATAAGTAAAATGTTATCTTATACTGATTTAGCCTCCCTCTCAGTATAAAGATACGCTTAACAATTGGTATCAGATTCAGTTCCTTTAAAAATAACCTAATCGTTAGAAGGTAGAACTGGGGAGCACATATGGCTAGTCATAAAGGTTTCTCCACAAATAGAGCTCTGTTGTTTGACGGAATAAACTATGAATTCTAGAAGATAAGAATGAGAACCTATCTAATAGGTCTTGGCTTTGATATCTAGAAATCAATAGTGACTGAATACACACCTCTACTAATTGCACCGAAGGATCAAACGAGAAAGAAGGCTAGTGAAAACAATGGGAAAGAAACGAATGAAATCTTAAGTGGCTTGTCAAAATCCGAATGTGTCAAGGAAATGCATTGTAACATAACAAAAGAAATCTAGGAAACACTTAAAAAAAATCTATAAAGGTGGTGACAAAGTTAAGAAGACTAAACTCCAAATGCATAAAAGACAATTTGAAAGCTCAAAAAATGAAAGATGAAGAAAATTTTGCAGTCTATCTTCTCCACATGGATGAGATTATCAACACCATCAAAAGGGCTTAGGGAGAAATTTGAAGAATGAGTAATAGTGCAGAAGGTACTAAGGTCTCTTCCCTATGCCAAAGTTTCTGCCATCAAAGAAATGAAAGACCAAGATCAATTGAAAATGGATGAGTTATATGGAATTCTCATGATGTATGAAATGAGGAAAGAAATGGAGAAGCCACCAAAGCATGAAGCAACCTTTAAAGCTTTGAGGAAAGTTAAAAAGGAATAATTTGAATTAAGTTATTGTACCAATAGTGAGAGCATAGCAGAAAGTGACAAAGAAGAAAATATGTTCATGACTATAGAAATAAAAAATGATACCTCTACAAGTAAAGACGCCTTGGAAGAGGAAGAATATTTCAAAGATGAAGGAGAGGTAGAGCTTGAAGAAGAACTCATTTGAGCTTTAGGTGAGATAAAAGTGCTTAAGAAAAAGGAATTGAGACAATTCTTATAGCTTCAAAAATATGAAGAAGAAATTTGTGACCTAGAAACAAAAATAACCCAAAATCTTGAAGAGACAGAAAAAGTCATCAGTGGTCTAAAAACTCAAATTGAAGAAACAAAGAGGATAAAGGAGACATCAGAATCCATCTGAAGACTAAAGAATACAATTGTGCTAAGCTATAATAAGAGGTTCTGGTCCTAAAGGAGGAATTGGAGAAGACAAATACTAAAATGAAAAGAAACATAAAGTTTGAAAAGAACACCAAAGTGCTAGATGAGATTCTAAATCACCAAAGGTCACCATACATCAAGACAGGTCCTAAGTATGAGGAAAAACAAGAGGTTACTAAGAAAAATTTGAATTCAAAAGTTGATGAACCTTCGAAGAAATAAGATAAGGCTTTATCAAAAGAATAATGTTCCACAAGAAAACAACAAAGGTAAAAACAAGTGGCATAATGTTCCCACAAGAAACCACAAAAGATAATTCTTTCCAAAGCAATTTATAAGGTACCAAATATTGTTTTATGGATATTGTTTTGCTTGCAATTGTTTTGGTCACAAAGCAGTAGATTGTAAAGGACACGTGAGGAAAGAGTATGGACGGAATATAAACAAAGATTCATATGGTTTCTTAGGTAGAAGCTATAATTCATTTGCTCTCTTATAAAATGATATTGTATGTTATGATTGCAATAAGTATGGACATATAAAAGACAATGTAGAAGTAATATTGTAGATCAGAATAAGAAATTGGATGCCCATGCTAAACATAAAGGTGAGTTCATAAAAGTTTGGAAGAATAAGCAAAAGTCAGAAAATGCTAAGAAAGAGTAAACTATTCTTGTGCAAGAAACACATGATGTATTGGCATGTAAAGCCACGATGAAGCAAGAAAAACTCGATATTCACACTGGAAAGAGTCTATGAAGAAAAACAAAAGATGAGGATGAAAATAAAAATAATGGAAGCATAAATTTGAGAACATGTCAAAGATTAAATTGCAAGTAGAAGGAGAGTGCAACAATAGTTGTACAAGGCAAACATGTGATGCCAACAAAGATGAGCAAATGGAGACATACATCACCAAAGTCATTTGGTCTCGTTTGATACAAGGAGAATTGTTTAGTCAAAAGAGGAGAAGGTATATGTTTTTGTAGTTCATGATGCATGTCAGTTTATAGAAGAAAGTGAGATTAAAACAAAAACCTCAGTGGAAAAAGGAAATCACACAATAATTGATGAACAAGTAAAGAAAGGTTGAATGGAATACATTTCCACAAAAGATCAGTTACCAAGAGAAGCATAGATTAAGGGGGAGCTAATCATTTCATTATTCAACTCCATAGATATTTTGGTAATATACATTGTGATTGTGTTGTATATCCCTTTGCCATTGATGTCAAAGGGGGAGAGTCAAAGAAAGGAGGAAATATACAACAAGAGGAAGAAGTCCAGAAAGAGGGAGTATCCTTGTTGGAGATGATTATTTCTTTGTAGGCTTGTCATTAATGAAAAAGGGGGCAATTGTTGGAAAGATTATCATTGATGTCAAATGAGTTGTTGATGACAAAGGAGAAGGCACATAATAGAATTTCTTGATGTCAATGAATCATTTATGTCTAAGGAGATTGTGCAACGGTCATGTGTATATAATAACAACGATATGGACATTATATAATAACTTTGTTACTTGAAGTGCCAATGATTTATTATTACACTGATCTATACTTTGTGTATTGTAACAAAGGCACTTGGATTTTGTATAACAACGATCAAATTTATTAAAGGATAATGCACAAAAATCAAAGAGAGATAATACAATGATTAAATTTAATAAAGGATAATGCAAAATAATCAAAGAGAACTAGTACAATGATTAGATTTAAATAAATAGTGAATGTAATGAATAACAATCACATTGTATACCAACATGTAGCCACAAAATAAACTGAGTGTTGCACTACATTTCAGATTCAATAAACTGAATGTAAATGAATGTAGTGCAACACTCAGTTTATTTTTTTAGGGTTTTGAAGTTTGGTTTGTGTTTTCTTCTATTGAGGTTAGCACAAGGTTGTACAGATAATATATAAGATCTAAGCATACATGCAATAAAAGTGGATATTCTACCAAAATAAATATACAAAACAAGATATATAAATCAATACCAGATTTAACGTGGTTTACCCAGTGTGGGCTACATCCACCAAGAAACAAGTCAATCTATTATCCAAAGCTTTTAGAAGATATACAATGAAGATTTACAATCTTCCACACCTCTTACAATGTACAATACTTTCTTTCTCTCAAGCTTCTCCTTCTTCTCCAAGAATTTTCTCTCTCACAATTATTTTCACAATAATCATTAACTCTCTCAATCCTTACTTCTAAACCCTATATTTTATGCTTATATAAGCATTTACAAACTTAGGGCACTTAGCCATGTAATTACAATCAATATATCTACTTTAATGCTAAAATTAGATCTAATTCCTGTGAGTTAAATAAAACACTCACACACAGGTAACTGACGTCGGTTAGCCATAAACGATGTCGGTTCCTACTTACCTAACTGATTTTGGTCATAGGTGATCGATGTCTGTCCCTCCATAACTGATGTCGGTTACTATGTTTTCTAACAAGTTTGATATAACACACTAAATTGGAGTAATTGAGCTCCACAACTCAACAATCTCCCACTTGGAGATAAATTACTGCACTATACATGTACTGCGTCATTCTTAAATCCTTTCTTTAGATTTGTTTCTTCCTCTTCAAGTTTACAAAAAGACCAGTAGAAGTGGAGTGTAGCTCCAACTTCTCTTTTGCTAATGGCTTCATTAGCATATCCGTAGGGTTCTCACTCATATGAATCTTCTCCAGCTTCAACTGCTCATCCTCCAATACTTATCGTATGAAGTTATACATCAATTAAATGTGTTTTGTTCTAGAATGAAACATTGAGTTCTTTACCAAATGAATTGCACTCTGACTGTCACTGAAAAATTTACAATCATCTTGCTCCTTTCCCAACTCTTCCATGAACCTGCTCATCCATATCATCTCTTTGCTAGCCTCTGTAGTTGCAACATACTCTGCCTATGTAGTAGACAAAGCCACAACCTTTTGCAATCTCGATATATAGCTAACTATCATCCCACCTAATGTGAAAATATATCCAGTAGTGTTCCTTCTACCATCCATATCTGAATCAACATAGCCACATAAAGAAATATCCAGACCTCCATAGCATAACTGCATGCTAGATGTCCCTCTCAAATATCTAATCATCTATTGGACTGCTTTCCAATGCTCTTTACCTGTATTGAGCATAAATCAACTCATGTCAATACAAACCATAACATAAACAAGACTCCCAACTACTGAAGCATATGGTACTCGTGTCATGTATTTGACCTTCTCATGTGATGAAGAACACTGATCTTTGCTCAATTTTAAGTGTCTAGCCATAAGTTTACTTATAAGTTTTGAATTCTACATTTTAAACCTTTCTAACACCTTGTAGATATAATCCTCCTGAGACAAATACATTTTCTTGATCTTATTGTCTCTGTGTATTTGCATGCGAAGAATTATTTTTGTAACTCCTAAATACTTCATAGTAAATATATGAGCTAGCTTTCCCTTAAGCTCATCAATGTCTTGCATGCTAGATCCTGCAATAAACATATCATCCACATACATTAACAAAATAATATAGCTCTCATTTTCAAACTTCTTAAAATAAACACAATGATCATATTCACATTTAAAGTAACCATGCTCGTGCATGAAACTATCAAACCTCATGTACCATTGCCTTGAAGCTTGTTTGAGCCCATATAGGCTCTTTTTCAACCTACACATTAATTTTTCCTTACCCTTGACTTCACATCCAAGTGGCTACTGCATTAAAATCTCTTCATTAAAAGCACCATGAAGGAAATTCGTCTTCACATCTAATTTATCTAAATGTAAATCATCTACTGCAACTGTACTCAATATAGTATGTATGGAAGTCGTTTTGACAACAGGAGAAAATATTTCAACAAAGTCAATTCCTGCTTTATGTGTAAATCCCTTTACTACAAGCCTTTCCTTGTACCATTTGTGTCCACCCCCTTTGTTGAGTTGTGGAGCTCAATTACTTTAGTTTAGCATGCAATGGAAACTTGCTGGAAAATACAATAACCGTCATCAGTTAGGATGTAACTGGCATCGGTCACCCAGGACTGGCATCGGTTATGAAAGAAGGAACTGGCATCGGTTACCTATGCGAGGATATTTTAATTAACTCTCGGGAATTAGATCTATTTTTAGCATTAAAGTATATCTATTGATTGTAATTACATGGCTAAGTTCCCTAAGTCTATAAACGACTATATAAGCATAAAGCTAGGGTTTAGAAGTAAGAAGATTAACAAGAATTAGAAAGAACTTGTAAAATTTGGTGAGAGAGAAAATTCTTGGTGATAAAGCAAAAGCTTGAAGAAAGAAAGTATTGTACATCTGAGAGGTGTGAAAGATGTAAATCTTCATTGTATATCTTGTCAAAGATTTAGATAATAGATTAGCTTGTTTCTTGGTGGACGTAGCCCACACTGGGTGAACCACGTTAAATCTAGTGTTGATTTATGTCTCTTGGTTTATATATTTCTTCTGGTAGAATATTTGTTTTATATGCATGTATGCTTAGATCTGATATATTGTCTGTACAACTGGTGTGCTAACCCCAACACCCTTCTTCCTTGATCCTTTAAACCCATTTATTTTGCAATGTCCTCTTACATGTTGGCAACTTAACCAAATGCCAAGTCTAGTTTTGTTCCAAGGAGTCCATCTCCTCATCCATGCCATGCTCCAACTGAACACGGGTCTTAACCTGCATTGCTTCTTCAAAACTTTCTGGTTCACCATTATCAGTCAACAATAAATAAGATAGAGAAGGTGTAAATATTTATGGAGGTTTACTTACCCTTTGTGACCTTCTCACAGGAGTTTGGGGTAACAGAGGCTCATTCTGGACCTCGTGGACATTTGTTTCCAATTCTGACAGTGACCGACGCCAATCACTTGTAGCCAATGCTGGTTCTGCTAAATGATGTTGGCTTGGCCATCCTGTAACTGATACTAGTTCAACTGAATAATGTCAGTCAGGGGTCAACTGACACCGGTTACTGTGTAACCCTATAGGTATGAGTTTTAAATCCGAGAGTTCATTTTCATTCACAAACTTCTCAACTGATTCATCCTTGGGTACCAAAATTTAATCCTTGTAAATTCTCTTTTCATTCCATTCAATGTCGTGGCTCCTAATCATTTTAGAATTCTCTAAATCCCAAAAATAGAATCTAAAATCACCAGATCCATAACCAATGAAAGTGCATCTCTTTGATTTTGCATCCATTTTTTTTCTATTTTCCTTATCAATATGCACAAAAGCTTCTGAAACAAAAAAATTAAGAAAAGAAAGATCTACCTCTTTTCCAGTCCAAGCTTCCTCTGGTATTCCTCCATCTAGTGAACTTGAAGGTCCACAGTTAATCAAATAAATTGTTGTATCAACTACTTCTCCCCAAAATTGCAAGGGCAATCCAACATGTATCCTCATACTTCTAGCACGTTCAATGATCTCCCTGTTCATTCTTTCTACAACACCATTCTCCTGTGGTGTTCTTGGAACCATCTTTTCTCTACGTATTCTATTCACTGGATAATAATCATTGAAATCCTTGCTACAATATTCACCACCATTGTCAGATCTAAGGCACTTTAACTTTGAATTTGATTCATTCTCAACAAAGGCTTTCCATCTTTTAAAAGTCTCAAAAACATAAAATTTATGTTTAATGCAATAAACTCATACCTTTCTTGTTGCATCATCAATTAAAGTAACATAATAATGGGATCCTCCATGAGAAGCTACCTAGACCAGTCCCCACACATCTGAGTGTACAAACTCTAATTTCTACTCCTTCTTAGTTGCCCCAACTTTGAGAAATCTCACTCTCTTTTGCTTTCCAAAGACACAATGCTCACAGAAATCAAGATCTAAATATTTCAAATCTGATAACTTACCCTTAAGCCTTTAACATCTACATTCCTTTTTTACTCATATGGCCCAACCGATTATGCCACATGCATGCATCTGAATCTAAAGTAGATAACACAGAAAATGAATCAATAACATAGGTAGATAAATATAACGTTCCTACCTTCTTGCCTCTTGCCACAATAATGGCGCCCTTGGTGACTTTCCAAGAGTTTGCTATGAATGTAACCATACAATCAGCTTCACCTAGTTGTCCTGCAGAAATAAGATTTCTCTTGAGGCTTGGCACATGCCTCACATATTTCAATACCCATGTATTTCCATTCTGAAATTTTAGATGAACTTCCCCTTTGCCAGTAATACTGCAAGGTTCATCATAACCCAAATAAACATGCCTAAAAATTCCCTATACATGATTTCTGAAATAACCCTTATTAGGGGTTGCATGGAAAGAAGCTCCTGAATCTAAAACCTATGATTCTATTATATTATCCAAAGAAAGAATAAGATCATCTTGCATTACCTCTGCTGCAATATTTACCTCTTTATTTGACTCTTTACCTTTGTGTGAGTGTTGGTTCTCTTTATCATTTAACCAACAATATTTCTTTGCATGTCCTTTCTTTCCACAATTCCAACAGGTAATTCCCTTACATCTGGGTTTAGATCTACCATTCCTTGACTTTGATTTCCCATTATTATTACTCTTGGATCTCTCATTCGGTCTGCCTCTGCTTTCTACATTCAAAGCATTCCCAAATGATGATTACTTTGTACTTTTCCTGTGAATTTCTTCATTCAAGATTATACTAACCACATCATCAAACTTCAAAATATTATTATCAGATGTTGTATTACTAATATTCATTACCAAGTTATCTCAACTATCAAGAAAAGAACACAAGAATAAGAGTGATTTCACTTCATCATCAAACGAAATATCAATTGATTTTAATTGATTTACAATAGATCAGAAATCATTCAAATGAATAGATACAGATCCGCCTTCATGCATCTTAAAACTAAATAGTTTCTTCATAAAACAAAATTTATTTGAAACACTAGGTTTTTCATATAAATTAGCAAGAGATTTCATTAACTCTATTGTAGATGTTGCTTCTGTAATATTGAAGCCACCGATCCTGTCAGGCTCAATCTTATAGATCCGAAATCCTTTCTGTCAAGAATCTTCCATTCTTCATCAGTCATCTTCATAGGTATAGAATTTTCATCCAGCGGTAAGTGCAAATCTCTTTAATACAAATAATCCTTAATTTGCATCTTCCATAATTGATAATTTCAGTCGTCAAACTTCTCTACCTTGTATTTATTTTCTTTTTCCGTTGTTGTAGCTCCCACTCAATCAGAAAACCCTCTATGAGTAAATCTGTCAACACACAAAACCCTCAAATAAAGCTCTGATACTAGTTGTTGGGGTTAGTACAAGGTTGTACATATAATATATCAAATCTAAGCATATATGCAATAAAAGTGGATATTCTACCAGAAGAAATATACAAAATAAGAGATATAAATCAACACTAGATTTAATGTGGTTCACCTAGTGTGGGCTATATCCACCAAGAAACAAGTCAATCTATTATCCAAATCTTTCAGAAGATATACAATGAAGATTTACAATCTTCCACACCTCTCACGATGTACAATACTTTCTTTCTCTCAAGCTTCTCCTTCTTCTCCGAGAATTCTCGCTCTCACAATTGTTTTCACAATAATCCTTAACTTTCTCAATCCTTACTTCTAAACCCTAGTTTTTATGCTTATATAGGCATATACAAAATTAGGGCACTTAGCCATGTAATTACAATCAATAGATTTGCTTTAATGCTAAAATTATATCTAATTCTTGTGGGTTAAATAAAACCCTCACACATAGGTAATCAACGCCGGTTAGCCAAAACCGATGCCGACTTCTACTTTCCTGACTGATGTCGGACATAGGTAACCGATGTCGGTCCCTCCATAACCGATGCTGATTACTGTGTTTTCTAGCAAGTTTGATATAACATGCTAAACTAAAGTAATTGAGCTCCACAACTCAACCCAGGGTTCATTTTAAGACACCTCTATAAAATTGTAGGTGGAAAATACCTGGCGAATATCCTTGGAACCAGTTTCAGCGAAAGGTGAATTTGACAGTATTCCAAAACAAAAAAATTTCCTGGTTTTTCATGGCTCCGTCATTGACGTGCGACAACAAGACGTCAATAATCACTCCTGACGCGCATCAATGGAACGTCAATGGTCTTGACTGTCGCGCGTCATTGGATGCTATTGACGCGCGTCACTGGATCCTATTGACATGCGTCACTGGATATATAATTGTGTTAATAATAATTGTAGTGTCAGGACTCAGGATATGATAATGATATGGTGATGCTATGATATATATGGATGATGAGGAATTTTATGAGGACTTATATTTAAAATTGTATAATGTATTGTTTATCCCATAGTTAAAAAAATATATCAAAGATTTTGCACATATAAAAAATATATCAAAGGGTTTAGCTTACCTCTTGCGTATTAGATTGCTGTGAAATCATCAAGGGTAACGTGCTAGATATTTGTTTTACTTGACATTGTAGATAGAGGGGTGAGTTGCCTGACATTGTCAGTCCTGAGAAGTGCCAGCAACATCTTTAAATATATAGACCAACAATATCTTTAAATAAATGTAAATATATAGAATTAGACCTGTAACATCTTTAATGATAACAAGAGCTGAAAAAATGTAAAGTAACAAACAATAAGATTATTTTGAAGAAGATACCTATTTAAAATTGAAATCATCACCGGTAATGTGCTAGATCTTGGTCTTAAAAAAATTCAACACAAAAAATGGATTAGTAGATAGATGGGTGAGTTTCCTGACATTGTCAGTCCCGAGAAGTAACAGCTTCCTCGGATGGATGTCAACCCACGTTTTCAAAAAATAAAAAGATTGTATTTAACTAAATGTAAATACATAGACCTGTAACATCTTTAATGATAACAAGAGCTGAAAAAAATGAATAGTAACAAACAATAAGATTAAGGGGAAAAAGATACCTCCTTAAAGTTGAAATCATCACTGCCACTGGTAATGAGCTAGATTTGTGTTTTAAAAAAACCCAACACGAGAAATGGATTAGTAGATAGATGGGTGAATTGCCTGACATTTTTAGTATATAGACCTGTAACATCTTTAATGATAAAGATAAAAGATAGTTATGAAGAAGTTACCTATTTAAAGTTGAAACAATCCATTATCAATAGCTTCATCAAACTCGATGTTGTCTTCTGTAGAATGTGACGAAGAGCCAATTACACTCTCAAGGTTGGGAATATTTGTACTTGTAGCTGTATTATTCACACCTCTTCTTTTGCAAAGGGAATTCCAGTGTGTAATTGCTCTATCGAACGGAAAGGTTTCGATGGAGTATCGAGAAACATAACACCTCATGCAACTTTCCAGATTTTTATCCAACCTGTTTCTCAGTTTTGATTTTATAAATGACAATGCACTGAAAACCCTTTCATCCTCCACAGACCCCAACATCATTGTTTGGCATAACTCATATAATCTGAAATATTCACTGATATCTTCTTGTAAGATAGAACTTTGATAGATTCCTTGCCACAGCCTTGTAATAGCACCACTTTCAGAAGGTTGATCTAAATTCTTATATTGATTCCTCATTGTTGCAAAATTTGTTGACTGAAACTTTAATAAATCGACATTCAGTATACCTTTGATTTCCATACCCTTGAGCTCTGACGTCTTTGTAAATTGTTCCATTATTGTACCCATTGATTTATGGAAATGCTTTCTGACAAAGTCTGCACGGCCACCTTCAGTATTCCAAAAATTAGGATTCATCACACCCATGGCTTCCAGAATTTTATCTTTACAAAAACGTTCCCTAATTTTTGATGACAAGGTTTCTGAAATTTTTTTAAGCTTTATTCTTGTTTCAACTATAACAGACTCAAACAAATTACGTGTCACGGGAACATCTTCTCGTTCCGATCCTGTAATATCTTGACGTTTTTACAAAATGTGCATTGGTATTTCCCTCCCATTAACAGTGATGTAGAGGTGATCGTGGATATTAAATCTCAAAAAGGTGTTAGGATTTTTAAGATCTAATAAATCTTTCCAATTTTCAAAAACAGGTGCATCAAAACTATCCTGGGAATAGTACAATATATCAAGACTTTGACATACCATTTTTCTCATCCGTATAAAATCCACAATATAGATTAATTTGCCCTGTGCATGCTTCATCAGTGTATTGATCTCCTTTAACATTGGAAGAATACCAACCAATGTAAGTAATGTCTCCAAATCAGTTAAACGGAACAACAAGTCCCTTGCCCTATCAACTTCATGACGGTATTTGTGCATGAAACCAACCAATGAAGGATACTCCTCACAAACTCTACATGCAAGTTCATACAAAGAGATCCATTTAGTCTCCACATCCTTCAAAAGTTTTTTGCCATCTGTAATTCCAATTGCAAACTTTTGGAACTTGAGAAAACGCTTTGGGTTGCTTGACATATAGGCATGAAGTTCTCTTATAAGGTCTTCTAATTTAGCAACATTTTCGTGGTTGCTTACCATTTTATACGCTAAATTCATTCTGTGAGCCATACAGTGAATTGGTAGCATATATGGGGCCACTGTTGTTTGTAATCTAACACAGAGCCCTGTTCGGTGATCCTGCATGACAGATGCACCATCTGCTCCAACGCATACCAACTTCATAGCAATTTCATAATCAGTCATTCCAGCAACATCTTTCAAATGAGAAACAACTATTTTATATAGGTTTTCGGCATTGCAGTTTTCAACCATTTTCATAACACCCACAGATGAGGTGTCCTTATATGATTTTCTAAAGTATAGATGTGGATACATACCCATGCGGTGTTGTCGACTGCTGTCACTTCATCAATTGAAAGAGAGATAAAGTTTGCTTTTTTTACATTCTCTTTCAAATCTTCCTTCTCTATCATCGAGAGGCATTTTTCCATTTCCCATCCACTACTTTCAGACCAATGAGATTGAGGTACATTCAGCATTCCGTTAAATTGATACAAAACTTTGAAATCGAGGAAATCTGAAATTGCTCTTCCTTTTTTTAGTATTTGAAAAAGAGTAGAGAATTGTATGAATTTTGCATGTAGATTTGTTTCTTTCATCTTACCAATATGCGATGTGATCGTTCCTCCCTTTTCCAACATATGTCTGTGTTTTTTCTGCTCTGCCTCATATTCCGCTGCATATCCAACATGCATGCATTCTTTTTCAGTTTTCCACCTATGTTTTGATTTTCGCCCCCGTTACAGTTAAATATTGTTTTCGACAATGTTTTTCTATAGTGTCCAGCTTCAGTTGCATTTTTTGTTGCTTTCCCAATTTCCACGTACATATTGTACATGTACATTCAGATGGGATTTCTTCAGAATTAGATGATTGTACAGGTTCAATAAACGGAAATTTAGCTGCCTAATCAAACTTGTATGTCCTGCCAATGGTCCACATATTCTTGTTCGTTTTCAATGCTTTAATTTTTTGAGTAGAATTTTGAGCAATATCACAATCACCTGGTTTCCTCTTTCTTGGACCAGAGTTTGATTTTGATTTTTGTCTTCCATTTTGCTGAGTGTTTGTATCTGTGATATCTAGCTACACTTCTGGTTGCACCCCAACAGGAACAATATCTTCAAGATCTGGCATATTATCGTAGGTTTCATTTGTTTGACTTTGATACTGTGCAGAATGCATGTCCACCTCAATAATACCTTCCACACAGTCAGTATTCTGATTCTTTGTGGTGGCATCTATATGATTGGTATTTACAATATCCGTATCTGTAGAGTTTCCAAAATACTTGAAGAGTGATTTCTGAGATTTCTTACTTACTTTTAGGTTATTCGTATTCTTTGAGCTAACACCTTCCATTATTCTGAAAAGAGTCCTGCGTCCGCAAAAGAACCAAGTAGCGACTCTGTCCAGTGTCTGAGGTCTTGTCGCGCGTCCCCTGTCTGAGGTCTTTGTCACGTGTTAACTCTGCACTTGTCACGCGTCAACAACCCATTTCCTGTTGCGCATCCACTATCTGAATATACTGTCGCGCGTCAACACTGCCTTGTTGTGCGTCAAATTCTTTGCCCAAGTCGCGCATCAACACTTCCTCTGTCGCGCATCAGTACAGCTGTTATCGCGCGTCAACAATGCCCTTGTCGCACGTCAACACTGCATTTTTCACGTGTCAACAATCACAGGCTAACAGTAATCTAAATCTCTGGTGCTTAAGGGTTTGCGAGTTCAAATTTCACAGTATTGGTAATTTGTTAAGCTACTTGAGGTATACTACCCGGTGAATCAGCTAGGTTTTTATAGGAGATGTTTTCAAATGAAGGCGAAGCCGACCCCCCAAAAAAAATATACTATATATTTTAGGCAAATAGGACACCGACCCACTCCGAATAATTCACCTTTTCAAATTTTCCTAAAATGAAATTTTCGCCATATTACGAATATTCGCCGCTAAAATTATCCCTGACTCAACCTCTTCATTATAGGGTTTTTGACAAATCCATTGATCTTGGTGCAACTTCAGAGTGACAAAATGGGAATATTTGTGACACTCTTCTGACCCTGAAAAATTCATATCTTGAAAAACTACGAGGACTATAGAGCCTAGAGCATGACTGGAGTGGTCGAGGGTACTCCAGTCCCTTTAGATCTTCCAAATCCAGCCTTTATAGGACCTCTATGCAACTGTTCCTGCTTCTGGAATTCACTGTCAGACTTGCGACACCTTGTGACAGTCTTCTACAATCAGCTAAGTCCTTTCCTTTTACTTCTTTGCATACTTAGGGTTTTATTTCATTTAGTATAACTATTTAAAATTATTCCATTATAAACTAGTGCATTTTATAGTGCTCTAGTCCTCGTATATTAGATTAACTATCTGAACATACATTAGTTTAATTCTAAATTTTAGTTAATCATTTTGGTGTACCTGACTCTTTGATGGTTAGGATCCTTATTCTTCTTTTATCATGGGTCAAGTTTCTTTATCTAATTTACTTCAGCGTTATCCCACTTGCCAAGTTGTTTTCCAAAAATCCCAGAGATCACGTATTTTGATGACAATACGCCACCACACGAATTAAGTTCTTTGCTTCATATTTTGTTTGTCGATCCTAGTCTTGATGAGCCCGTATCTCATCAACCAATGTTAGACTCGATTCAAGCCTTTCATACATTATTTCAAGATAAATTCCAAGCCTTGCATACACTCTTTCAAGATAAATTTTTAGCCATAGAATCCACCATCACATCCCTTAGATCTGAAATTCAACAACTTAATGATGCTTCTCAATCACATGTGTGTTCTCCTTCACCATATCCTATTCCATCTATGTCCACTACATGTCATTTAGTTGAACCTCAAGACGTCCCATTACCCGAACCTCTCATGCTTGATCGTAATACTAAGCCACATGACCTTCTCACTGAGATTCTTAGTCATCAATTGATCACTCTACCATCTATCGAGTACTATCCTCCTTGATGCCAAACAAAATATCAAGGTCGTCCATATTTCCATTATCATCGAATCAATGGACATAATGACCACGATTGCTATGCTTTACAACACAGAGTCAAACATCTTGAACGTCAGGGATTTATTTCATTTTCACACCCTCCTACAAACACTACACCCACATGGGCTTCTAAGTCTATTCTGCCATCACTTACTCACAAGCAATCTAAGTAAGCTCTTACGGCTACTAGTGAGCCTTCCTCTAATATTTCTAAGGAAGTTATGGGTGCTTCTCTTATTCATTACATGCGTGATATTGACAACTCCTCCCATGTGTATAATGATCCTTCTCCTAGTTCAACAAGTGCTTCTCCTATTTCTGATGTTGCTTCTTCTCCACTTACTGAGCATCACTATATCACTTCTCATACACCTTCTTCGGTTAGTCAAGTGCCACCTAAGAAATCACCTACGGTTTCCCCAAGTCAACAAAGTCAACCACCTATCAAAATTAGTTCACAAACCACTCCTACTAGGTCATCTACTACATTATTAGATGAACCTAAGAAATCTCCCTTAAGACTCAGTGCGACATGGCCTCTTCCCAAATCTACACTCCAACCAATTAAGTTTGTTAGAGCAACTAATCCTCTTCTTAGTGTTTACGATACATTTTCACTTTCACCGCCACCACCTAGTTCTACTATAAAATTTTTCCAACAAGGTCCCACCACATGTAAACTTGGCCTTTGGTAGGTGACTCTTGTTACTCTACCCTCTTGATGACACACTCATATTATTGGGATTCTTATATGACTGTTGAGGGGTATTTTACCATAAATAACCTCGTTTCATCTTACATTTCTACATCACATCACCACCTATACATACACACATCTATAATACTTTAACACTTCTTACACATCATCAATTAAATGAAATCCATCATGTTTCATCACCCCTATACATCATTTATTACATAGTACACGCGTTATCATACACTTGGGGAGCATAGCATCTCGCATTCCCCCTTAATCTTAGCATCCACAATATTTTACTTTTGCATTATCATACATTAATCTCATAGTATACATATACTCATCATACATTCTAGCACCATCCTCACCCGATGACGCACTCTTGTGCTTCGGTTCACACTTGACTGTTGAGAGATTACCATTATACTGAACCATACACACCACACCATAGGCACTACAAATTACATTTCATCCTACATTGTGTGTCATACACTATTCATTTTAGACTTATTTCTACAGTATGCTAGTCCTCGTCTATGCATTACATCTATGATGATATCTACGCACTTAGTCACATTATACGTTGCACATCTTCACCGCATACGTTTTCTATATGTTAGACTAGTCATCATTACCTATGAGTCTAGTTTTACATTTCATCCTTACATTCTACGTTATATTAGTCCTTACCATACACACCACATACATTATTAGGTTATCCTCACATAACCTACGCATTTCCACATACAATATACATACTACGCTAGGTTCCATTATATATGGGTCTAGATTTACATTTTATCATTACATATTCTATTTCTATCTATACCTATCACCGCATCTTACATATTACATATTCTACACACCCTACGCATCCTATATTGTATTACCCACACTACACATTTACAAATCCTACTCATCACATGGTCTTCTATTCTCATTACCACCTATACTACGTTGTTTTCTACATGCTACACTCACCACCCTATGACGCACTTTAGTTCCTCGGTCCATACTCGACTACTAAGGGTAAACCAATCAAATGGACCTTATACTCAACATGCAACATTTCCTCATACGACATTTCCAACTTAGTAACATTTTCTTTATGCTAAATTGTCGCCTATTCTATCATCTTGTAGTGGTATACACGTTAGGTTACATCACCACTCCCTCCTTTCATCTTGTTTTGGTATACCTTTTAGGCTAAATCATCACTTATTTCCTATCATCATGTAGTGATATACGCTTAGGGATAAATCATCACTCATCCTTCCATCCCATAGTGATATATGCTTAGTGCTCAATCATCACCCATCCTTTCATCTTATATTGATATATGCTTAGGGCTACATCATCACTCATCCTTCCATCCCATAGTGATATACGCTTAGGGATAAATCATCACTCATCCTTCCATCCCATAGTGATATATGCTTAGGCTAAACCATCACTCATCCATTCCACAAGTTTTGATATACGCTTTGGTAAAAGGTTTCACACACATATCCCCACATGTCACATCTCATCACCATTACATATGCACACTCATCGCAGCGCACTAGACACACAACCAACACTACTTGACAATTTCCTAATGACACACTCTCGTTTACAATTCATTCTTGACTATTGAGGGGGAAAACAAAATGAACCTCATTGCATACACTTCCATTCACTCGGGGGGGCATGTGGCTCATATCATTCCATCTTGCATTCCATTCCATCCATCCCACAACATACTGCATTGTCTTCAGGGCATTTACTCTTGTTTACTAGTGTTTTACATGATCACTTCACTACACATGTTAGATTAATTTCTTGTATGTCATTATCTATATCATCCAAACATGCGTGTTCATGCCTTTTTTTAGTGTGATCGTAGATACATGACTCTTATATGTGATACAAATGCTCGCCTTCTACCCTTCCTACACTGGTCGTTGGGGGCATCCACATTCGTCTCTTTCAGGTGATATTGTTTCATTTTTTGCTTAGCATCTTATATTACATGCTTATACACAATTTGACATATTGGTTATCACTCTAACATGCTAACAGGTGTTCCATGTACAACATGTTCCAAATTGTGGTGACTAACATGTTTTCATGACTACTTGTTTGTTTGTATCTACTTTTATGCTATTGTTTGCGATTATATGTGGGATTTAAGCCTTATGTTTATGTGCACACTTCTTTTTTGTTTATGACTATGACTGCCTTGCGTGTATTGCGACATCATGAGTGATGTCCCATATTTGCAACCCACTTTGTGCGGCTTACTTATTTTCTTGCATGTTTACACTACTAATGGTTGGTAGTTCTTACATTGTTTATGTCTTTTACACTTGTCTTATTACATGCATGCATTTTCATACTAGCACTTGTTTGGTTAGCCATCCCCTTTTGTGTGTGCCTTGGTTTCTACCAAGAGCTTTCCCTTTCCCCCGGAAGGGCAGAGTTCTATAGTTAGAGAGTGCAGTAGGTCCTCTTTTGGGTCCAATTCTCCTTTTAGCAACGTCACATGGTGCCCCTAAGAATAGGAGGGGCATCATTGAAGGTTTTACATACTAACACAACATATTTACATTAGATCAATATAGTGCACTTTACACCCTTGTCATTGTGGGATTACATACAATGAGTGAGTTTAGACCAGTCTTCAAACTCCATACACATCAGCCTTTACAAGACATGGTATCCTTCGACATTTATGGGAAGCAGTTATTTCAAGCTTGGGGGTTACAGTTGGTGTGCCTCTCTACACTACTTCGACTGTAGTTGGCATCAAATCACCCAAAAATCTAGGATGTTAAAGAGATATCTTCACACATTTCAACAGAAATGGTTAGAGTTAGAGGACACAAAGAATTTCCTCCCTACAATTTTTCAGCCATGGTGGCGTGAGATCACCCAAAAAACTTGTGACAGTATAGGATATCCTTCTTCACCCTTTTTATTGACATGGATTAGGTGCACATGTTCCATTTACACTTTTCTTTTCACGCATTTTACATTTGCATACATTTTTCTATACACATGCGTATTTTACACAATGTGTTTACATACATATATATTTGACTACTTGATCATTTTCTCATTGTAGGTTTGACCGTATGAGAAACAAACAGTCAAATTGGGGGTAACAATAATGACGATGATGATGACAGCACACTGACAACACACCGTGACAAAACTTGCATTTTATAACTGTGCAAGTACACTACACATCACAATAACTACACACGCATTTCACCCTAAGTCCACTCTCATCACTTTTTATGCTCATTTTTCATCTTTAGACATTTTTTGGGGTTAGCACATACTAGTTGTAAAGATCTATAATCAAAATTGAATCATACAAGTAATAAGAACATGAAAATTAAACTAGAAGAACAATACACAAGATATAACGTGGTTCACCTAGGTGTGGGCTATGTCTGCACCAAGAAACATCCAATCTATTATTCTTTGCTTTAAAGAGGAAATATCAATGAATATTTGCAATCTTCCACACCTCACCCAGATGTACAATACTTTTCCTTCACAAGCTTCTCTAAGCTCTCTCCAAGAAAATCTTCTTACAATTATCTCTATTCTCACCTTCTAACCCTAATTTTCTAGCTTATAAGCATATACAAACGTTAAGGCAACTTAGCTATGCATTTACAACCATCTGATCACCTTTGTAACTAAGGGTGGGATCTAATCCCATGTTTAAAATAAGAACAACATGCAGTGTGGTAGGTAACCAATGTCGGTTGCTTCCAGGTGACCGATGCAAATGGCTTCCAAGTGACTGACGTTAGTTACTGTGTAAACCTACAAGTTTGTAAAGCATGTTATTTGTGAAGCCATTTAGATCCATAACTCAACAATCTCCCACTTGGAGATAAATTGATATAATGTACCAATACAAATCTATCCTTGGATCCTTTTCTTGGCCTATTTCTTCCTCTTTAATCTCAAACTTGAAGACCAACAGAAGTGGAGTGAAGCTCAAATTTCTCCTTTAGCCAATGGCTACATTAGCATATACGCAGTGGTTCTCATTTGTAAGAATTTTCTCTAGTTTGCAGCTGCCCATCCCTCCAACACTATGTCATATGAAGTGATATCTTGGAACTGAATATGTTTCGTTCTTGAATGAAATGCTAAGTTTTTTTCCAGATGAATCACACTTTGACTATCAATGTACAATCTACAATCCTCTTGCTCCTTTCCCAACTCTTCCATGAACCTACTCATCCATGTCATCTCTTTACTAGATTTTGTAGTTGCAATATATTCGGTCTCTATAGTAGACAAGGCCACAATCTTCTATAATCTTGAAATCCAGCTAATTTTCGTGCCACCTACTGGTGAATACATGTCCAGTGGTGCTTATCCTACCATCCAAATCTCCAGCCATATCTGAATCAACATAGTCGCATAAAGAAGTATCTGACCCTCCATAACATAAATACATGTTGGATGTCCCTCTCAAATATGTGAGTATCCATTAGATTGTTTTCCAATGCTCTTTACCTGGATTGGCCATAAATTTGCTCACAACTCCCATTACCTGTGGAATGTCTAGTCTTGGTACAAATCCCTGTAGTATACATAAGACTTCCAACTACTGAAGCATATGGAACTCCTGCCATGTACTTGACCTCCTCATGTGATGTAGGACACTGATCTTTGCTCAATTTAAAGTGTCCAGCCATAGGTGTACTTGTACATTTTCAGAATTGTGGATATTAAACCTTTCCAACACCTTATTGATATAATGTTCTTGAGACAAATACAACTTCCTGTTCTTCTTGTCTCTATGAATTTGCATGCCAAGGATTTTCTTTGCATCTCTTAAATCCTTCATTGCAAATGTATGATCTAATTTTTCTTTAAGCTCAACAATGTCCTGCATACTAGATCCTACAATAAGCATATCATCCTACATACAGTAACAAAATAATATAGCTTTTATTTTCAAACTTCTTGAAATCAACACAATAGTAAGATTCACATCTAATATAACCATGCTCATGCATAAAACTGTCAAACCTCATATACCATTGCCTTTGATCTTGTATTGAGCCCATACAATCTATTTTTCAACCTACACACAAGTTTCTCCTTACCATTGACTTCATATCTAAGCGGATGTTGCATATATATCAAAGATAAACTATTTTGCAATTATCTTCCTGGATATATAATATGACATTGTGAAATTTGTATTAACATATGTTTCTACAATGAAGAATCTTCTACTGCAACTAAAATCAAGCCAATACGACTTTATTTCATTTTTACTACATGAGAATTTAATCTCACCATATTCATACCTGCAATTTATGCAAATCTTTTACCATGGAATCTTAATGCCTTGTATCCATCTATGTCTAGAGAACATAATGCCTTGATCCTGAATGATGCAATTTGTTCTATAATAATATAAAACGACACCTGATTCAATTAGAGGATAATCCCATGTCTGATTCCTCCTTCAAAGGAGTCAACATCATAGTTGAATACTTGTCATCCTATTACTTCTTGTGAACTTACTCATAGAATTATTCTAATCGAAACTTTATGGTTCAATTCCACTATTAGCCTCAAAGAACAGATAAAGTATATAGGAAGGCATAAATATTTTTGGCTAGATCTACTTACCTATTCATGGACCATTCTTACAAAAAGCTTATGGGGTGTCGGAGGCTCATTATGATGGGATTATGATAGGAATGATGTGACCAAATCTGATACACAAGTGACCGATTTCTAGGGATCATCTATACCTCTCCACCACAAGCTATGTTAGATTCTGATCCCGTAAAATTGACAATCTCAATTTTACCGATAACCATACCGAAAATTTTGTTCTATCCCTCGTTAGGGATCCCCCCGCGTTCGAAACATTTTAAAATCCCTTCCCGGGAAATCTAGTTTTTCGAACTTAGTCTTTCTGAGCCTTTTTTGGCTGGGCGCATAAAATATCTTGTAACACTAGCTTTTGATGCGTCCCCTTTAAAAGCCTTTGGCACATGATTTTCTGTTAACACATCTTTCGATGCACCAAAGTGATGTTGAGTCCTTCCCTGCATGCACCAAAGGCGCATGCGCCTGATCGACATAGCGTTTGCAACACCACTATTTTCGATGTGCTAAAGGGCGCACGCTAATCTTATTGTCTGTTTTCATGCGCCAGAGGGCTTTCACATAAGTAGGTGTCGACATTGATGTGCTGCGCTTAATTTCCTGCTATCAAATGTGTTTTGCATGCGCCAAATGGGCGCACGCTTTTCACTTTTGCGACAGCCACGTGTCATTTTCAAAAGGTTTTAAAGCTAACTCTTCATTTTCACTATTCGCTGTGCACGTGATTTTTCTGAGCAGCCTCTGCTCTGTCATTTTCAACACGTATTGTGGACCCGTTCTCAAAACTTTTGCACTATTTATCCAGGTAAGAGGTTCTCCCTCTTCTACGTGTGATTTTCAGTTCTTGATGCGTTGTTGGTCTGGTGTTTAGCTTGTCGGTTGGTTTGTGAAATAGATAGGTTGAGCTTCCCCCTGTGCTGCCTTGTATTTTTTCTTCTTTTCCTCCTCCCTTCCCCCCTCTTTCCAGATCTGCTGGTAGAGGGTGTCATTTTAAAAAAAAGAGAAGAAAAGCTTGGTCTGAAAACCTCTTTTTGTCTTGAAACCATCATGAATCTCCCCAAGTAGCTCTGAAGGAAAGAAAGAAAAGAGTTAGAAACCCCGTCGAGAACAAGCTCTGTTTTTTCTTAGGCGCGCACCAGCCGTGTCTTGCAACACTATAGAACAGTTGCACCCCTTTGGCGCATCTGTCCCACCCTGTTAGCATGATCTAAAACCTCGTGCCAATGGCACACCCTTTTGCTTGCTTGCATCAAGAACTTTCATGGCGCGCTTCTTTCACATGCTGCACAAGCTATTGCACTCCATTGGTGCACCCATAATCACCTTTTCCATGCGCCAATAGCGCATCCTGCTTCCCATGCAACACAAGTTATATCTGAAAGTATAGCGTAAAGGCGCAGGCGCATCGCTCCGATTTCAATTTCGTGTTGTGCAAACCCTTCGTGTGCCGCGCCATATTTTGGCGCACGAAAAGTCCCTGTTACACGATTTTCCCATGCGCCAAAGGGCACACCGAATCCCAATGTAACATGCAAGGTCCAATCCTGTCTCCATGTAACACGATTTTCTCATGCGCCCTTCTACTAAAATGCAAAAGCATTGCGCCATGCGCCTTTGGCACCAATTTTAATCTTTTACAAATAGCCCTTTCCCCGTGCGCCCTGCCTATTTAGCCCTGTAAGCTGCAATTTTCATGCGCCCTGCGCCCTGAGCCTAAAAATCTCTAACTCTTTCTTCTGCTATTCCAATGTAAAGATCAAATGGCTAATTCAACCTTTTTCGGATTGGGTCTCCCTTCTTCTCCATGCAGATCAGCAGACTGATCTTATGTCTACATCCAGCAAGAGATCCACCAAATCAAAAGGAAAGGCTAAGCTTACTGAGGAAGAGATGAAGTATAAATATCAAAGGGTCAGGATGCCCGAATCATAGGCCGAATGCAGCATGGATGTCAGAGACTCAGAATTGGGTCAACATGGAAGAATTCTAGGTTAGAACTCAGAAAGTTACAAGAAGTCCATGGATGGACAAGTTAATAGGCAGTGCCCCTGCATTTCACCAGAGGAATCCCCGTCAGCGCTGTCAACAATGAATTCATGATGGTGATTGCACAATTTTACAACAAGGACACAAGGTGTGTCGAAAACAGCAAGGGCGAGGTAGTCATCAACCTCACTGCCCGTCATTTTGAGATGATACTTGGCATCCCTCACCACCGGCACTTCTGGCCGTCAGCCAAGCAGAGTGCATCAAGGCCTTGAAGACCAATGCATGTAACTAATGAACGAAGTCTACTTGAAAAACAAGAAGGTGGTAACTCGGTGGCCCCAAATCATCCACCGCAGTGACTTCTCAGAAGAGCTCAGCGATACTACCTTTGAGCAGGGTCTTCGGGATTTCTGATGCCCCATTACTTCCATAAATGGATGCTGAGGTACTTGGAAACAATGAATAAGAATGTGCCTGAGCAGCGCTTTTGCTGGGGAGAAATAATAAGCAGCACCATCTCCGAGCAGCTACAATAATTCAGCACAATGGGAGTTTCCATATGAACTCCTATGTGGTCTATACTGCAGCGTCAAAGAGGGATTATCCAGGGCTAAACCGAAGTGGAGATTTGGCCTCAGGTCAAAATGATATGAGTATTATCCAGAGTTGAGGCTGGAGAACAACATCGCCTCAATTTGCCAAAATCAATGATGCTTTATTCTATCACATCATTTGTATGTTGAGGCCAAATCTAACTCATGGTCACACAACCAAGAACATTGTGTCAACTGTGGAGAAATGGGGGGCCCCTGTTCACACCAGTTTCCCACATTTACCTATCTGAGGGCGGTCAAATTCTTGGGCGAGCCAACCAGGCTGCCAAGGTATGCTGGACCTAAGCTGATTCTGCTAGAACTATCAAGGCAGCTCACATACCATGAGAAAATGCCTGAAAAGGAAGAAGGGCGGAACTCCTTTCCCCCTCACAGTGGGCCGGTACACATGCTCCTACCCCATCACAAAGTGAAGGAAATGTTCGCAGAGCTGGAGTTACTCAATTTGAAACATGACTTCCCAGCCAGGCCTACCTTTGACCCAAGGAGCTGCCTAACCAAGGGCAAAGCTTGATCCGATCCATGTTCCTCAGATCGAGGATATTTATATTGACGTCATGAGGTGGAACTCAGAAGAAAGGATCATTCTCCGCTTAGCATTGGCAGGAAATTATCCAGTACGGAGTGGCCATTGTCCCCAAAGGCTTCCAAACTACGGAAGATGAAGTGGACAAGGTATATAATGAACGGATGGGGACGATTGGCCCTTCCCGGCCATTGACAGAAGCAAGGCTCCTCAGACAATTAAAGAGAGGGTCAAGGAAACTCTGCGTAAAACAGAGCACTGGTGCCGCAAACGGGCTAATCTACCTCGGGGTAGATTTCACAACCTCCCCATTGGGCAATGCACCTCCAAGGTCCAAAAAGTAGCTTAAAAGGCAAAGGTGTAGAAGGTGAATCCTAGCACCATTCAGGAAGAAGCCCCCGAGAAGTCCTCCTTCCACAGCGCCAGAACCGGTAATAACTCTGGATTCGCACAGAGAAAGAAGCAGTAGGGGATAGTCCAATTCCACTCAGGATGTCTGCATTGCTACCACCACAGAGGTCCCTTATCCCTTCTTCTTCTCTTCCTTCCCCTCCTCGAGTGACTCAAGACGACCATCCCTTTGGTCATGTCCCTCCGCCCCTTCTTCTACTCTTTCCCTTGCTTCTTAGTCTATCTTCTCTTCCCTCACTGATCTTTCCTCCTCCATTTCTTCCCTCATTTCTGGAGCTCCCTTCCCTTCCTATGTCTTCTGCAGCTGCAGTTTCCCTTCCTCCTCGTGGGCACTTCTTCGGCTATTCTCTCAATGCCGCCAGCCGCGTGTCTCCATGTTTTTCCCCTCTTCTATTATCAGCTGTCCCCTCTTCTGTCTCTAGTCCTTCTTCCGTAGGACCAGCATGGATCTCTCAGCAGCTGAGCCAGTAAAAGAGGAAAGTTCCCATCACTCCAATGGAAGTAATTCCGGCCAAAGGGGGCAAAGAAGATAAAGCCTGTTGCATGTATTCTCTAAAAGTGCTGCAGGTGAGAGGATCATGGAAATTGCATACCCCGATCCCCTCAAAGAGAAAAAGGATCTGTCTCCGGACAGATTTTACTGTGACCCAAGTCACAATGGGGACATCTTCTGTCTCTAGGGGGAAGCTCTTTCCGCGGTCGACGCCCACTTTGTCAAAAGCTTCAGGAAACAAAAGAAGAGAAAAGGATACTGAAGGAGCAGAACAAATATCTGCTGCCTTACAGAAGATGGGTAGTGCACCTCCCACAACTGCCAGCCCGAGACTTCTGAGCTTCTCAGCCAGGAGAAAATCAATGAATATTCAAAGATTGGCGAGCAGGGTATGGCTGTTTCTGCTTGGAGGAGCCAGATCCTCAAGGATAGTGAAAGAGTGATCGCCGAGTATATCAATTCATATCTGAGCATCAAAAAGGTGTAACAAGGAACTCCAAGCATTAGCGGGTCCTATATCAGAAGAGCTAGATCATGCTAGACTCCAACATGAGACCTTTCAACAGATGTTTGACTGTTCAGTCGAAGATCTGGTCAAGTTCGGTGTTTTTCGGCCATCTAAGGGCCTCAACAAAACCATGTCCACTTGGACTATCGGGTTCAACTTGAATTTGTTCTGGAAAAGATAGACAAGGTGAAGGAAGCAGGCCCTGGATGCGATGCACCAAATGGAGTGAATTGTTCCTTAACATGTCTCCAGGGCTGCTCACTTTCCACCATGAGATCAACTGATGAAACTATCTAGATCTTCCAAGAGATCTTCTCAAGGAACGGGGCCAGAGGTCACATTTGACACTGAATAAACAACCTGTTGGCCTGTAGGAACTTCATCAAGGCGGAGAAAGATTATTCTAAACTCCCAAAAAAACATAAGCGAATGGGAGACTTGCGAAGCAATTGCACAAGGATCCATCACAGGATCAATTTGGGCCCATGATTATACAAGTTTTTGGAAACTCATACCTTTCTTGTGGAATCATCAATGAACTCCCTTTCGGGCTTAGCACATGTGTCCCATCTTTCAATATCCATGTATTGGGATCCATTCCATGTAGAAGCTACCTAGGCTGGTCCCCTTTACACGTAATATTACATGGTTCATCAAGCTCTTAAATTTTTTCTCCTTCTTTATCGCCCTACAAGTGCCCAAGAAATATCACTCTGGACATAATTTTCTGAAATACACCCTTATTAGGGGTAGCAATGCTCACAGAAATCAAGTCTCTGACATCTTTTCAAAACCCATGATAACTATTTTAAACTTTGCCTTTAAAGCACTTAGTGCATTGTCTTTGATCATACTAATATGGCCTAGCTAATTATGCCACATGCTTGCATCTGAACCAAATACTCCAAGAAAATAAAGTCTACGTCTTTTTCATTCCAAGATGCTTCTGTTATAGAAAGGCCTATGATTGATTAAATATATTATTTTAAGCTACTTCTACCCAAAATTGTAAGGGTAATCTAGCATGTATTATCATGCTTCTTACACGTTCCATGATAGTTTTATTCATTATTTCAGACACTCAATGTGGTGCTCCAGGAACTCATTCTTTCTATGGGCATTCCATTCAATGAACAATAATCATTAAAAGCCTCCTCATCAGCCATTGTCATGTCTAACACATTTTAATGTTAAATTGGATTCATTCTTCCATCCTTTAAAAGTCTCAAAAACATCAGATTTACGCTATACAATAAACCCATACCTTTATTGTGGCATCATCAATGAAATTACATCTTCTATGAGAAACTACATGGGCTAGTCCCCCAACTTCTAAGTGCACAATCTCTAAGTTTTTCTCCTTCCTTTTTGCCCCAAATTTAAGAAATATTACTTATGAATGCTCACAGAAATAACCATTTTTCAAATTTGATAACTTACCAATTTCCTTTAATATCTGCTTCCCTTTTTACTCAGTATGTCATGCTGATTATGCCACATGATTACATATGAATCCAAAGTACATAGAATAAAAAAGGAATCAATAATACAGGTAGACAAATACAATGTTCTTACCTTCTTTCCTCTTTCCACAACAAGAGATCCCTTGGTAACTTTCCAAGATCCAGTTGTGAATGTAAGTACCCAACCAAATTCACCTAGCTACAAAAATAACATTTCTCCTGAGGATTGGAACATGTGTCACATATTTCAATATACATGTATTTCCATTCTGATAACTTTAGTGAACTTCCCCTTTACCAGTAATATTGCATGGTTCATCATCTCCTAAAAAAGCATACCCAAAATTACCCTGGACATAATTTATGAAATAACCTTATTAGGTGTAGCATGAAAAGAAGTTCTTGAATCTAAAACCCACGATTTTTTTTTAAAACTTTATTATCCAAGGAGATAATAAGGGAATTTTTTCATTACCTAAATTAGCAAAGACTTTCCTCTTTACCTTTTTCTCGTAGATTCTCTTTGTTTTCCTTGAACCATTACAATCCTTTTTTAGATTGTCCTTTATTCTCCATAATTCCAGAAATTTATTCCTCTACCTCTAGATTTAGAATCTTGCCATTCTTATACTTTGATTTCCCATTATTATTTCTCTTGGGATATCTTCTTGTTCCTTCCCCTTCTTTCTACATAGTCAAATAATTTCGAGATTTATGACTCTCCTATAATTTTCCTGCCTATATTTCTTCATTCAGTTGATTATACTAACCACACCATCAAATTTCTACTTTGTAATCTTCTGCCATTGTTGTGCTCCCCACTCATTCCCTCTGTGAGTAGATACTGTATTAAGACACAAAATCCATTACAAAAAAGCTTTGATAGCCCAACTATATGGAAAGGAGAATAACACATAAAATTACTTTCACTTGAAGCATAAAATGTAATATTAACACATAATCGATTTACAATGAGAAGTAAATTCATTCACATGGATTGATATAACATGGTTAACCTAGTGTGGGATACATCCACCAATAAACAACCAATCTATTATTCTTTGCTTTACAGAGGAAATACAATGAATATCTGTAATCTTCCACACCTTACCTGAATGTACAGTACTTTTCCTTCACAAGCTTCTTAAGCTCTCTCCAAGAAAATCTTCTTATAATTAAGGCTATGTTCTCACCAATTCTAACCCTAGTTTTCTAGCTTATAAGCATATACAAAAATTACGGGCAACTTTAGCTATGCATTTACAACCATCTGATAACCTTTAAAACCACAGGTCATATCTAATCTGTGTTTAAAATAAAAACTTTCATGCACAGGTAACCATATGTCAGTTTCTTCCAGGTGACCGATGTCGGTTACCCAACTATATGTCGGTTGCTCCCAGGTGACTAACACCGGTTACCCAACCAACGTCGGTTACTGTGTAAACCTACAAATTTGTAAAGAATAATATTTGTGAAGCCATTTAGCTTCACAACTCAACAGAATCCACCAATCCTCCACTTTTTCATTTTGTCATTCCACGCTCGAGTCTAGTCCATCAACACGTATTCTACTACACTCAACATGGATATCAAGTACGCATTTCTATCTACTTTATGTTACCCAAGCATTTTGATCTCCGACATAAAGTGGGGGCAAAATGTAGTTACAAAATCATGCACTTTAGGCATTATTTAGCCCGGTCTTATACCTACTATTTAGAGGGTTCTCAAGCGAATAAAATACTAATTAATCTCACCTTTTGGTACATCTTATTTTTACCTTTTATTTAATCATTCCCCCATATTTTCCTATGCATTCCCATCTATTTCGTAATTGTCCCATCATTTTAGCCTAAATTAGGGTTTGCCCAGGCCTGTATCTGGGGCACACTGATCCAACATGCTCTGCAGGAACCTAGCACCTTGGTCCCACCTGGGGTGCCTCGATCCATGTTATACTTTCCTACCTTTTTTGGGCCTCTTCTAGCAACTTTCATCCTTATCTTCCTTCCATAGTCATCCATATCAGGGTTAATATACAAAATTAGAGCAAGATCAAACCCTATAAATATAAAGTTATGAGACCATAATGAGGGGTCCTAGCGTCACATACTACTATCACTCCATCTAGAGTTGCATCCATTGCATCACTTGCATCCACATAGTGTCATGCATCAAGGCTAGTAAGATCTGCATAAACACACACAACATAGGGGGAGGGATTATATTTTATTCCATGTACACATACTATTACATTTTCTACATTTAGCTATTGCTCTACTATTTCACAAAGTGCAACTAACACAAGAGCCCACCTAGGGCATGACATGCGCACACACTAGAACTACATTTGGGTCTGAAATGTAGTGTAACACCTGAGATTTAGTAAGTCCACTGTTATGGTAGCTAAGGTCAGTCTGACCCATTCATTTAAATTATTATTTTTTAGAGAATTTTATGCTTAGCTTTGTGTTTTCTTCATTATAGGTAGTTTTGGAAAATCCATTGATCTTGGTGCTACTTTGGAGGCGACAAAAGGGGAATATTTATGACACTCTTCTGACCCAGAAAAATTAAGATCTTGAAAATATGGGATGACTATAAAGCCCATAATAAGACTAGAACAGTCGGCCTGCAGTGCTCCAGTCCCTTCCCATGCACTCTAGTCCCTTCAAATCCTCCAAATCCAGCCTTTACAGGACCTCTAAATGCAGCCATTCCTACTTTTAAAATTCACTGTTAGACCTACGACACCTTGCAACAATCTTCTGCAATTGGCTAAGTCCTTTCCCCTTTTACTCCTCTTTCCATACTTAGGAGGTTTTATTTACATTTAGCATAATTATTTTAAATTATTCCATTATGTTCTAGTGCATTTTACAATGCTTTAGTCATCCTATATTAGATTAACTTGTTAGGGTTAGCACAAGGTTGTACATATAATATATCAAATCTAAGCATACATGACAATAAAAGTGGATATTCTACCAGAGGAAATATACAAAATAAGAGATATAAATCAATACCAGATTTAACGTGGTTCACCATCAGTGTGGGCTACATCCACCAAGAAACAAGCCAATCCTATTATCTCAAAGCTTTCAAAAGATATACAATGAAGATTTATAATCATTCCACACCTCTCACGATGTACAATACTTTCTTTCTCTCAAGCTTCTCAATTCTTCTCCAAGAATTTTCTCTCTCACAATTATTTTCACAATAATCATTAACTCTCTCCTCTAACACTAGCTTTCTAGCTTATAAATACCTTCGGCTAAAAACTTAGGGCACTCAGCCATGTAATTACAATCAATATATCTACTTTAATACTAAAATTAGATCTAATTCTCGTGAGTTAAATAAAATACTCACACACATGTAACCAATGTCGGTTAGCCCCCTAATTCGATGTTGGGTTCCTACTTGCCTGACCGATGACGGTCATAGGTAACCAATGTTGGTCCCTCCATAACCGATGTCAGTTACTGTGTTTTCTAGCAATTTTAATATAACATGTTAAACTGAAGTAATTAAGCTCCATAAATCAACAATCTCTCACTTGGAGATAAATTACTGCACTATAGTTGTACAACGTCATTCTTGGATCCTTTCCTTAGCTTTGTTTCTTCCTCTTTAAGTCTCAAACTTGAAGACCAACAAAAGTGAAGTATAGATCCCACACTTCTCTTTTGTTAATGGCTACGTTAGCATATCCACAGGGTTCTCACTTGTATGAATCTTCTCTAGGTTCAAATAATCCCATCCTTAAATACCTACCATATGAAGTGATACCTCAATTGAATGTATTTTGTTATAGAATGAAACAATCAATGAGTTATTTACCAAATGAATTACACTTTATACTATCACTGAACAATTTGCAATCATCTTGCTCCTTTCCCAACTCTTCCATGAACCTGCTCATCCATATCATCTCTATGATAGTCTCTGTAGTTGCAACATAATTCTGCCTCTGTAGTCAGACAAAGCCACAACCTTCTGCAATCTCTATATCCAGCTAACTGTCATCCCACCTATTGTGAAAATATATCAAGTAGTGTTCCTTCTACCATCCAGATCTCCAACCATATCCAAATCAACATAGCCACATAAAGAAATATCCAAACATCTATAGCATAATTACATACTAGATGTCCCTCTCAAATACCTGAGTATCAATTGGACTGATTTTATATGATCTTTACCTTGATTGGCCATAAATCTACTCACAACTCCCACTGCCTGCGCAATGTCTGGTCTGATACAAACCATAACATACATGAGACTCTGACTCTACTGAATCATATGGTACTCGTGTCATCTATTTGACCTCCTTGTGTGATGAAGGACACTGATCTTTTCTCAATTTGAAGTGTCCATCCATAGGTGTACTTACAGGTTTTGAATTTCTACATTTTAAACCTTTCTAACACCTTGTAGATATAATCCTCCTGAGACAAATACAATTTCTTATTCTACCTTTATGTATTTGCATGCAAGGATTTTTTTTGCAGCTCCTAAATCCTTCATTGCAAATGTGTGAGCTAGATTTCCCTTAAGCTCATCAATGTCCTACATACTAGATCTTGCAATAAGCATATCATCCACATATAGTAACAAAATAATATAAATCCCATTTTAAATCTTCTTGAAATAAACACAATGATCATATTCACATCTCAAGTAACCATGCTCATGCATGAAACTATCAAACCTCATGTACCATTACCTTGGAGTTTTCTTGAGCCCATATAGGTTCTTTTTATATCTGCACAGTGATTTCTCCTTACCCTTGACTTCATATCCAAGCGGTTACTACATATAAATCTCTTCATCCAAATCACCATAAAGGAAAGTCATCTTCACATCTAGTTGTTCTAAATGTAAATCATCTACTGCAACTATACTCAATATAGTACGTATGGAAGTCATTTTAACAATAGGAGAAAATATTTCACTAAAGTCAATACCTGTTTTCTGTGTAAATCCATTTACTACGATCCTTACCTTGTACCTTTTCTATCCACCCTTTTCTTCCTTGATCCTGTAAACCCATTTGTTCTGCAATGTCCTCTTACCTGCTGACAACTTAACCAAATCTCAAGTCTGGTTTTGTTCTAAGGAGTCCATCTCCTCATCCATGTCATGCTCCCACTGAACGTGGGTCTCATCTCTGCATTGCTTCTTCAAAACTTTTTGGATCACCATTATCAATTAATAATAAATAAGATATAGAAAGTGTAAATCTTTCTGGAGGTTTACTTACCCTTTGTGACCTTCTCACAAGAGTTTGGGGTACTAGAGGCTCATTCTAGACCTCCTAGACATTTGTTTCCAATTCTGACAGTGACCGACGCCAGTCACCTATAGCTGTCGCCAGTTCTGCTAACTGATGTCGGTTTGGACATCTTGTAACCTATACCATTTCAGCTGGCCGATGCCTGTCAAGGGTCAACTGCCACCGGTTACTGTGTAGCCATATAGGTATGAGTTTTAAATCCGAGAGTTCATTTTCATTCACAAACTTCTCAACCGATTCATCCTTGGGTACCAAAATTTGATCCTTGTACATTCTCTTTTCATTCTATTCAATGTCATGACTCCTTATCATTTTATAATTCTCTAAATCCCAAAAATAGAATCTGAAATCACTAGATCCATAACAATGAAAGTGCATCTCTTGGATTTTGCATCCAACTTTTTTCTATTTTCCTTATCAATATGCAAAAAATCTTCTGAACCAAAAACTTTAAGAAAAGAAAGATCTACCTCTTTTCTGGTCCAAGCTTCCTCTGGTATTCCTCCATCTAGTAAACTTGAAGGCCCACAGTTAATCAAATAAATCGTTGCATCAACTGCTTCTGCCCAAAACTGCAAGGGCAATCCAACATATATCCTCATAATTCTAGCATGTTCTGATGATTATCCTCTTCATTCTTTCTGCAACACCATTCTCTTGTGGTGTTCTTGGAACTGTCATTTCTCTACGTATTTCATTCACTGAACAATAATCATTGAAAGTCTTGCTATAGTATTCACAACCATTGTCAGATCTAAGGCACTTTAACTTTGAATTTGATTCATTCTCAACAAGGGCTTTCCATCTTTTAAAAGTCTCAAAAACATTATATTTATGTTTATTACAATAAACCCATACCTTTCGTGTAGCATCATCAATGAAAGTAACATAATAGTGGGATCCTCCATGAAAAACTACCTGGACTGGACCCCACACATCTGAGTGTACAAGCTCCAATTTCTGCCCCTTCTTAGTTTCCCCAACTTTGAGAAATCTCACTCTCTTTTTCTTTCCAAAGACACAATACTCATAGAAGTCAAGATCTAAATCTTTCAAATATGATAACTTATACTTAGCCTTTAAGATCTACATTCCTTTTTGACTCATATAGACCAACCGATTATGCCACATGCATGGATATGAATCTGAAGTAGATAAAAAAGAAAAGGAATCAGTAACATAGATAGATAAATATAATGTTCTTACCTTCTTACCTCTTACCACAACAAAGACACCCTTGGTGACTTTCTAAGAGTCTGCTGTGAATATAACCATGCAACCAGCTTCACCTGGTTGCTCTGCAGAAATAAGATTCATCTTGAGGCTTGGTACATGCCTCACATCTTTCAATACCCATGTATTTCCATTCTGCAATTTAAGATGAACTTCCCCTTTACTAGTAATACTGCAAGGTTCATCATCACCCAAATAAACATGCCCAAAAATTTCTTGGACATAATTTCTTAAATAACCCTTATTAGAGGTTGCATGGAAATAGGCTTCCGAATCTAAAACCCATGATTCTATTCTATTATCCAAAGAAAGAATAAGAGCATCTTGCATTACCTCTGCTGCAATGTTTGCCTCTTTATTTAACTATTTACCTTTGTGTGGATGTTGGTTCTCTTTATCCTTTAACCAAAAATCTTTCTTTACATGTCTTTTCTTTCCACAATTGCAATAGGTAATTCCCTTACCTTTGGGTTAAGATATGTCATTCCTTGACTTTGATTTCCCATTATTCTTAGTCTTGGATCTCTCCTTTTGCATGCCTCTACTTTTTACATTCAAAGCATTCCCAGATGATGAATCCTTTATACTTTTCCTGTAAATTTCTTCATTCAATATTATAACTAATCACATCATCAAACATCAAAATATTATTAGCAGATGTTGTATTACTAACAGTCATTACCAAGTTATCCCAACTATCAGGCAAAGAACATAAAAATAAAATTCCTTTCACTTCATCATCAAACATAATATCAGCCGATTTTAATTGATTTATAATAAATTGGAAATCTTTCAAATGATTAGATGTAGATCTACCTTCATGCATCTTAGAACTAAATAGTTTCTTCATAAAATTAACTTTATTTGAAGCACTAGGTTTTTCATATAAATTAGCAAGAGATTTCATTGACTCTACCGTAGATGTCGCTTCTGTAATATTGGAAGCCACGGATGCTGCCAAGCTCAATCTTATAGATCCCAAAACATTTCTGTCAAGAATCTTCCATTTTTCACCAGTCATCTTCGTAGGTCTAGAATTTTCATTCAGTGGTAAGTACAAATCTCTTTGATACAAACAATCCTTAATCTGCATCTTCTATAATTGATAATTTCGGCCGTCAAAATTCTCTACCTTATATTTGTTTTCTTCTGCCATTGTTGTAGCTCCCACTCAATCATAAAAACCCTCTGTGAGTAAATTTGTCAACACACAAAACCCTCAAACAAAGCTTTGATACTAGTTGTTGGGGTTAGCACAAGGTTGTACAAATAATATATTAGATCTAAGCATACATGCAATAAAAACAGATATTCTACCAAAAGAAATATACAAAACAAGAGATATAAATCAACACCATATTTAATGTGGTTCACCTAGTGTGGACTACATCCACCAAGAAACAAGCCATTCTATTATCTAAATCTTTCAGAAGATATACAATGAAGATTTACAATCTTCCACACCTCTCACAATGTACAATACTTTCTAATTATCTTATGATACATTAGTTTAATTCTAAATTTTAGTTAATCACAACAATCAATTAATATTATAGTATGGCTACAAGTAGTGCTCACATTATGGGCAACGATTTAATGAAGGGCCAACATTTAATTAATTGGCCAATCGACCTCCATTGGAATTAATTAATGGGCCAACTGACTTGATCATAAGAGTTAAATTAATTTATGAAATGACGTATCTTTTGGGAACATTGCCCCTCTTGGTGAATAGATGTGAAGTTATAAAAGATAGATGAAAGGATGAAGAAAAAGAAAGTATTGTTAGACATAATCGATGGATTAGTATTCACATTATTGTTTGTAATAGTTAAATGTAATATTCATATATTACATTAGTAAGTTAGTGTGTCAGTAAGATATTAATATTGTTATATTAATATCATATTTGTGTGAGAAAAATAAAAGTTTGTAATATTATTAAAATGAGTTATTAATTAACTCATTATTAATAATATAGGATAATATATATTATTTGTGAGTTTGTTGAATAAAAAATTCATGTAACTATTTGGGAGTTGTGTGAGAGATTGTTGGGGTTGGGAGTGATTATAGGAGAGATATGTGAGGATATTGTGGGATTAAAGATTGGAGTTGAATCCTTATTTTAAGGAGTTCATTCTCCTATATATTGTAAGCTCTCTCATTATGTAATTGCTCAAGTTTTATTCTATCAATAATATATGGTATTTTTGTTATAATTTGTCCTCTACAATTTTAGTCTTGTATTCTACAACTTTCCTCCATTATTAATGTGATTGTTCTTTATATAGCTTAGTTATATTATCAATTTCACATCATTTGGTATTAGAGAAGGATAGGACGAGTTATGAGAGTCATTGTAGGACAAAACCGCAACCTCTTGAATGCAGATATGAGAGTTTTGAAGGTTCTGTCGCCATTTTCTGGATTCTGATCTTAAAAAATGATTGGTAATTTGTGTTTTTCTCAAAAACCTAGATTCAAAATTTTGTGAATTTTTTTTTGGTTTTTTTATTTGTATTACGGGAAACTTCTTTCAAAAAATTACAGAAACCCATTTCTTATTTTAAGAGAAATTGTGGAAACAATTCTGACGTTTCCGATTATTCTATAAAATAATAGTGTCTGATTTCTAGCAATAAAATTATGATATGCTTTATTATTTTGGTTAAATATAAAGTTGATTATTATTATAAGGGTGCACTATCGGTTGAAATCGACACCTAATAAAATTATAAAATGAGCCTCAAAGACAAATTCGACTGAGTTAACATCATCATGATGGAGGAAGGATGCAACGAAGGAAGGAGGTTAATTAGTAACCTCTCGCCAACCGCAAGCGAAGGGGCCACACAATGAATTTGTGGCATTTATATTTGTTTGTTTAATTTTCATTGTGTTGTAATAATAACAGATGTTTTATCTTTGTTCAATCTTGTAATAAGTGAGCTCTTGCGTGAGCGATATTTCTTGTATATTCCCTTGAATGTAAGGATGGGGGTGGGGAAATATGTACGTTGCTATGGAGTGGTTGGTGATCCACTAGAAAACCAAATTGAGAGTTTTTGAATCTCTTAGAAAATCACATATAGAGTGGTTAATAGTTCCACTAGAAAACATGTTAGAGTTTGTAGTCATTTTTATACCCTTAGACCAATAGTCTAATCCCATGCGTGTCGGCCTATCACCCAACGTGCCTTGGGTGCTCACCTGAGGAACGCATGGGCGCCAAGTCTCTCCTTTATGTGAGTCTTGTGATAAAACATAATCTTATGACAGATAATCAAGTGCAAGTAAATAGAAAAGAACCATGCACCATTCTGATAACCTAGGATAAGTTGTCATCCCATTATATCCAAAAAAGAGAAATAACAAACGACATATGGAAATAATTCATACATAAAAAAATGCATAAGGATGATACTCATGAACACATATATGATTCAGAATAGAGCCTTATATTCATATTAATACATTCAATAACCACATTACATCCCTCAAAGTCATAACATACCATATAACAATGCAAAGCCAAACCATACATCAGAACTACACTATGTTCGTCACATTACAAAAATGAATGCAAACCCACCCCTCTTAATGTGCCATGATTCCTATATTTTCCTAATCCCACCCCATAGAATCCTCCATGGTATTTCTACAAAGCTTCACCTCTTTTCCGACACACTACTCTCTTAGAATGACTCCATGCATATCTCTATACCTCTTAGCACTCTCTAGCCCCCCCTTTTCTGCTATCCGTGCACCTCAATATATAGCCCTTCTACCTTCACCATCATGCCTTCTGAGGTAACAGATCGGCTGCCAAGTGTCCAAGTGGTCCTCCAAGGGGAGCATGCCTTCTTTGATCCGAGCTCTCCACTCTGTGTAATGATGCTCTTCTGGAACCTTCCATTGCATGCCTAGAATATTTCCTTTTGATCCTACAGTCGCCAGGATGGCACCTTATCCACAAGGGTCATGTTTTTCTCATGTGCTGCCTGGGACGCCGAATATGGCTAAGTCCAAAACCTATCTTGCTTTACGCGGACGCTCCATGTGTTCTACAAAACCCTACTAGAACCCTTCCATTTGCACCTTCAACCCTGCACACCCTTCTTTAACCAAATCCACCCCTTGTAGTTGTCAAAGATCCTGAAGTGGTCGTGCCTAGTGTTCCCAACATCCCACTGAACTGCGCATCGATGGTTTGTGATATTGTCCCACTACTAGTTGTGTGTCCCACGCCACTCCCAGATGTGATACCTAAACCTTGCATACTTGCACCTTGTCCAAAAAATTCCTCCAAATACCGGAATGGTATGCACAGCCGTGGATGTTCTAAACAAGAAATTCTATCTCATGGGCACATATCAATTACTCCCACCGATGCCAACTGGGTTAGTAACACTTCTTCCTTGATCTGGAAAACCAAACGTCAAGGGTTGGTCACCAGGTGGGTTTAGATGCGCACCGACGGCTCTCCTTTCTCCATGCGACAAAATCTCATCAAAATCCGAAGGGGCTTCTCTCCCACGCTTGCCAAGATGGGGTAGCATAGATTGCTCAGGTTCCACGTCCTCTACGTGAACCTCAACTCCTTCCCACAACGTCTGCCTCCATATATCCATCACACTTGCAACCTCGTGTTGTCTAGTCATCTCCCTTTCACGAGATTTGCTATACTTGAGTCATCTCTCCTCCCTTTCCATTTCAGCCGCAATTTCCCGCCATCTTCCTCCACCCTAGCTTCCTCTCCCAGCACTCAGTGAAGCTTAGCTAGCCATGGGGAATGCCTCTAAACTTAAAGTAATGACCAAGATCTTCATAGCCAAAGGAATAACACGCAAAAATGATCCTCTGGGCTCCCTCAGAAACTCAAACTCAACAACTTATGGGCAATAATATGTATAAATGGCATATTCTAGAGTATAACTGGTCAACACTCCTTTCCACCAATGATCAAAAACATGCGTCCAAGTCAGATATGCATTCTACAACCTTTGATAGTCATCTTGGGTCCATATGCATGGTTTGAAGTACCAGCTTGATTTGGATGCATATGTTGAAAGTAATTCATATAGTTCTACTGGAAAACAACAGAATAATGTCTCATACAACTCAAAGTATAGGTTCTTTTCTACCCATCTACACACATTGAACTTAGGTCTAGTGTTGAATCTTTGAGCAAACTCATAGTCCCGTGCTCTTAAACTATGTTTCAATACTTTCCAAGGTCAAATGTTCTGTCATCACGCATCATAGGAATAAAGATGCATGTCATTTCTCACAACAACTTTGAAAAGAGGTCCCGACAACGGAACCAATATATAGTCATTTTTATACCCTTAGACCAATAGTCTAATCCCATGCGCACCAACCTATCATCCAACGGACATTGGGCGCTCACTCGAGGCACATGCGAGTGCCGAGTCTCTCCTTTATGTGAGTCTTGTGAGAATACATAATCTTAAGATAGATATTCAAGTGCAAGTAAATAGAAAAGAACCATGCACCATTATGATAACCTAGGATAAGTTGTCATCCAATTACATCCAAAAAATATAAATAACAAACAACATAAGGAAATGGTTCATACATAAAGGAAATGCATAAGGATGATACTCATGAACACATATATGATTCAGAACAAAACCTTATATTCATATTAATGCGTTCAATAACCACATTACATCCCTCAAAGTCATAACAGACCTTCATATAACAATGCAGAGCCAAGCCATGCATTAGAGCTACACTATGTTCATCACATTACAAAAATGAAAGTAGACCCATCCCTCTAAATGTGCCATGATTAATATATTTTCCTAATCCCATCCCATAGAATCCTCCATGGTATTTCTACAAAGTTTCGCCTCTTTTCTGACACACTACTCTTTTAGAATGACTCCATGCATATCTCTATACCTCTTACCACTCTCTAGCCCCCCCATTTTTTGCTATCTGTGCACCTCGATATATAGCCCTTCTGCCTTCACCATCATGCCTTCTGAGGTAACAGATCCGCTGCCAAGTGTCCAAGTGGTCCTCCAAGGGAGCATGCCCTCTTTGATCTGAGCTCTCCACTCTGTGTAATGATGCTCTTCTGTAACCTTCCATCGCATGCCTAGAATATTCCCTTTTTGATCCTACAGTCGCCAGGATGGCACCTTATCCACAAGGGTCATGCTTTTCTCGTGTGCTGCCTGGGATGCCAAATATGGCTAAGTCCAAAACCTATCTTGCCTTATGCAGACACTCCACGTGTTCTACAAAACCCTGCTAGAACCCTTCCCTATGCACCTTCAACCTTGCACACCCTTCTTTAACTAGGTCCCACGCGCCCACACACGCCTTCTCATCCTTAGCCAATATTTTGGGGCCCAACAGAGTTGATGGTACTCTTTGAAAACCATCGTATCATGAGCAGGTACTAGAAAAACTCATCCATGTTCGCACTAAGGGGGGAATGTTAGGAATAATCCAGGAATTAGTCCTCACATTATTGTTTGTAATAGTTAAATGTAATATTCATATATTACATTAGTAAGTTAGTGTGTTAGTAAGATATTAATATTGTTATATTACTATCATATTTGTGTGAGAAAAATAAACGTTTGTAACATTATTAATATGAGTTATTAATCAACTCATTATTAACAATATAGGATAATATGTATTAGTTGTGAGTTGGTTGAAAAAACAACTCACGTAGCTATTTGGGAGTTGTGTGAGAGATTGTTGGGTTTGGGAGTGATTATAGGAGAGATATGTGAGGATATTGTGGGATTAAAGATTGGAGTTGAATCCTTGTTTTAAGGAGTTCATTCTCCTATATATTGTAAATTCTCTCATCATATAATTGCTCAAGTTTTATTCTATCAATAATATATGGTATTTTTGTTATAATTTGTCCTCTGCAATTTTAGTCTTGTATTCTGCAACTTTCCTCCATTATTGATGTGATTGTTCTTTATGTAGCTTAGTTATACTATCAATTTCACATCAAGTACGAGAAATAGTTCGATATATCATTAACGTCTAAGAGAAGTACGGGAAAAGAGCATACATGTATTGACAAATATAACGAAGAGAAGAAGAAAAATGACATTGCCATCATCCAGTTGAAGAACACTTATAGAAGGTGGAAGTTTATTTTGTTGAGGTCGGGTGCTTCACAATTTGGGGATAGGTGTCTCCAATGGGTTGGTGCTTAACATTGGGGTTTGGTGTCTCCAGATAGCTTGGTGCTTACAAACATTTATAAAGCATTTAATTTTAGGGTTAGATTTTGACAGTAGATCCAAGCAGTCTTATTTTGTGTTTAACCCGAGAGAGGGTTTTCCACGTAAATCTGGTGTTGCACTATGTTATGTTATTTTAATGTCTTTGAATGCTTTATTTGGAGATATAATTTTTAATAAGTAAAATTTTATTTTATATTGATCCACCCCCCCTCTCTGTATAAGTGTGTGCTTAACAAGAAGAGTTACACATAAGTTTCCCATACATTTTCCCCACCCCTTTAACTTCTCCTCCCTCACATGTCTTCTTTATCGCCTCTCTTCCTCTGGTAATATTTCACTCCCTCAAGTTTAACTACTTCGACGCGTCCCATTTGACATCTCCATTGTATCGTTTGTGTGTGATTGCTAGTCATCCCTATGAAGACATGTATATTACGTTCACATTTCTAATTAAATCTACTTGTTGAGCCAATATGACGATTTCTTCATTCTAACATTTTATTTATAGTTTCGAAGAAATACATATATTATATTTAAATGTAATAAACATTTATTTATTATTTGATTAGAAGGTGAAAATCCCTCTTTATTATCGTGTTGAAGGAAGCTATATATTGCCTTTAAGTTGCATATTAAATATTTTTATATTTACAATTAATTGTTGTCATGTGTCCAATTTAATATTTAGACTATATTTTTATAAAAAAAATAATATTGAACAATAAATTGTATTCATCCATCATTTTATTGACTATATAACTCTCTTCTTTATTCTTTGAAAAAAAACGAGGCTTGATGTGTGAGTCATAACACTCCTGCAACTATGGGAGCTAATACATATTGCATTTTATATGTCATCTCCCAATATTTAATACACATATCCTTGCATTTCTAGAGGTTTGGTATGTGTGATTAAAAATAGAAAGCCTTTGGTGTAGACATAGTTTAGCACTTTACATTAATTGAGACAAATTTGTCAACTATTGAACACTGAGATTAAAATATATTATAATTTGCCAAAAAGTAATAGAATTGACTACTTGAATTTCCTGACATTTAATACAAGGAAATAGTTCATGATATTGGGTATAATGCACAAAATAATCTATATTTCTTCAATGAACATTGAAAAAAAGCACTATCAAGAATGAGATTTGAGGGCTGACCTCACCCGTCAAACCAAAAATTTATGACGTTAAAGTATGTTAAAGGGTGTTAAACAACCCATCCATCTTTGTCAAATATTTTTTCTTTATTAAACAATTTAAAAAATACATTACATTTTTAGTTCTATTTATGAATGTCCAATAAGTTTTAGGTATTGTAGGGGAGAGATACCATTTGTGGTGCAGGACCCAATACTTGAGATAATATTGGACAAAATAAAGCACTTTTCAAAGAATGATTCAACACCATAAGTGACTCTTAAAATATTCAATTCTAACAGATGATAGTACTATTATTTAAACATTGTCTCCTTTGAAATTATCTAACCTCGTCCTATGATATACCTTGAAATTCACAATTATATATATATATATATATATATATATATATATATATATATATATATATATATATATATATATATGTTTCAACTACCTTTTGCAACACAAAAATGCATAAATTCAATCTCTAAGCTTTAAGAGACTCATTAATATGTCGCATACTCCAACTAATTTAATATTGTAAAAAGTTTATATGGACAATATATTTAAAATAGCCACTTTAGCAAGTCACTTCACAAGACTTTGTACACCAAATTGCAATAATAGTATGCCCCTTCATTGATATAGGAGTGTTCAATTCCCAGTAACCACCTCCATAAAAATCAATCACATAATGGTCAGACTCACCTTGCCTAACATTTAAAAACTCAATACCGAGGAAGAAATAACTTCTACAATAGATTCAATTGAAGTAATATTTTTTTTAACATATTGAAATAAATTAAAAAAAAACATATCCATTGGATTAAATTTCAAATCATTCTAGTCCATTCGATTTAAATTCATGTTTGGATCCATGTCAACCAAAATCAACCAATCAAAATTCAAGATCATGTTATAAAAGGTTAGTGACCTATTATTGTAATGGTTCCCTTAGATTTATCTTGCATATTCATAGTAGAAGTGGCATGCAACTCAAGTAGGGAGATTATGATGGGACTCTATATGTTTTATGGTTTTATGCTATCATTTGACAGTGATTTTTTTTGTTCTTACAATTCATATATGTATTCATTTTAGTATATTCGAAATATTCTGCAAAATTTTTATTTTAACTGATTTAAATTTCTTCAAAACACTAAGTGATGCATATATGTATTTCAGAATTTAACTGAACGCAGACATAGGTGAAGGAGCTATAGGAGATAAATGTTTTACAGAAGTAAAAGGTGAGATAAACTAGCCCTTTTTGTCTGCTTCAAATCTTTAATCACGACATTTCATCTACTTCAAATGTTTAATGATGTAACCATTAAAAATTCCTCCATGATAATCTTTCACATCCTGTAATAACTTGAAAGAAAATTTGTGAGAAAAAAACTTGGTAGAAAATAAAAAAATCATTGTTGTTTTCTATTTCCTTTGATTCACATCATTAAGTCATTCTCATCTTAATGATGGCCTCAAAGGAGACCTAAACCAACAATGATTTTTTGTATTTTTTAGAGTTCCTTTCTAACAAAGCATCTTTCTTTTCAAAATTGTTAATTTTTTTTCGTAAAAAATCTTCTTTCATTTATTTTATTTTTCTTTTATCATCCCTCTTTCCACTTCACGTTATCTAAATGTAGACATACAATATGTTGGAAATTTTCTTGGCATACTCTGTATATACAAATTTTAGAAATGAGTTGGTAACCATGAACTAATCTCGTATTTTTCATTTCCTGTTGTGAAATTGGTCTTTCGTTTCAGTCATGAGAAAGGGTGATATTGCTAGAAGGTTGAGGAGGCCCAAAGTGAGAGGTGCACAATTATCACATAATGCAATTGATGAAGAGGATGTTCCTACACATGTTGATAATGAACCAAAATGTAGAAATCCACCACATGTCTTTGTTCAATGAACATTCACAACAAAGAAGCTCAGTATCATTAGAGGCTGGACAAAAGAAGATATGGAAAAAACAATAGATGATGTCGAGTTTAATGGGTTCTAATTTAGAGCAATAACAAAGAAGTATTCAATTCCACCCACATCATTGCACTATTCGTTAAATGGTCTTACCCACACAAAGAGAAGAGGTCGTCCAACAATTCTAACAAAAGAAGAAGAAGAAGAAGAAATCGTTGAATGGTGTAAAGAAATGGTTGAGATGGGTCATGGTTTGGAGTCAATGCAACTAAAGGCGAATGTTTCTCATATTTTTGAAACAAGACAAAACCCCTTCAAAGATGGATTTCTTCGTAAGTCATGATGGGATGGATTCAAAAAACCCCATCTTGATCTTGCAATTTGAACTGCTAAGGGACTTGACTAGGGATAGAGATTTAAACTTGCACCCTGCAGTAATAACCATATTTTATGACAATTTGTCCAGATGTTATGAAAAATATGCATATGGTGCTCATAAAATTTGGAACTGTGATGAGACTAGTTTGGAAGTTGGGAGAAATTGTGGAATGCACGTTATTACTAAGAGGGGAAGCCAAAATATCCCAAAGGTAATAGCTAAGAGTAGGGAGTGGATCATTATATTGTGTTGTGTGCAATGCAACAAGTTTGTCAATACCATGGTTTTATTTGTTCAAGGGAAAGAGAATGTTTAAGAACTATATTAAAAATTGTGAACCAAAAGCAAGCATGGTTGTACATCCAAAATGCAATGAATGACAAAGGAGTTGTTTATGAATTAGCTTTGACATTTTACACGATCTGTACCAGGAGGTGTTTCTCCAAATAATAAACATTTATTGATATTTGATGGTCATGGCAGGCCATGTGGCTTTGCAGATTGTGGAGGAGGCCAATAAATTGGGCATTGACCTTGAAAGCACCCTAAACTTTACAAAGCAAATTGCAATGACAAACTAAGATAGGCTAACACCATTTCCCACCTATAGTCAAGGTTCTAAGTCCAGGAATGTAACATTAAGATAGAAGCTTAAAGGAATGCTTAACTAACATGAATTATAATTCAAAATCTAACTAAACGTGCCTACTAATATGCTCAATTACCTAACATGGGCCTAAATAGACCTAAGAGGGCAATCAAATGGGTATGGTTTGCTACTCCAAACAAGGTGAAATGGCCTCTCCAAATGAATTATTAAGTCACTTTAGATATCCATCTACTAACCTTTGTTGAAGACTTTAGGTAAGGATTGAACTTGGCTATATATCATATTTATTATATGAGATATAAATCAAAACATGGGTGTCAACTATTGAGGTAAGAGGTGAACTATTTTTATAGTTTTCCATTTGGGAAAAAAATTGTATTTTGGTGCATGTGGGACTAAAATTCTAAATTAGATTAGAATTGCTAATCATGATTAAGCTTTGTTAATCACAATTAGTGAATTACCTAGTGATTAAGATGTGTGGAGCCCTAATCAACCACTTAGGGGTCAACTAGGAGGCTAGGGATAAGCTTTTGAAGCTTGTTGAGACGTTGTGGAGGAGAGTGGGGTGATTTTGAATGGTTGGAAAAGGGGTCTGAGCCAATAGTAGGGTATATTGACCAAAACAAGGGTAAAATAAGCTTAATTAGCTAATAAACGCTAGTTGTCTATTTTGAAGAGGATTTTAGCTTATGATTCATCGTAAAGTGGCATCCTGAATGTGAAAGGGATTTGGTGATCAACAAAGCACTTGTTAATTAACCAAAATGGAAAGAAACATTAGTTAATTAGCAAAAATCACTAATTATAATGAAATTGATAAGGATGAGAGTGATTTGTGTGCGTTTTGGCAATAAGACTGCAAAAGTAGAATTTAGGTGTCTACAGACCTGATAACACTACCAACACATACCAATCATAAGTTGTAGCTTGTTGATGTGAGTGTGTTCAGCCCTTTCAAGACATAATTTAGATCTAAGAGATCCAAATGGATGTAAGAGAATAGAAAGGAAGATGTAAAAAGGTTTGAGATGGTTGAGCTTATAAGTAGATCCTTATAAAGGGCTCTAACACCATCTAACATAATTGAAGGCTTTCAAAAGGAATGGTATTTGGCCATTGAATTATGATGCTCTTATAACTAACATGACATGTAGCAAAGTATTTGACATGTAAGGTGAGGAAGATGTTGATGTTGTCACAAACATCTTGAGCCTCTCTCTCAAGGAATGAATCAAGAACTAACTAATAATGAAGAGGTGGTACATGAAACTCAATTCATGCATAATGTTGAATTAAGATAGGATACAAAGGCAACTGCAATACATATAATGGAGTTAAATGGGGATTTTGGAAATGTAAGTCACATCATTAACAATAATGAACTGTAGTCTTGTTTTTCCCACTCAATTTCCTAGGCGCGCTAGCACTTCATCCAGATAGATCTAGATGCTCACCCAAAGCACACGAAGCTACCAGGGTCCCTCTTTATATACTGTCTTGTCAGGATGTTAGCATGCATATTAATATATTCCCATAACTAGATCAAGTAATTAAATGTAAAACATAACAAGAATAAAATCATAACCATTGTGCATAAATGAATAAGATAAGGATCAAGATTATATTTACCATATAAGTACCATGAATAGAGACATCAACAACCAATATACATCTATAATGATCCATTATATTAACTCATCACCAAAATAGTAGTTGAATACATCACAAGACTCTTATAGAATCATGCGCGGAAATTCATACTAACAACATATCTCTAGTACAACTTAGAACTCGAAACTCTCCCAAATAGAAAGAATACTACATACTTATAGGGATGGGGACGTGCCCTTCACTGCCCATGCATTCTTAAAAAGGGGGCATGCTTAGAATAGCCATGCGCCAATAACTGCATGCTTCTACATGGTGGCTAATAATAGATTAATCTATGATTGAACTCTATCTTAATCCTAATATTAACAAAAATTGGTGCATGACCTTTGATCTTCCACTTTACTCTCAAAATAGCCTTTTCTTAGCCGCAAAGCCTTCATGCTTTCATCTTTATGTGATCTGCACTACATCTGCTTTTCCTATTTTTTAGTCTATTCCATACAAAATCGGCTAAGTCCTAAATATTTCCTTCCTATGCGCACCCTTCTTAATTGACACTTGCATGTGCTTTTGTGTCCCACTTGCACACCTCAACATTCCCACACACTCTTCAAATACATAGGAAATTTCTTCAGCCCAACATTACCCTACATTAATGATCTTTCCACCCTCGGCAATAGATTTTCTCATCTTATTTCTCTAACGAATTCAGAAAAATAAATAATAACCCAAAGAATAATGGAATACACAAATGTAAAAGATGGGATAACAACCAACGCAACTTATTCCTTAGCTAGAAGGCAGAAGTTCAGGGTACTCTTGTTTGATGTCAACTTCCAATTCCTTCCAGTCTCCTAGCCCCTTTTTTGCCTTCGTGGGAACATCACCAAGAACTTTATCCATTTCCTCCAATGTCATATATTCACCCTTGTGCTTTAGTTCCCTCACTACTCCATCCAACCCTAAAATCATGCCATCCATAACATCCATTCTCTGCATGATCAACTTTCCCAACTCTTTTATCTTTTCTTCATGAGAATCCTTAACCGCTTTAAGTGCATCATGCTTCTGTGCAACTACAGTTAACTTCTCTTCTCAGCCTAGTGTCTCATTATTCTTCACTGTAAGAACTTCATTCTCTTCTTGCAGTGTTCTTTTCTTCGTTATCTTATCTGGATCTTTGCAAATATGCAACACCCATTCTGCTTTCCTTCAACTCATCCTTTAATTTTTGGAGTATGGCATCATATTCAACTATACGGCACACAATTTGCTTCTTAGTTCTCTCCTTCTCAACAACAACTTCATTTTCCTTCTAAGAAACTATGTCTTTTACACTTGGACCGTGCGTGTTGGTCCCCTCTTCTAACAACAAATATACTAAGGTTCGTAAATAATGCAGGGCTAATGGAAAGGTGTTAATTACCTTTTCTTCGTACTGTGGTCGTGCCTTTAAAAATATCCTCTCTGATCTCCTCGGCCATCTTAAGGAAAGTCTTCACTCTATTCTCCACTTTCTCCTTTGCTTCATTCAAGCATTGGACTTCCTCTTCCTTGTCCTTCTTATCTTTAAGAAAAGTTTTCAAGGTAGCCGCTTTATCAACATTCCGGTGTGTGACATATGTAGCTATCTTTATTAAGGGATTCCTTGTCTACTCGTCAATGAACTTTGTGGTATTTATTGTCACATGTCTCTCCTACAGAGCCTTCTTCATTATGCACTTTGCACAAGATTCATCGTGCACATCTAACTTAGGTTCGTCCATGTGGGTCTACATTCTCCATGACAATTGTTTCCTTGTGCGCTCGTTTACACCCTCGGGGTCCATCAACTACCATCCTTAAAGTTGTTCTGTCACAAGAGTGCTCTGGAACTTGGCACGTATTATCTTCATTGGGTCGTTGACATATCCTAAATTAGGTGTTTACACCATCTCTTCCTCCTTCTATATGCTAGCGCGCTCATTTGTGTTTTTCCTATGTTCCCGCGCCTTTTGGATTCTTCCTTCCCATTTTACCTTCAGGTCCACCGGTCGGTTGGTTAACACTATCTTCCTTTTCTGTATCCCCCCCAACCTAACTCTCTTCTTCATGCGTGTTGGGGTCTTCTGTGTCGTGTTGTGGTTCTTCGTTTCTGATCCCTTCATCTTCCCATACTTTGATGTTGGGCTATGAAGACATCAAAAACTAGTGCATCATGTACAATACGTGCACTCTCATCAGAAATTTCTTCTTCATCTTCTTTCCTAGGCATGTAATTACGCCTTTCTTTGTCTTTTCTTCACCCTTCTTCACTGGCGTCATGTGTGGTGACTACCTCATAGATTGTGAGGTCCCAGCACTCTCATCAGCATCCTTGTGCCTCCTTCGTAGGTTTTCTTCTGTTGTGATCCAACGTAGTACTGTCTTCTTTCTCTTCTTCTGCCTCAAGGACATTCTCTAAGTCCTTTTCTTTCCTCAGGGGTGTATCTTCAAACTTCCTCTTCGTACCCATATATTTTTTTTCCCTAAGGAGGACCTCGCAACGACAAGTCCTCACCAACAATATACTTTCCATCCTTAAACCTCGACCTTAGGTAGACATACACCCGTGTGGGCTCTATCTACCCTACAACCAGAAATTTAGGAGTGATATCAATATTATCAGACTCCATTGTTTCCACATATGCCTCCTTATTGGGGTAGACATAATTTTTGTGCAGAATGTGAATATTTATGTCTACCTTACCTGCATCAAACTATGTATTAGGCACATTATGCAACTTGTTCACCGAATCCTTAAAATAGCGTGCTATAAAGGCAAAGGGAAACTTACACCAAGGGCTTTTCTTCCCAGTCTTCATATAGAACACGTCCAAAAAAAAGTGCTAGTAGGTTGCAAACTCGGCTTGTCCCTCCAAGACATTGGGTAACTCCCATGGGATGCATCACTCTGCTTCGAACGCATCGTGCAACTTTCCGTATCATTTGTCTACGTGCTTCTTGTAAGTGCCATAAATAGTGCCTTGACAAGTTAACTTCACGAATTTCTTTGTTAACGACTTGTTCTCCATTGGGTACACCCACATCTTCTCATTTGGCTCATCAGGCACAGCAATTTCACAAAATATTATAAGGAGCAATATAGCACCCCACGTAATCTTCTCACCTTTGTTGTCTAAATGTGCGCTTCCTCCACGATGCTCTCTGCAATGTATCCTACGATATTATAATAGGTTTTTCTTTCCATCTTATGCGCGATATACAACTAGCGCTTGTTCACTTCCTTCCACCTCTCTTAGGTGCCTAGCTTACAACTGACCAAATGCGCAGCTACCCTTGTAGCTTGGTCCTTTATGTTTTCGACAGTAAAAGCTTGACCTCCCTTGTGATACTTAAATGCAACGGTCATTTCCTTTACTCCATCGTTATTAGTAAGGTCACTGGTAATTTCTAATCCAGAGTTGTGTAATCTTGGTCACCCTCCCAACCACCTTTTTTGTAATCCTCATCCTTCTACCCATAAAGTAGAAGTAGTCCTCGTGGACTTGCGACATAAGCCATTGGTACAAATGCTCTGGCTTTCCAAATAAGGGAAACTCGTATAATTACATCACTCCAACACTCTCCAACAACTTATAAATCATGTTATCATATACCCTTTGCCCATTTGTAGTCCTCCTGTAAGTTTTCAAGATGGTGTCATCCTTGATATCCTTGAGGGTTTTCTCAGTGCAGTGATTGATGTCGCTTATCTTGCACTTCGTCAACTGAGATATCCACGATCTTCCTTCAATTACCTCCTTCGAAAATTACATTTATGCAAACCATTTTTGTGGTGCCTCCTCTATCACAGTTTCCCTATCTACGATCGTGACTCTCCTTGGACCCATTGTTCTTGCTCAAATGACAACGTGCTTTGCAAAATTTAGATATCTTACCACCTTTTACCCTTGCAAACCATTGTCTCCTTCGTTACTTTGAACACTCCATGCCCTAGCTGCAAATTTGTCTTGTCCAAACCCTAACTCCGTGAAATTTCCTTTTGCACACGCCCCCCCGCTAGCTCAAACACTTTTCCAATGGAGATCTAGTTCGGCCATGTCCCAATATCACCTGGTTCGCTGCTTCAATTACTTGTTCTTGTACTTCATACTTCGTTGCACTTTTAATCGCACTTATCAGCTTGAAAACTCAAAGTATGCAAGGTAAAAATAACATCGCAAGCACCTCTTTAATAGATTCACCCAATTTCTCTGCATTAATTTCTATTCACCTACCACTATACGCGACATTAATTCCACTCTTTTTCTCTTGCGTGCTCTGCATCGTACTCTTTCACGCCCCAGTCGTAACCTGATGTGAATCCAGCTAGCAAGAGGTTGGAATACCTCCAAAACACACATAAACGGATTTACAAATAAAAACCAAGAGCTTCAAAATAGCTTACTTCTCATTCTGGAATTCACACCTATCTATTATATTATTATAATCCTTCTTTTATTTCAAGTCTACACCAAAAAACCCTAAAATGCCAAAAATTACCTACTAGCAAAACAACTCGGATTGAACCCAAATTTTGCGTGCCAAATATGCCTTCATAAATTAAGGCTCATGCAAAATTTGGACTTATTATGACAAGCACAACAAAATTTATTAAAGTTCTAAGACCTGGTCAAAAGTGAAAAAAACACTACGAGCCAATTTTAGGCCACTAGATGAAGGAATACGAGCCCAAAAACGTTGCCAAAATGGGCACAAACTTGCAAGTAATATTGACCCCATCATAGTACTAATGTATATCTACTACCCTATAAAATTTTAGGACGATCCAACGGTCGGATCAAAAGTTATGGTCTCTGCAAGTTATGCTCCTGCTAGCTCAAACACTTTTCTAATGGAGATCTAGTCCGGCCATGTCCCAATATCACCTGGTTCGCTGCTTCAATTTCTTGTTCTCACACTTCGTACTTCGTTGCACTTTTGATCGCACTTATCAGCTTGAAAACTCAAAGTATGCAAGGTAAAAATAACATTGCAAGCACCTCTTTTATAGATTCACCCAATTTCTTTGCATTAATTGTTGTTCACCTACCACTATACGCGACATTAATCCCACTGTTTTTCTCTTGTGTGCTCTGCATCATACTCTTTCACGCCCCAGTCATAACCTTATGGTGCATGCCTACTACTTCTCAGCCATAGACCTCCTTTCGTGTGCTTCCCTGCGCTGAAGTACCTATCCACTGTGCCTTATCCCAAGTAGTTTCCCCTGTTGTTGCCTACATCGCATTCCATTACGCGTTCATCCTTTTGTGTGTGGTCTTTAATATGAGTAAATTTCCTTAAATACCTTCAATTTGAGCACATGTAACATTTTTCTCGTACGCACCAATCTGCATATGAATCATAATACCAATTACTTCTTTCCGATCCACCCCACACTAAAAGTATGTGCGATCCTTTACGCATGAACCCAATAAATAGTAATCAGCTCCTAGCACACAAGTACACTTATTACAACAAAACACTAAACTAAATTGACAAAGCATAGCAATGATGAAAGGAAACACATAAAAGGAAGATGCATTAAAGGGAAATCTAATCTAAGTGGCAATACTACCTTATTAAAAAAACCAAGAAGTCTTATTTATAGTAGGGCTTCAACCTACTCCCATTGAAGTAATCAGGAAATAAAGTGCCATCTAGCACCTATAACTGACAAGTGCCTGAATCCAATATCTTTGTTACAGCCAAAGGTCCCAACCAATGAACTTTCAATTTCCCTAGGTGCAGTGCACAAACTTTGAATCATATAGAAGAACCATCTTTCCCACCTCAAATGTTTTGTTCCTGATATGCATATCATGTCAGGCCTTTTGTCTCACTTTTTCTATCTTCTGGCTCCACCAGGAAAGTAACGTGTCATCTCATCTAACTGCATCAGTTTGTCTATGCACTCCTCAACGACTTTTTCATCATCTAGTCCTCCTGCGCAATGTCAATACACAAGGATGACAACATAAATTCAACATGAAATACAACCTCTGCACCAAACACTAACTGAAAGGGTGTGGCCTTATTCAACCTCTTATAAGTTGTCCTATATGCCCAAAGTACAATAAAGACTTTATCATCCCAGTATTTCCTTCCAACATCACATATTTTTGTCAGTGTTTGTCCCTAGAATCTTGTTGAAAGCTTCAACAGTACCATTGGCCTATGGGTGATAGGGTGTAGTCTTATGGTGTGCCACCATAAACTTAGCCAATAAGAATTCTGATGGTCTCATTTAAGAAATGAGTGCCCCTATCACTTGTTAAACTCAATGGACATCCATACCTACTGATAATGTTCTCCCATAAAAATATCATTGATGTAGCTGTTGTGTAATCCTTAGTAGGTGTTGCTTCTTCCCACCTTGTAAGATAGTCTGTATAAGTTATAATATAGCATGTGCCAGTCCTATGCGTGGGTGGGGAAATAGGACCTACAAAGTCAATATCCCATTTCTCAAAAGGTTCAACACTTGTAATAGGCCTCAAAGGCATCTCATCTCTGGTTCCAAGCTTCCCAAGGCGTTGACAATGGTCACATGCCTTAACATATTCTTTAGTATCCTTGTACAAAGTTTCCCACCAAAGGCCAAGCCATCAGAATCTTGCACGCGGTGGCATCACCTCAGCATAATGACCTCCTACAATTCCACCATGAGATTCTTCCATAATAGCCTCACACTCATGCTCTAAAACACACCGGTGCAAAACTTCATCATGACCTAGTTTATACAAATCTCCTCCTATCAACTGATAAGGTGTCGAGTGTATTACAAGTTTCTTCTTCTCTAATGTCTTCATTCCCTCATTCACCTGTCCAGTGCACAAGAATACTGCAATGTCCTCTAATTCTGGGTGTGCACATTTAATCTAAAGAGATATGCATCTGAAATTGTGTCCTCAATGCTCTGTGCATCCTTGCCATAATTAATTCTTGACAAATGGTCAGGTCTTGAATTACTTTTTCCTGTTTTACAATCATTATAAACTGAAACTCCTGAAATAGTAGTATCCACCTGCAAATGTGCCCTTGCAAAACAGGCTTGTTGACCAAATACTTAAGTGCCATATGATCTGTAAAGAAAATAAATGGTGTTGCCAATAAGTATTGTCCTGAATTTGTGCAGCACGTAGATCATGGATAAAGCCTCGCTACTCAGTAGTTGTATAATTTTGTTTTGCAGGTGTTAACTTCCTGCTTGCAAAACAAATAGGGTGGTCTATAATTATGTCTCCTAGTTATGCCAACACTGCACCAATTGCCATCCCAGAAGCATCCATGTGAACATGAAAGGGCTTGTCCCATGAAGGAAAACACAAAATAGGTGTAGTAGGTAAGCTTTCCTTCAATGTTCAAATGCCTGTTGTTGCACATCATGCCAATAGAATTTCCCTTTAGCTTTCAAAAGTTCCTCCAAGGGCGCACAATCTTTGCATATCCCTTAATGAATTTCCAGTAATATCTTGTATGTCCCAGAAATCCACGCACTTCACTCTGATTATTAGGTTCTTCCAAACCTAAGATCACAACTACCTTGGTTGGGTCACCAACAACCCTTCCTTACAAATAATATGCCCAAAAAAGTGCCAAAAGGTGTTGCAAAGATGCACTTTTTAATATTAAGAGAGATTCTCAACTGCCTGCACCTCTCAAACATAAGCCTTAGATTCTCACAATGGTCTTTAACTAAGCCATAAATGGTCCAATCATCCAAATACACCTGTAAAAACTTATGAATGAAGTCCTGAAATGTCTGTACAACAATGTGCAAGAACACTTGTTGGCGCATTCTTCAGTCCAAAGGGCATCACTGTGTATGTAAAACTTCCCCACTTTGTGGTGAAAGTTGTCTTTTCTTGATCTTCCTTTGCTATGTGTACTTGATGATATCCTGAAAACCCATCTAGTAAAAGAGTAGATCTCGTGCCCTGTGCAACTCCTTCAAGGATCTCTTCTGTGAATGGGGTGGAAAAGGATCAATAACACATGAAGGATTTAATTCTCTATAGTCCACACAGATCCTTATCCTCCCATCCTTTTTAATACTGATGACCATGGGGCTAACCCATTCAGATTCCTCAATGGGCTCAATTATACTAGATTTGAGCATTTTATCAATTTCTTCCTTTACCTTGACAGCACAAATTAGGATTCATCCTATAAGGCCTCTTCCTAATCGGCACGCACTTTCTTTAAGTTTGTATTCTCATCTCACCTAAAGAAGGGTGTACTCCTTTTAACTCATGATAACCCCTCGGAAATAAGTCCTGAAAGTCACGCAGGAGTTCAATAATCTTAGCAACTTCCTGCTCTGACCAGTAATCACCAATAATGGCCTCTTTAGGCTCTGCATCTATTCCAATGTTAACCTTATTTGTTTCATAGGCTCATGATACATGCTGTACCTTTTCATCTATTGTGTCCATCACCTCGCGCGTACCTTCAGTGTGGTTAACATCCAGGTTATTATCCTCATCATTTTATCATGCATACCAGTTTACCCTTTTCCTTTTCTTTCCCAGGCACAGAACCATTTCTTCTTCCTTCAGTCTCTTCAAGGTCAAGGCGCACCTCTAAATCTAACTCTCCAAACATATCTAATAGGAGTTCCTCATCCTTCGTACATTATCTCCTAAAGTAAGGCGCTTCATAATCTGCAGTGCTTCATTGACCGGAGGCTTAGTAGAAAATTAATCAAAAGTATGAATCATACCTGAGGTCATCTCCTGCCAATTAATTGTTTCTCTTGTCAATTCTGCATGAACATACCATGCGCATGTGCACAACCGCCTAAGGTGGCGTAGAACTTATGTACCCAAAGTGATGGTGGCAAGGCCTCCTGCCCCTCCATCCAAAGTCTCTCACAATTCTGAACATGGTGCGAGGCAGGGGACTTCCCATGAAATTCACATATCTGAGAAGGTACATTGATCTCTTAGGAACCTAGTAGAAAAGGTTGATTCTCACTTCTCACCATTCCAATAGGTTGTCTCTTGTGTGTTCCACCAACATGCATTATTGTCATGCAGAGTATATACTAGCATATTTCTTCCTATCTCCTTCATTCCTTCCACTAGGATTCCATGGTGTGCAAAAATACATCAGGTTCCCTTCACTAGTGTATCGAGGTACCTGGTTATAACTCAAGTGCCTAACCATGCGTGACCTGATCATGTGAGTAATTTGTTTCTTGATCTCTCACCCAACTACTTCATACGTTCCATGTGCCCAATTATCACAAGAAATACTTGTGGTATCACTAACTGAATGAGCATCATCCCACTGTATCACTCCTTCCTTAGATGGCTCAGTTACCTCAGGGTCTCTGATTGTGCACGCATATATCCTGTTCAAGTCCTCTTCACTCAAAGGCTCAACATATGGAGCAGCCTTTGCATCTGTCAAAGGTATAATAACATGCTCTTCCTTGTTCTCAAAGCTAATGTACCCCTTGTTGAAGTGTAAATCTACATTATTTTCATAACACCAGGGGCACCCAAGTAATGCTGGGAAACTATCTACTTCAGCAAGCTCTAATACTTCAAAGTCCCCAGTAAACTTGGCTCCCTGAATTGTAATAGTCGCATCCTTTAATACTCCAATAGGATTAGCCCTAGTTCTGTTTGCCATGTACAACACATTCAAAGAAGGATGCAATGGTGGTCTTCCCATCTGATTCCAAGCATCCAACGTGAGTACATTAACTTCTGCACCTATATCTATCAGAATGTTTCTCAGAAGCCATCCATCTATGACTAACATTCAACTGTAATATCCTTATCATACTCATGATTATGTGGGGGCAGATTTGCATGAAGTATCTTCCTCTCGCACTCATTACCTGTGTGGTATCTTTTCTCTCAACCATTCTCCTAACAGAGGGATTATATTCTCCTGGCGCAACATTCAACATACTTCCTTCAAATCATCTACATCCTTCTGTGGGAGTTCAACCTTCTTTTCTCATTCCATCACATGCACCTGCTCCTTCAAGGATCTAAATCTTCTCCTTGTAGATCCCTGATAACATCCATAGTCTCCTGGTAAACCTCTTTCTGATGTGTAGCATCAGGGTACTTGGCATTAATCACTTCTTGCTTTGTTATAGTCGGCTTATACTTCAGAGGTTCACGTGCATGCATAGCCTCAGTGTGTGTAGTAACTAAACAAGCTGTAACTCAAGGGGTAGGTGCTACCTTTGGCATCCATTGATCTTCAACTACGCGTTGTACCTTTATCATTCCCGCACCCTTGTCTTGCTTGTGTTGCTTGCTCATATGCTCATATAAGTCAGGACATTCTTCAAACTTGTGTTGTTTTCCACACCATGAGCAAACCACATTCTGAGGGCACTCACATTGATAATGATCAGGAGATCCACAAGTATAACAAGTTCCTCTAGGAAATCCTCCTCTTCCACCACCATGACCTCGACCTCTATATCCTCCACAAAATCCTCTATTCCTGTTATCCCCATTATTGTGCCCTTCATTATGTTGTTCTCCTTGTTCCTTAGATCCACTTGCTACACTAGTCTGGCGCACACCAATCTCAATGGCTTCATGGATATGATCAATCACTCTGTAGTCAATGGTGTCATGAGTATGAGTTTTACAAATCTTACAATACATAGACACATTCTTCCGGATCACACTGCTGTAAGAGGGGACATCTACTTGCATCATGGTCCAAATGAAAAATTTCACAATCCAACAACATGGTGCACACTGAACTTGCAAGGGAAGCTATCCTTAGTATGTCCTTCAACCTCACAATCTGTACACCATATTCCACTACGTGTCTCATGAGCTGAATTAGCAAGAGAGCTTCTCCAACTATTTTTCCATAGCTGCAATTTGCACCTCTAAGAATGAACTTACTCTAGTATCCACACTCCTAACTTCCTCAGCACGTAGAGCTACTTCCAAAGCATCGCACAGATCTACAAAGGTCTTATGAGATAGTGCCCTTCTAAAAGGAGTCAACAATCCCACCAACAAACCATTGTGCATGCTGACTAGGATGTATGTCATAAGACAACTTTGACAACAAAGTTTTAAAATGCATGCATCATACTCCCTCACATGCTCTTAGATAAGCCCTACTTAATGTCCTTAAGCATGTGCTGATAATTTTCTGCTCAAACTCTGGAATATGGAACTCTGTTAGAAATGCAGAGTGCAAAGCATTATAATCCACCACAGTCTGATGTGGGTCATACTTTCTATACCAGCTATGCGCACCCCTTGAAGAGTAGTAGAAAACTGACTCACCTTTCTATCTGAGGTTGTGATTCCTTTAGCATGCCATAACAACTCACACTTGTGCACATGCTCTGTAGCATCTTCAATACCTCTATATTCTGTAAGTGAAGAGACATCTTGTAATAAACTCTATTGTGGCTGATGAGGGTGTAGACCTTGTCCACCAGATCCAGAACCAGAACCCCCACTAGTATTTCCTCCACCACCAGAACCACCTAATCCACTTGATCCCAATCCCCCTGATCCTCCTCCTCCTAGTAACAGGAAACAGGACCAGTGGATGTACTTCCTTGAGTCCCAATAGTTAGTACTAAACTAAACTCCCACAGTCTGTGAAGTTTTAGTACTTCCAGACCTATTCCCAATGTTCTACGCACCCACACTCTATCCTGATGACACGCCATAGAAAATATTCCTCCAATCAGGTCCCCAAAAAAGATGATGTGTCTGTGTTGCCATAGGTATATGTGTTGTCTGATGTACTTCTGTATTCAAAGGAAAATGATATCTACCTGAAGCTACTGGATTACCTACACTCGCCTGCTTATCAATGATTACTTCTGGAACTAGAACACCAAGCGTAAGGGCTAGGTCACCAGGTGGGATCAGATGTGCACCCGCGGTCCTCAATATTTCCTCCTCTGATGTGCTCTCATCAGAAGCTGAAGGGGATTCTCTACTGTGCTTTCCTAAGTGGGGGAGATCCTGATGCTCTAGCTCCATGTCTTCCATGTGAGCTTCAAATCCTTCACGAGACATCATCCTCTGCAACTCCACAGACTCCTCAATATCACTTAACTTCACTAATTCCCTCTCCCACACTTCATTATACTTAAGCCACCTTTCTTCTCTCTACCTTTCTACCGCCAAGGTCCGTCCATCTTTCACCACACCTACTCCTGCCCCTGTGCATGGTGGTATGTTTAGCTAGCCATAGGTAACTGCTCTAAACTCAACACCACCATCAAGATCTTAATTTCCAAAGGAATAATGCGAATGTAAGATCCTCTGGGCTCACGCAAAAATTCAAACTCAGCAACTTCTGGAAAAGAATATGTAGAAACAATGTATTCCAAAGTATAACTACACAACACCAACCCACCAATGATCTACAACATGTCCAAGGTTCATCTGCATCAAACAAATTTTGGTAATCTTCCTGCATCTAAACCCTTGGTCTGTAACTCCAGCTTTTCTTTGATGCATATGTGACAACCACTCATACAATTCTATTGAAAACAGCTAAAAAATGTCTCATAGAGCTCATGATACAGATTATCTTCCACCCACTTGCACACATTGAAATCAGGTCCAGAACCATATCTTCATGCAAACTGATCTTGTCCTTCATATACCCAATCTTCAATGGCCACAAGAGTCAATCGATATGCCATCATCATGCAACATCATGGAAAACATAGTTTGAAAAGAGGTCCTGACAATGGAACCAAAATGTAGTCTTTTTTTCCCACTCAATTGCCTAGGCGTGTTGACACTTCATCTAGATAGATCTGGATGCTCACCTGAAGCACACGAAGCTACTAGGTCCCTCTTTTATAAGTCTTGTCAAGATGTTAGCATGCATATTCATATATTCCATAACCAGATCAAGTAATTCCAATGTAAAGATCATAACAAATCAGATCAAAACACATAGTGCATAATGAATCAAATAAGGATCAAGATCAAATTTACCATACAAGTACCATGAATAGAGACATCAACAACCAATATCCATCCACAATGATCCATTATATTAACTCATCACAAAACAGAAGTAGAATACATCACAATACTCTCATACTTTCATCTTTGCTTGATCTGCACTCCAACTGCTTTTCCTATTTTTAGCCCGTGGCATCCAAAATTGGCTAAGTCCTGAACATGTCTTTCCTGGTGTGCACCCTTCCTTACTCGAACACCAGCGTGCATTTGCGTCCCTACTTGCACGCCTCATTTTTCCTGCACCCTCTTCAAATACTTAGGCAATTTCTTCAACCCAACATGAATGTTCTGTAAATTTTCTAAGTAGTAACGACTTATCCTTGCCAAGTCAAGTTAACCCAACTCAATGGTTAGAGGATGCCATCTAAAACTTGGGTTATAAAGTACCTTCTAATATAGAAGATTAGAGCTTGAATTTTCCTTCTTTTCCTGAAGGGAGCCCACAACAAGAAATAATTCATTACTATGTTGATGTTGGAAAAGTGGATGAGCAATATGGAGTTGAATTTGAAGAGGATTCCCAAGTACCTGCAGTAAATTCAAAATTATATAGCACGAGCCTCAAGTGACTGAAGAAACTCAAAACCAACATGGGCATGGTAAGTTTATTTCTAAATTTTTGAGACTTCCAAGGGTGATCATAACCAAAAAAAGAGTTGAAGATTCAGAAAGTTCTATTAGGTTAAGTAGTCATTCAAAAAAATTGACTGTATCTGAATACATGGAGGTTTTTTGCTGATACTGAAAGAAATAAGGAGGATCAAGAAAAATTGAAGTTACAAAAAAAAATGGCACAAGAAACAAAGCCCGTTAGACTTGCAGAAAAAGAAAAAATTGCAAGAGAAGATTGAAAGAGAAAGGGAGAAGCGGGATATGGAGCAAGAAAAAGAGATTGAAAAGACACTGAAACAACAAAGGAAAGAGCAAGAGAAGAGGGAGAGAGATCTTGAAAACCAATTGAGGGATTATGAAAAGTGGATGCACATAAGATCTCTAATGGAGCATGAGAATAGAAGGATTTTTCAAGATTTGATAAATATTCAAATCCCAGGGTATGCTCAAATTGGAACATTTACATCTCTTCCTAATAGCTCTTGTGCAATTCCCTCTTGGTATGTATCACCTCGTTTACTCTGCATAAGTTCAGATAGTCCTTGTAACTCCTTTCCAATGCCACATTGGATACAAGCATCGGCAGGGTAACCAAATCCTTTAACAATAAGTGGAGTGAATTCCTTTTCAACAGGGTAGTTGAATCCCTTGTCACTAGGGAAAGAAAATCCAACATCAAAAGGGCAACCAGATCCAACATTAACAATATCATAGGCCAATACTACCTATACTAGTCATAATTAAATGTTGCACCATATATAATGATATTAGTTTTTTGATACATAAATCATTCGATTTATGTTTTTGATGGTCTTCACAAGAAAAACTCGAAATTGTATTTACTCAACTATGTTCATATAGTTGAAATGCTTTCCAACATTTTATGTTTGCAGTTACAATAATATATATTTCATAATTTGACATGTTTCATATATTCTTATTTCAATTTTTTGTTGGTTGTTCGAGCATGTTTGTGCAAGATCACCAAGTGCAATGTCTAAAGTTTATGTATAATAACTGTAAATATTGAAAATAAATATCTATAAATATCATTAACAAAAGACATCCATTAAAAAGGGAAACAAGTTAACTGAAACACAATAAACCGAGAATGAATGTTTGTTAAGCTGGTGAAATTCTAGAACTAGGCATAAAAAGTCTACATTTTCACCGCATTAGATACAAATTTTCAGAAGTTGGCACCACCTTTTATGTTATTCGCCGGTAGGCGTCCACCTTTTTGCCGAATTTTAGATATTTTCCTATAGTCTTAGATATTTATTCTCCTACATATTTACTCTCCATATATATATTTGACCTGGATGTGCTTGATTGTCCATATATATATTTGACGTGGATGTGCTTGATCGTCCATATATATTTGTTTGACTAAGGTGCCATTAGAGATTGATTGCGCTGAACATTAACAAGACAGGGCTGCATAATTTATTGATCGACACCATAGATTCAATGTCGTCGGCAGGGGCAGAGGAGCCGTATCGTGGGAATATGCATAGAGAATCTGAGAAGAATACTGTGTGGAGGCACGGTGCTCCTCCTTGTTATACAGAAGTGAACGCCCTCTTTGTTAACACTCAGACCAAGGTCTGCTTTTCTTTTCTTTTCTTGTTTGAATATGCAGGTAATCATATATGGACAATTTGATTAATTTATGGGAATATGTCTGTACTGCAGGTATGGGGTGAGGGTTCCCTGGAAGAAACAGTTCAAAACCTGGTGAAAATGTGGGAAATGGAGCTCTCTCACAAGACTCAAGTTGATGACTTTAAAACAATTGATCCACATAACTTCTCACTCAAAGTAAAAGGCAATATTCCTCACTCACTCCCTCCTTGGTCGTCTTCTTCTTCTCTAGGTTATATTGAACTGGTTGATCTATTATTCGTTTCAGATAGAGTTGGTTTATCAGCAAAGGAGACATCGGAAATGGGAAGCTACAATGCGTTGCTGCAAACTTCATTACCAGAAGAGATTTGGTACTGCAAGCCATCCATGGAGATGTTCGACTCCTCCCACGACGTATTTCGAAGAGCGTTTCCAGGAGGATTGACGGGAAGTGGTGGAGGTGTACACAGGCCCTCCTGTTGTGAACTTCAAGTTCATGCATTGCGGTGTCATGGAAGGCCCCTTCAAAGGCCATGCCCCAAATGGTGAAACGGTCCAATTCAATGGAATAACCATTGCCAAGGTGGATGAGCAGTTGAGAATGGTGGATGTGGACGTGTTCTACGACCCTGCAGAGCTCTGTGGAGGCCTCCTCAATGGCCCATTCGACCTAAATTATGGTCTGACACTATATAGCTCTGTAATTTGGTCTCTCGACAAAAAACTCTGTTTCCAAAGGAAACAAATAACACCGACGATGGAGGCTGTGAATGTTTCCGCATGCCTTATTTTCCTCTCTCCGCAATGCCACCGCATCTTCTCTCTTTCAGTTCCCCTTTCACACTAAAGTAATCCCCATATGGCAGAGGTCTTGGCTCTTCACTCATTTTTCCTGTAAAAATGTGCCTTAATCAAAACTATTCAAACATATGAGAAAGGTCGGGGTGTCTTACACTTGGCGGTGACATTATTGCGTTCTTGTGCTTCCACGCGTTGGTGCCCTGTCATCGGAATATAATTTTTTAGTTTAGTTTAACGACTTTAGCTATTAACATAATCCCCATTATCAACCTGTTATTAACATAAACAACGACCACGTAGCATAGGCGCGTCCCCTACCCATGAGTTTTTTATTCGAACAAAAAATTAATGTGCGACTGTTCAATTCATGATAGCAACAATGTTGAAGCATTAGTTATTTCGATCATTACAACGAAGGCGTATACACAGTTAGATTGTATATGGGTGGAGGCTTATCAAGATTGACGCATTTCAATAAATCAACAATGCAGAGGGAGGTTGTAGTACATGAGTTGAAATCTTGCAGTTATGCTGGTGCCTTGAACTCGCACCTGTTTGGAATGAGTACGTTATTGGTTGGACTGCCAAACTCCAATCCACATTTGTGATAGGACTATCATCGTCTTCTGCGAGAATGGTGCTACAAAGGTTACAGTGCATGTAACACAGGTGCTCACAAGAAAAAGAAGCAAAATCAATATAGCTAGAAATTATCCCTGAATGAAGTGCCTCCTAATAATCAATCTTCTTCTTCTTCTTCTTCTGCATACACCAAAGAAAACAACGACATGCAGTAGTTTCCTCTCAGAGACAATTGAACCCACTTCAGATACAGATACAATTCCAGAGTAATCAAATTGTATATAGTAAAATGAGGTGATATTAGGGTTATAGATTTATCTCCATGTGTAGGTTTGATTTAACCCATAATGGTGTTGATTTTAGGACGGTTATTAGCGAGAGCTCCATTTAGCACAATTCCCTGTAGCATTTTGTTTACTTATTTAATTTAATTCTTGCTGCAATTATCCAATTAATGCTAAATTTACAACTTTAACTTGGGTTTCAACAAGGTTAACGCCTCTAGATCTCAAATAAAGTGCTTCTATTATTATACAAGGCAAATGGTAGGTCTGAAAGGCCGTTTAGGATGTGTCACTCTCCATGTTCTGTTTTGGGTTTTGAAGAGCGCTTTACACGGTTAGTGGGTTTGTTTGACATGGGTCTATTTTTTCCACTCGACTTTTATTTTGCTATTAAATACATGGAGAAACAAACAACAAATACGACACTTTCGAGGCTATACGATTCATATCATATCTTTTCAACCACAATCTTATCAATCTAAGGAATATCTATATCGAATGCCCTTAAAAACAATTTTAAAATGTGTCCTAACTCAAACCCTAAATTTCCTGCATTAAACTTGTCCTATTAAGAAAATATTGATAATGGCATATTGAATGAGGATAAATCTATAATATCTATAACCTGCAAACCCTAAAATTTCATTATTATACTTGTCATATCAAGGAAATATTGATAAAATGACATACAAGGTGTGGGTGACGTTTAATTGTTTTGAAAGCTCCCAACACCAATACAATGTGTGCAAGTGACTTGCCTTACTTACCAGTGATAATACACTAATTTTATTTATATAATTTGAAAATGAGAGAGTACTCTATTTGTATATATGCTTCATAGGTGGATGGGAGATTTGGACGTGTTTTAATATGTAGTAATTGAGAGGTGTAGATACATAAATATTTTATTATAAAATGATATGTAAGTAAAAGACAAGTAGATTGAAGATTGGCAAAAGAGGACATACATTTAATATGTAGTATAAGAGTATTTATTAAGCAATATTCCACCTACCATGTAACAATTAGATCAATAATAAATATGAAATCCATGAGGGGGAATAGTTTTTTTTGGTTTGCTTTTTCTTTTAGGGGGCGAGCCTTTGTCTGTTTTTGTTGCATTTCTCTTGCATTTTTATCGTAGTATTGCTATGTTTTTGTTGCTCCTTTCGACAACTGCTCTGTTTTGTCTCAAGGGTGTCTTGGATTGTTCATACTCATTGTTGATCGAGTGACCCCTTTGTATGTCCCCATTGAGATTGGGTTTCAAACCTGCGTCCTCTTGTAATTTCCCAAGTTTTTATTTGACCCCTTTAACTGCAATTTCAACTCATGTGAAAAATGCAAGTGTCATAGAGATGATAATGTGGAGAAAAAATAATTCAATAACTTGATAGTCATTTTAATACTTAATATTTACCTTCTAACATATCTCCATAATATGTCGCCTTGTTGCCTTCCACACCACACTCCTTTTCTCCTTGTAATGATTTGAAAGATTTGAATGTGTATTATTTAATTTTTACTCCAAACACGTATACAATTAGAATGTATATGGTTGGAAGCTCTTCCAATTGTCCTCGACTTACATCCATGCATTCAACAGATTCCATTTTTTCAGATTTGTTGCCTCATCACTAGATTATAATCCTTATGCCGACCAACCAAATTATAATCTTGTAACTGATTAATCGAATTATGATCTTTAAACTTAAATGTTCCATTTTATGACCTTGTATGTGTTATAGGATTGAAACACGACTGAGATGCGCACACAAAAAATGATTTTCCTATTATGCCAATCCTTTTGAAATTTATTATGCTAATAGGAAATTCCAAATATGATTCTCCATAAATTTTCTTTACATGAATCGGGAAAATGAGAGGACAAGGTTTTGTGTCGGTGCTCATTTTCAGAAAGTTTCATCAACACTACCAATGATGGGAAACAGTAATTGCTACCTTATTCACTTCACACAAACTCTTTTCACAATTATCCATGTAATAGATGACATGAAGAACGCTGAACTTAGAGGTTCAGTGTAAAACATATGTACGTTAAAACATAACACTTGCAAGTTTCCCTTTAAACTATTCATCAACTATACCTTACTTTCATATATATCTCTAAAGTAGGTCTCCTCGACGACTACCTCTTAACACCCCCTTTCTGCTTCACACGATTGACACAAATGACATGCGTTACATGCATTCCTTGCTGTAAGAAAAGGGATTTTTACATAGGTCATACGTTCCCCCACCCTCTTTCCACACCAATACACTTCTCCTTTTCCGATCTTCTTATTCATACCCCTCTAATGCTCATCTCCCTTAATTTTAACTTATTCAACGCATCCCCCATAATGTAAAATACGGTTAAAACATGCAAAAAAACGTCCGGGACGTGCGTCAAATCTCGGCTGCGAGCGCTAGGACTTCGAGATTTTGTTTAATTGATGCAGCAATTTCTCTATTTCTTCCAGCTTCAGTACAAGAACGGTGGAACCTTCGATTGTCACAGAGTTTTTTCCCAATTAGTCAGGTGTGCATCTCTCTGATTTCTGTTGATTTTCTTCTGATAGATTCTATACCATTTATAAAGATCCAATGTTCTAAACCTGGATGTTAGAGGGTAGCAGAGAGGGTTTTGCATTTTTTTCTCGACAAGGGCAAGTTCATTTTAGGATATTTACCAATTGATTTTAGGCTAGTATATTTTTCTCCATAATTTTTGTGGAGAAATTTAGTATCCAGTGTCAACCATATACCAAGGAAGGAAAAGATGTGTAAACCTGCGCATACAATTGCTATATTCAGTGGAATAGCCTTTCTGCTTGTGCTTTCAGTACAACTTTCCCAGGTATCCTGAAAATAAAACTTGCAACTTATGAAAACGTGAGTACTCTGGACGTCCATACCCTGTTTCAAAAGAGCCCACACATGTATATATAGGAAGGAAAGTATGGATGGTTTCTGACTCTCATCTTAATGGATCTCAGTCTCTGTGTATGTATATAACCCAAGAAACACATTATATATAAGAAACCACGAAGAATCTCTCGTGCACATGTAAACAAAGAGACATATTCGCTCTAAGTCTGTATTTGTCTCTGTGCATATAAGTACATACCCGCTTATATACATAAGTTGAAAACAGGGTATGATGTGGATTTTGATTAAACAATTATCAGTATTAAAAATAACAAAATGGAAAATATCTGTAGTAAACAAACCTTGCGAGATGCCTCCACACCTTCGTCACTAGCATGGTTTTGCTGCCATTCTTTCTCTGGCCTCCACAAGAAGACGACATGGCATGTTAATCCACCGGGAAATACAATGGGGTCTTCTTCTGATTCAGGGGGAAGGCTGTCGGTCTATATGCCTCTGACAGCTAGAGCAAACAATGGTGCCCCTTGGCCTATATCGACACAGGTACCTGCTATTCCTGTAATGCTAAGGCAAGAAGATTTCCCCTCTCTGAAGGCATCTTTTCCAAATGAACAGTGGCCCAACAGAAACAGAGGGATTCACAATAGAACCAAAGGAGAAATCAGGAGGATTTGAAAGAGTAGATAGCAACTATTCCTCCGAGGCATAGATCCCGAGCCAACCAAAATGGCAACTCCGCTTTTGCGTCTCTGTGACAATTTCTCCAACTTTTAATAGATCTGCTTTGTCTATGGGTGTGATCCATCTCCTGCACAAAAAACATGTACCATTTTATGTTCTTCAATCCAATTACATCCAGGAATCTTTTTGACAGAAGAACATAATCCGCATCAGTTCAACAATCCAGCTCAAAAAGAAGAGTTGTTGTAAATACTCCTAATCCTATATTCTTATGTGCTCTAAAGGAACCAAGCAAACATGTCCACACAACCACCATAGGTTTAATTGTCATTTTGATGATATAAAGTTAAAAGTTTCCTTAAGATAGCCATCACGGCCAAGAAGGTCAGCCATGCACACAGTGGTACTGGAACCTGGAATTTGGCAAGTCTGTTTTTCATTTTCTATTTGACACATGTGGTACTATGATCTACTTGTTAATAGAATTTTTGACAAAGAGTTGTAATACATATATTTGTTAAAATATATCTTTTCAATTTTGAAAAAATTACAAATCGTATGATATGTACATCTCTAATAAACTGAAAGGCCACAAAAAATTCAAGATCTCAGAATGACCCTTACTTTTGCTAAAAGACAACATTGTTACTCCCACTGGTAACCTGGTTAAAGGAGATGAGAATGAACAATCTGTAGACAGAAAAATGTCTTAAACAAGCATATATAACATTCAATTTTGAGGCCCATTTCTCCAATTAGAACCAATATTATCTTTGAAGTTCCCTCCACTTCCATATTTAGCTGCTTTTATTCTCCTCTACTTGCACGGCTAATATTAATAAATATTATCTTTGGCAGTCCCATCAAATTTCAGTTTCATTCTTCCTTGCCAAGGATACATCCATTTCTCAGTAAACTGTTTTCCCTAAATTGTACTACACAATTTGGACAAGTGAATATTTTCATATTGGATTCTTATAACATTTGTGTCAATTTGTACATTGTAATGATATACTTAGTTAACTGTTAATTTCATGGGTATCTGTTCTTCCAGATTATAGTTAGCAAATACCTGATCAACATTCAAGTTTTGTAGAGAAATACTTTGTTGGTGAACTGATTAACCATCTATTTTGCTATTATGTCAAGAATAATATCAACATTTTTGCAAACCCTGTATCTTCAGAGGAAGCTACTAGAATCTTCCTCTTCTTCTGCTAAGTTAAGCGGCAAGGTTGGAAACGACGAAGCTTTGAAAAAGCAAGAGGCTGCAATTTCATGTTCAAAAATTAGAGCTGATGTGCAATCGTTGCATTGCATGATACCTGATCTCTTTCAGACATCTTGTCCAACAGTTCACTTGCCTCGTGTGCAGTTCCACATTTTGCATACATGTCTATCAGGGCATTTACAGCTATACGATATGCTAAAAATCCACATTCAATTATGCTTTTATAGAAGCCCATACCATGTATTCCCATTTTAGCACAGGCCGGGAGGATGCTGGCAAAGGTTGTAGAATTTGGCTTCACATCTGCCAATCACATTTCCATAAAGGTTTCCAATGCCTTTTCAACAAACCCATTTTGTGCATATCCTGCAATCATGACAGTTCATGAAACCACATCTCTTTGATGCATTTTTTTGAAAAGACTCAAAGCCTTATCAAGATCACCATTTTGTGCATATTCTGCAGTTATTGCATTCCATGACACCGCTGAGCCATTTTGTCAAAATGTTCATGTGCCTTGTCCGTGCTTCCACATTTTGCATACAGGTCTATCAGGGGATTCACAACAGAATAGGGAAGAGGATACGTTTCAATTGTCCTTGAAAGAATTTCTTTGCACCTACATTCTTGCAAAATTATGTGACATTCATGAAAGCAAGAATGTGCGGATTGATTAAACAATGAAATCTTTCACATAAACCTAGAAAGTTTCTACAGGAGAGGAGAGTCACTCACACAACATCAAGCAATCATAAATTTCAAAATGTGTTTTACAGCATACAAGAAAAGCAATTGATCATCTAAGCTCTCCCTTATCATTGTTAATTATACAAAGTCAGTGTTTACGTCACTCAACAATCAAAGCACATAACTGTTTGTTAGAGAACCTCCATATGTCACCTAGTCATCAAATCCTCTATTTTCTGTGACTACGCTATTTGAGAGGATCATTTATGCCAGCTAACCAAGCACATAACACTATGTGCCATAATCCAAGTCGTTATGTAGCATAATCCAACTGTCAGTTCTTGTCCAGGTCGTCTATACATCCCTATGACGTCAGCATGTTGTCAGTTTGCAATCTCAGCAGGCTGTCTAAGCTGCAAGTTTCCTGTTTGAATTTAAATTCTCCACAAATATAGTAGTCTACAGTAGTTGTTCACTTAATCGATGGAGGGTTGGCTCTTGATTTAGATATTATTGTTTCACATTTTGAATTTTGAAGTCTTGATGGAAACAGTAAATACAGAGGAAAATCAAGAAGAATATTGAGCTCACAACAAGTGTTCAATGCAAAGAAACCAAAAATAAGTGAACAATCACGAAGATGTATTTGTACGTCTAGAGGAGGCACTATTCGGTAATGGTAGAATATTAATAAGGTACCTGGACTAAAAGATTCCCTTTACAAAGAACAGATCAATCATGCACTCCTTATGTCCAACTTTGACATCAACTAATCTCTTTAAGACCTTCAAACTCAATAAAAACAAATTAGTACTGCAGCTTGAGAAAATACTATGGTGGTAAAGTGGTAAATTAGTGGCGTGCTTTGCAGACTGGCTAAAGAATCACAAGCTACTGACATTCTTGTCTGGTTGATTTGTATCTAAAAGGGTTGACTATTTATTCTGAATCTATAATCAGAATCCTGCTCGTCATCACAAAATATAGACCCAAATATTATCATAATTTTTTCTTTATTTTATTATTCTCAAATTTAATTCAATTTTTTTATCACACATTATTTATTTGAATATTTATCGCTGACATCTTCTTTTTTATATTGCCTTTGCATTGCAATAACATTTCATTTCTTTTTTTACTGTGGGTGCAGAAGATTGTGGAATTCAATGTTTTAACTATGTGAAAGTAGGCTCGTGTGCTTGCATTTTTTCTCAAACTACTGAACTAGGACAACAAACCTACACGATAAACAAAGGTATGGATTTTTTCATATTTCTGAATCCTAATGTTTAACATAGTTTTCGTTACTGTTTGTGCTTCAAACTTGATGTTACATTGAATATTGTCTATCAGGTTTGCATAGCGTAGTTCTATTTTATATTCTTCACAACACATAGAAAATCACATCTAAAACTACAAAAGGGAAACTGCATTAACCACGCTACGTCAACTGTACATATCACTGTAGAAGACTATAGGCCATCCAAAAAAAGTGTCAACATTGATTATGTGCTGAAACAACATAATTTTTGTAGAGAACATGCATTCAATTACAATGTCGGTGATTGCATGTTTGAGACCTTTGCCGTCTTATTGCATTTTCGATATAGTTTCCTTCAACTTCGGAATGGAATAATAGAACATTTTTTGTTTATTTTGGAAAAAGGTAATCCAGATGCATTGAAATCAATACAATTAGAATTAGATATTGATACACTTTATACCTTACATCAAATTCATGATATTGAAACATATTTTTGTTGAATGAAGCATTCTGCAAAAACCACATCAGATCAAAACGAACCTGGATTGTGGGGTGACAACTTTTGCATAAATTGGTTGTCTAAGTGGCTTAACGTACCTGTATGGATTTGGTCAAGCACAAAAGGCAATGACTACCTTAAATTCAACACAGAATCTTGTACACTCCCATATTGTGTTTTGTTCCATGATGCTAATCCCATTTGTGGCCATTATGAACCATTGTATTGGAAAAAAAATTGTGCATATAATAATTCAATGGAACGTGTCCCCACATCAAAACATTGTTCATCTTTCAACTCATGCAGCATCACCATTTTCCATTGACTAGAAAGTATAGGCCTCCGTCGAGTGGCAACAAATATTGGAGAATGTGGGGAGACTTTGTTCAACTCTATTTGCCAATTATGCAATGGAGAATTTGACGTTCCATGCTTAAGACGACATGCAACACACTCTTTTTTATATGTATTCGTCTCAAAACACAAAGGCTATCTCTTGCTTGCAAGATTATCTTAACATCCATACCATAAAAAACATACCAAGAATTGCAAATTGGGAAGGGTATATCATTAACATGGTTGTTCCATATCAAAAAGGAGGAATTGAAGTTAATGAATTCTGTCTACATTGGTTATCAATCAAGCTTAATGTGAAAATTCAACTATGGGAATCACAAACATCGAATATTATCAAAACATATTCTACATGGCCTGAACCCCAAACAACGTATAATCTTGTGTATTTTCAATCTTTGACAAACCATATTCACTACGAACCTTTGACAGAAAATCCTTCAATTCAATCCATCCCTGATAACCCATATGTCCAACAAAACGCACCACCAAAACCATTACAAAAAACTTCCTAAGCAGTTAAATATGCAACACAAGGTAAGAAAGAAACTGTAATGCAACACAAGCAATCTACAACAAAGGACACAAACGATATAGTTATGGCATCAATGTCTTGCATATACAACCATAGTATTGGCAATCATATTCACTGAGAACCCAATGCAACTAAGTCATTTAGAATGTCGCTTTGATCTCTTAAATGTGCAATTAGAGATGGCAGCAAGAACAAATCAAAACATAGTTGTCGTATACAAAAATTAAAAAAAAAAAATTTAGAGACACGCCTATACATACTTCAGATTCAATATGGTTGAGTTTATGATAACAGAAAAAGAAACATACTTCACTTTGACTAGAAACAATGCATTAAAACAAGAAAAAGACATGTTATGCTTGCAAGAGGTATCTCAAAAATGGAACATTGTCAAAATTAGCCTTGCCTGAAAGCATTGACTTGAATACTTTGCTGCCATCTGTGGTGGTTCTAACTGAACTTGAAGAAAGACTGGCTGCAATGAGGTTAGCATTTGCACAGATCAGATGTGGTTCACATGGAAAACCTCAATTTTAATTAAAAGGACCAATAATTAACGTCCCTTCAAATGTTGACATAATACAGAGAGCACTACCGTGGTGAATAGAAGAAACAAAAACTGTTGCTGTTGAGCTAAAACGTCAGCTACGATACAAGCACGCTTATCAATCAGGAAATGCTTGCAAATGTTACCATGAAAGCTTTAAAATAACTGTGTGAAACAACATTGTATCGTATGGAAAACGTGCAATTAAACCATAGTTGGAACCATTTTCTACTTGAAATTCTTAACTATAGTGAAGACAATACAATTTCATCTACATCTAGCTCTACAAATCAAGAAAGTGATGATGAGAATCTTGGTGACACTCTGGTGTTTCAATTCACAAACGCAACTTGCATACAAGGTTTGCAAGACAAGTTAATAAAAATTGCTCCAGCAGAGGGACAGAGCCAAATTAAGGAATCTTTCAAGACCTATTTTAAGAGGAAATGAACTTCCCAATCCTTTTCATTGGCGAGCCTCGTCATGAAAACACAACAAAAATGATGTCATACCTAAAAATTACACAATGGGAATCAATACATTGTGATCGCAGATTTTCATATCATATTACTAATATATTTTTTAAAGCAATAAAAATAATTGTTGAACAAGTGCGAAGATCTATGTGGGTTCGAATTAGGCCAAGTCGTGTTGATGGGCGAGTTGGTTTCACCAGACCTAAGATGGAGTCTTCCATTACTAACAGTGGAAAAGAGGTGGTGAATCGTTCCTTGGATTCGAGGATCCACATGGCGGGGGTGAAGAGAAACATTGTGCGAGTCATGTATAGCTATTCGAGTAGCCCGTGCTTAAGGACTAAATGGGTGAGTACAGGACCTGAAGGAGACTTAATGTTAGCTAGATTGTGAACATGCGTTGCTTGCGGAGCCAACAAGTGTGGGTGAGTTGGAGAAGGGCTCATTGCAATGAGGAGTAGGCGAATCGGGCAACTTGTCGAGGGCATGAAGAGGGAACTAGGCCCCATGCCCAGCCGAGGGTCTAGGAAGGAAGGCCTTGCAGAGATGCAGAGAAGAGAGCTTGTGGCAGTAGGTTGTCCAATTGAGTAGAGAGCCCAAAGGGCTTGTTTCAACAAAGGCGGCCAGGAGCCAATGCCCGAGCCAAGTGGGTTGGTGGATTTGGCAAGTATCCCATAGTTCTTGGAGGTTTTCTTTGAAACTCGTGGGTGATGCCTCCTTAATAGGTTGACACTATGTGGAACAAGATGTTAGCATCTCAGTTTATCTTTGTGGCGAGAATGTGAGTGAGATGTGGCTCAAAGATCTCTTTGTAGCTATAGAACGAGCTCTACGCAACTCTTGGTTATTGCTAAACAATTGGCAGATTGCGCGTAGTTTGGTGCGAGTTGGCAGGCGGGCTAGATGGGCGAGCTGGGTGGTGAGCTTGGCGGGCGAGCTGGGCAAACGAGCTAGGTAGGCGAGCTCATCTGAAAAAATTAACATTTTTTTCATCCGCTCCCTTATCCTGTAATGTCCCCACTTTCCTAGTCAATCACTCAGATGATGAGATTTGCCTATTAGCCATCTCCGTAGGTAAATTCAGTGGATAGGAGATGTTTCCCATGGCATGAGATGTTTTTCTGCACTTGAGTCGAGTGTCAATGGTTTATTTAATGAGCAAATTATATTATTTTTATTAAAGCGACTTTATTAAGTGGGGTTACAAAGTTACTTTATAACGTCATATTATTAAGTCGGAAAAAGTGACTTTACAATATTTAATTATGACGTGAAGTTGAATTTTATTTAAATAAAGTGGAATTAGTATAATTCCACACTTGGGGCTCCCTCTTTGGAATTGAAAGGCAAATAAAATAAAAATTAAAGGTGGTTTGGATTCCAAGGTTTGGGTTTTTATAAAAAGGGTCCATTCTTTCATTTGGGGATTATCATCTATCATTTTCAAAGACAATTTCAGAACAGCTCATGCTTATTATTATCTGAGGACGAAACCCCTTGGAGGATTGTGGATTGGACGAAAACCCAATTCATATTGTGGGAGATTCATTTAGGATTTCCAGTTGTGCTGTGCTTCATTGAAGGATTCAATCAAGTGCAATAGCTGTTGTATTATTGCAATTCTGAGAGCTAGCTAATTGGGTGCAATAGCTGATGTATTATTGCATCTTATTGAGAAGTTTGTTGAGAGGCAACAGCTGATGTATTATTGCATCTTATTGAGAAGATTGTTGAGTGGCAACAGTTGAGAGTGTGTGAGCAATAAACAAAAGGAAATCGTGGCAGCATCATCTCAAAATTGTGGCATCCAATCAGGTTTATCAGCTAAGAGGAGTTCGATCATTTGCTGCACATCAGGTTCTTCTATTTCATATCATTTTTATAGGCTACATTGCATTGTGTTAGTCGCTGCCATATAGTGGCTGTAGTTGCATGAATATTTGATATAGGACATTGTAGCGGCATTCATTCATGATTCGATGTAAGCCAAGAGTCTTGGCATTGCACTTAGTTTGTAATCAGCATTTGATCAGATCGTAATAAGTCTATGCATTCAATAAAGGAGAGGTTGCACTTAGTTTGTAATTAGCATTTGATCAGATCGTAATAAGTCTATGCATTCAATAAAGGAGAAATAAGGTTGCACAACAAATGTTTGTCAATATGTCATTGTTGTAGTTACTTATTTCAGTCCATAATCAATAGTTTGCATGGCAAATGTTTGTAATAATGTCCACTAAGTTGTATGTGCATTCCTCATGTCATTTCAGTCATATATAGATTGCATATAGCTGTAGCATTGTGTTCCCTCTATTTCAGTCATTTAAATTTTAAATTACTTCTTTCAAGTCCTTTGCAATCATCAAAACAAACCAAAACACCAAAAGAAGAAACTGCAACAGCAAGTACAAACTTTTCCAACCAAGTGTTTGACAATATTCCTTGGAGATCAAATCACCAAAACAGGGTCGGATTTTCAAGGGATACTTCATATCCAACCTGTGACAGGTCTTTTCACTTATAACTACTATGGATGGAAATTGTTCTTTGGATGACTCTGCTCCCTGTAGGCTATATTGTGGTCCCTCAATATGCCATATAGGGTACCATATTGCCACTTGGTCAAATTGACAACTGTTGGTTTAAAAGAATAGTCAAAATCTCCGTCATTTATGTAATAGCAGTCCCTCAATCTAAAGCTTCTAATTCCTAGGTATTCTGAAAATCATAATGCTTCTTGCACAATAATATTGAGTCTCCAAGCTAGACAATTTCTCTTTTTCATTGCATTGATTAGCATCTATGAGACTCCCTGCACTGACGACATTATAAAGGATTATCCCACATAATTATTTAGAAAACAACTGTAACAATGTTCAATATTCTCGCTCAGCCCACCTACTTTCCCAAACAAGGTTCTTGCTGAAGCTAGAACTGAACTTGTAATGTCTCCTTTTCAGAATTAATTATTTTTGAATACCTGAAGCCTATTATTATTATTTTCCGTAGGCTAAGGGGAAATTAAAAGCGGAAAATAAATTAATTTAAGTGGTCTAAGGATATTGTTATATTTTAATTAGAAAAGGACACTTAAATTCTATTTCTATCAAAAAAACATTATTAGAACAAAATAATAGTAGATAGTTGACTTCTATTATTGGGCACTTAGAATTTATAAATAATTAAAGGTGGGGTGCCAAAGTTGAAGAGAGAGCTGCATGCTTTTGTAAATCCTAATTTTAGGATAAGGGGGTGGAAAAAGTATTATTTAATATGTTTAATCTTGTTCTTAGGATGGGGTGCCAACATGGAGGTGGATAAAGGATTATTTAAAGTGTTTAATCCTATTTTAGGATGGGGCACCAACATGGAGGAGGGGCTTATTATTTTTAATAATTCAAAACTTGTGCATGTAAGTCTAAAAGGGAAGCGCCAATTTAGAGTGTTTGAAAGTTATAAAGGTAGACTTGGGGGTTCATTGCGACACATCTGGGAAATTTATGAATTATTTTCTTTGTCTACAAGTAGCTTTTGCTTCTGCAAACAAAAACAAAGGACGAAAACCCTCATTTGCATATGGAATTGGGGATGAAATCCCCCACTGCTTGGTTGGGCAATTCCATTCAAGAGTTGCAGAGGTCTTTCAGGGTTCAATTGTTCTGCCAGATCAGCTTCAGGAAATTGTATTCAAACACTGGTATTTTTTTTATTGTATCTGGTTGGAAATAAATAAATAACAGATTGTTTTTTTACCGTATTGGTTCGTTGTTTTTATTTATAAAATTCAGATTATTGCTGCTGTTGTAAAAGTTCATTTTTTCAATATTGTTGCACTCCTAGGATTTAACAAAAATATCCAGAGTTGCTAGAAGTTTCTTTTTCAAGGATATCATAGAACTACCCTCTAGTTCAGAAATCATAATACCACTGTCGAGATGAGTTTCTGTTGCAGAAGTACCTCTTCCTACACATATAACATACCCATTTGTGCCTGCATGCATAGTATGCATGTCCTGTTTGAAAGGGAGGACCAAATTTTAGAGGCCAATGTACCTGTTCTTGTTCCTTAGAGCTACCCAACTCATCGATTCGCATTACAACACTGAACCCTCAAACCAAGCAGCATTTACCAAAGCTTCAATATATAGCAATATCAATAGACACTCCAAATAGGTGTTGCTGCTTTAACTCTATGACGACATTCAATTAATTTTGTACCTCAAAAAAATGCACATCAATGATCAAAACCCAAGTGGGGTATTCAGTATTCAAATTCACTTATGGTATAACCCAAGTGGGCATTTTCTGATTGAGCGATGAAAAGCACTTGAATTCTACTAAAAGATGAATTCTGAGAGTTACCTACTTGGCATGTTAAAGGAGCAAATTGGGGTAGGCATATTTGATTGGTGAAATACAATTGAAGCGGATGCCATTATAGTTGCAGTTTCCCCTGCTGCTAACTGCTCTACAGGCCTAGCAGGCCGAATGCTTTCAGCTCTTGCAAAAAAAATAGTTCTACCACTTTATGGCAGTGGGCTAATACTTTTCTCCTTTTGACCAGATGTCATTGGTGGCTTCAACGTCACCACCTTCTTCAACACAGTTTTGACATTTGTCAAACATTTCTCCTCCTTTCTATAGGACGACACGTTGGCCTAGGCCTCTAATATATAATATTAAACATCTATCTACCTCTTACAGCCTTTCCGTTTTCATATTACTTGTAAGCACTATATTCTATTTTGTAAGATTTTGAATGCAAGAAATCAAATTAGGTGAAATTTGTAATTTTATGGCTATGAAATATGATTTGCGAGCAAACTGTCCTTATTCATAGAAATGCAAATGTATGAGCACTGGATTTTAGATCTATATCAGAGTTAAATGTTATATTTTAATTTTATTTCACTGTTCGAAACGAAGGACATAGTGGTCTCACAACTACGGTGGATGAGGAGTCATTTACATAGTGTTGGGGGTAGGGCCATATAACCACAACCTAAAATCAAAGATTATATATAATTTAGAAAATAGTCAGCTATCCCTGTATTTTATTTATTTTTACATGAGATGGATTACATTACATCAGCACTACGATTTTTATAGTGCCCTTGCATTGCACTAATATTTCATTTCTTTTTTTTATTGTGGGTGCAGAAGATTGTGAATTCATTGTTTCAATTATGCAAGAGTAGGCTCATCTGCTTGCCTATTTTCTTGAATCACTCAATGAGGACAATAAGCTTGCACAGTAAACAAAGATCTAGACTTTTTTGTCTTGCTCAAAGCATAGTTTTCGTTAGTATTTGTGTTTCAAATTTGATGTTACATTTAATATTGTCTATTAGGCTTGCATAGTGTAGTTCTGTTTTACATTCTTCACATTATAGTGAAAATGACATCTAAAACTACAAAGCGATACCACTGAAGCCATGCTACGTAAGCTGAACATATCACTGCAAAAGACTATAGGCCAACCAAAAAAATGTGTCAACATTGACTATGTGCTGAAACATCATAATCTTTTTAGAGAACATGCATTCAATTACAATGTCGGTGATTGCGTGTTCGATACTTCTCTTGATGCCTCTAGATCATGAATACGTCTCACAGCATCTGATTGTTCCATCATCTGGCCCTCCAACTCCTCAACCCGCGCTCGATCCACCTCTTGGCATCTTCGTAGCTCTGTCACCTCACTCTATAGCCTATCACACTTTGTTGTTACCTCATCTAATGAGGCCAATACTGACTCCACCACACTCTCAACATCTCGACCTCTCTCTCGACGTGGCCACCCCGACGGTGTTCGCTGCCCGCTGCGGTCTCCCGTCTCCACATGTGATACTGGCTCCTTCCCCTGCCTTTGTCCCCGTGTACACCCCACCACTCCATCTATCTCTACTCTTGGCTCATCTGCACTCCCTCCGTCCCCATCCTCCCTCTTTGAAGGCACATCGTGTATCTCTACCTCATCACCAACATCCCCACCTATCTTTCCACTAGCCTCTAGTGATTGCTCTACTCTGCACCACTGACTACGCATTGGTGTGTCATCGACCTCCGTCTCTGCTATCTCTGTCTCCTCATCCTCCTTTGTACCGCTACCATCTTGTGGTTCTCTCATCTTTGGAATCGCCCTTATTGCATGTCCCCTCGGCCCATACGTTACCCACCACCTATCAAAGTCTTGTGTGGTACCCGCATCATCCCCTACGACAAGCTCTACTAACGGATCATCCTCATCACCTGTCGTCTCATATGCTGGCAATGGCCACCTATCTCCACTCAATTGTGAGTACCTAATTGGCTCTGGTGATACCCCCTGTCGTAACCCAAACTGTCTCATCACATGGACATACTGGAATAGCTTTGTCTCTTGTGCTCGTCTCCCAATCACCCACCTAATCCTCCGTACTTGTCATAGTTGTACTGCATCCTCACGCCTTCCCACAAATCCTACCACCTCTCTCGATGGCCTCCATATGATATCACTCGGCTCTAAACCTGCCATCATCTGGCGATAGTGATCTATCATGCCCTCATATGGCCCGTGTCTGAACAACTCTCGATCTAGTCTCCATCGTAGACAGATTGGTGACTCTGGTGAGAACTTCTCATGGATCGAGTATGGCCTTGTCCACTGCTATGTGCTCCAATGCCCACACTTGTAATAGTACCCCCATGCTCAAGCCAACCCTCAATCGATTGGTGTACTGCTGCAACTCTGAATATGTTTGTGCTAGCAAGGCCTGTCCCCATGCATATACCGTCCCTCGCTCTATGAGCTTTGACAACACCTCACCCAACCCCCACGAGAATGTATAACCTAATGAATCTGGCAAAATGATACTGCAAATAACACTACATAGATAGGCCATCACTCAAGTACCTGTTCCCTACATATAGTTCACGATACTTGAATCTGCCACTATCAATCTCAATCTCATATGCCATTGGCTCATACAATCTCCACAATATCCCATCCCATATCGTCGGATCCGCCATTGAGATTACCTACTCACCCTCTATAAAAATGTAGAATAGCCTTCAAATATCCTCGAATGTGATAGTCATCTCACCTGTCACCAAATGAAATGTGTTCATGTCATTGTCCCACCTCTTTAATAATGTTGTCAATAAGCATCTATCCATCCTCATCTACTCAAATATAAAACAAACCCACCCTCCAAATCAACTCCATCTCTGGCTGAGTCATCTACTACCACAATTTGTATGTAAAACCCGAAAAACAGTGGTGTAATGTCACCAATGGCAAGCCTTGTATCCATCAAACAACATACTTACTAGTTCCATACTCCATCAAATCACCCTCCAAATTTCACCTTTACGGGTTGCAGGTTGGTCGCAAGCCGGTTGCAATGTGGTCACAACAACATGTATGCCTAGATCTGGATCACTTGCAAGTGTATTAGTAGATATGAAAATCTCCAAATCAATGCTACTAAATATATGGGTGTCCTCCAAAAAGAGGACAATCATGGGTTCTTTCAATGAATAAAGTGGGTAAACTTTCTAATCTGAATCTATAACTTGCACACAAACACACTTAGAAAAAATTAAAATGTTAGTTATTTTTGGGGGTTAGGAGACCTACCTCAGTCAGATCCCTAACCATTTAAGGAGATAAAAGACATTTTATTGAGTAAAATTGTTATGAATGGTATACCTGACTCAATTGCAAACCAGTCACGACTGCGATTCGCTGAAAATCACATGGAGGTTGTAGGTCAGTCGCGGGTATGACTAACATCAGTGTTGAAATTTCACCAAAACAGTAATCTTGTGAGTTGTACCAGTCCTTTGTGATCTGCTCTCATCTCTCCAAATCCTGCAATACCAAAATATGCAAGTAAAGAAGCAAAAACTCAAGTATAGGCTCAAGTGCACAAAGAGTCAAGGGGTTGGAATGATGGGGGTGAGTGGTTCTTTATAGTTTGTGAGTGACTAGACAATTGTGACACATATGAGTGCAATATGCATAAGTGGGTGAGATGATAAGGGTTTATAGTGCATTGGGCATGGAAATGGTAGGTGGGATGGAGAAAATCAAATGCGAGTGGGTGAGGGTTAGTAAATGGGTGATGAAGTGTCTTTTATAACCATTTTGTGGGGTTTTTTTATATTTTTTAGTTGCTTTTTTGGGATTATTTGATTTTTTGGGGATTATCGTGTTTTATGATGTTTTTGGTATTTTTGAGTAGGAGACCTTATGTGCAAGGTGTGTTTTCTAGTGTCTACAAATTGTTCCATCTTCCTTTTTTGATTTGTTGTATGGAATTTATGTATTGGTGGTTTAGGACCAAGATCAATCTTTCTCCTATTCCCCCTCCCCTCCCACGATTCACCCACCGCCCTCTTGATCTTTTCCTTTAATTGTATTTTGAATTTTTCATCTTTTGGATGCAAGTTCTTGGATGATATCTTGTTCATGTTTGTTTGAGTCTTGTTAGAAACCTATCTTGCGGATTTTCTTTTGTGCTTTTCCATTAGTTGTGTCTCTATGTGGGATGCTTGTTATGAATACTTGCAAACTCATTGTTTCTTCAATTCTTGATATTATATTTGAGATCTTGGATTTTTCTTATGATTCCGAATATATCATGCCCCTAAATGTTTCGTGCTTCATGCCACCATTGTTCTACCTTTTCTATGAAGTTTGGGTGGGACATCCACATTTTTCAATTCTAAGCTTAGGCTTTCATTATACTAGGGCTGTAGTTGTGAGAGCTTCTGTTGTCTTTTGGTTAACCCTTTACCTGTTTTCTTTGTGAATTTTATCAGTATTGACATTGCCCACAAAATGAGAATAGGAGGATTGGTTATTCTGATTTGTTATCTGCTTTAAAACATTGATTTAGTTATTCCCATAATGGAAGATGTACATGTTTACAACACTAATTCCGATTTGAAATTCACGAGATTAAAAGCTTTTAATCAGTCCCCATGTGAAGGATTTGTGAGAATTGTAAACACACCAAGATGGACCCGTTTGATTCATGGTGTACCTTGTTTTTTAGGCATTGGAATTTATTGGGAATGTTGAATCCTCTTATGTTCCATGAGACCATCTGCGTTGAAGGGTTTGTGATGGACTTGCGGTGCCCTTGCTTGAGGATATCTCTGAGCTTCATAACATGTCTTTCCACTTTTAGCTCTTCATTAGACTCAATGGTTTCAGTTGATACTTTCCTCTTCTTCTTGATCTAGGATACTTGTTTTGGCTCCATATTTATATGTTGGTAGGAATGAGGTGTACTTGCAAGCTTTGCTTGTTTAGATCTTTTTTACTCGTATTTGGCTTGGTGGTATTAGCTTTGTATGTGAATTGAATTGATTCTTGATTGGTGTTTTCCAAGGTGGCTTGCACATTTTCCATGTCCAATGTATCGGGATTTGACATGTGGCGAATGGGTTTGGTGTTGAAATCAGATCTACAACTCCCTTTGTTTCCTTTTCTTTCCTTGACTAGGCCCTTTGGAATTTGTTTTGTTGTGTCTGCTAACATTTTTTTTTCAATGACAAGATATGATGTGTGATCTATGTTTGTCCATTCTGCAAATGAGTGTTGATCATTTTTTTCCAGCTGTTGCACTTGCTCTTGCTCATGTTGATCTTGGGGTTCTTGAGAAGGGCATACCTTGGTGAGATGTACATGCTCACAACAAAGCCAATTGAATGGGATGTTTTCATAGTCTAGAGCCTGTTCCTGTTCAATACCACCTATCTCTAGAGCTAATTTGTCACGAAAGAGTTTGTCTAGATACAAATTGACACAAATTCGTGCATAGTTGAGGACTCCTAAATCTTTGTTGATGGTCTCGAGGACATCTCCTGACGGTCCCAATACATGTTCCCGTTCAATACCTCCTATCTCTAGAGCTAATTTGTCGGGAAAGAGTTTGTCTAGATACAAATTGACACAGATTCGTGCATAGTTGAGGACTCCTAAATCTTTGTTGATGGTCCCGAGGACATCTCCTGACACTTCCCAACACCTGCTAAAAGTGGGGGATGTCCTAGAGATGCCCCTCGACCATCCCAAGGACGTTAACATGTGTAGGAAGTCTCGGAGACATACCTAAAACATCTATGAAATTCAGGGGATGTCCCTCTTCTTTTGGAATTTGGGGATGCAGGGGAGGGGAGGGCATTTCTCCCCCATCCTGTAATGTCCCCTTTTTAGAATTAATTAATTTTGGATACCCGAAGCCTATTCTTATTATTTTCCTTAGGCGAAGTGGTAATTAAAGAGGGAAATAAATTAATTTAAGTGGTCCAAGGGTACTTTTATATTTTAATTAGAAAAAATGACACTTAAATTTAAAAAAAAACACAAATAGAATAAAATAATAATAGAATGATGAACTTTTATTATGGGCCGCTAAAGGTAGAATAATAATTAAATAAAGCATTTTATTATGGGGCACCAAAGATAGATTGCGTTGGATGAGCATCAAGATCCTATTTTTTAGGATGGAGGGAGGATAAAACAATTTTATTTTGTTTATTCCTATTTTTAGGAGGGGGCGCCAACTTTAGATAAGGCCTTGGAAGTTATAAAGGCAGATTTGGGGTTTATTATTACATCATCTTGGAAATTTATGAACTACTTCAGAGTCTGCACTTAGCTTTTGCTTCTGCATCAGCAATAGAGGACGAAAACCCTCATTTGCATACAAATATGAGGATGAAATCCCTCATATCTAAGCTTCGCAATTCTATTCAGGGGTTGCAGTGGTCATTCAGGATACAAGTGTTCATCCAATTCAACTAGGGCATCATATTCAGGGTTGTTTTAGCATCCCAGAACAAGTACAACTAGGACGTCTCCCTCAGGGAACGAATTTCAGTAGTTAGAAGCAATTTGCATGTTCTTATCTTTTGTGAGAAAATTTGTATTCACACATTCTAATGTTTTTATTAAAGTTGATTTGAAATAAATAAATAAAGTTTGTTTTCCTACATATCGGGGTGGTCGTTTTTTAATTAAAATCAGTTTGTTGCTATTGTCATAAAAGTTCAAATTTTTATACTACTTCCCTAGGGTTTGACAAAATATCCAGATTTGTTAGAAAGTATTTTTCGGGGATATTACAGTGGTATCAAAGCAAATTTCCTCCCAGCTTGTGGAAGAGGCAAAAAAAGGGGGAAAAATTGTAGCTTTGAATTTCATGTAGGGTAGTGACAGAGATGTTAGGTACTATCAAAGGGGGAAAAAGAAAGATATAAAACAACCAAAAGTCATAGGTAACAAGGATCCGAATGAGGTACACTTTGATAGGTTGTTTGGGGACAGGGCATGTTAGCTGATATAATGGGTTAGTTAATCCAAAATATCCAGGGCACGAATGTGCAAAGAGCTCCAAACAGTGAGGGAAGCTTTTTAGGAGTGAACCATAACCCACCCTATCAAAGGACAACCATTGGTTTTATTGTTACGTCCTTCCAGCCTAACTTTCTACGTAGAGAGGAAACAATTCGGGAGGCAAAAATTCAGCCTACCATAGCAGATGATATTGTTGTTAGCTATGAGTATAAGGTACTTCCCGGTGAGATTAGAGATGCCACATCTCACACCAATTTTATTAATTTGAAGGAAAGCAGGGGTGAACCAAGGCCACAAACTAATCAGAGAGACTTGCAAAAAGCTTTAGGGAAGTTGTCATTGCCTACTTTTGATGGATTTAATAAGAGTTCTCCTTTAGTGACGAGGAGAGAAGAAGAAATCATGGGGCATGAACAAAAGAAAGAAAAATCAGATCTGCAACACAGTTTTAGGGTGGAGTTCCAAGAAGACCATGTTGAGGGGCATGATCATGAAAAAAGGCATACTGGTTGCTAATGTTGATTTTCAGTTTGCTTGAATTTTTCAGAACAACCTATAGGAAGCAAATTGGCTGTGTTGGCAAAATTGTTAGCGCTCCCTGTGTGATTTGTGACATGGACTAACTGCCTCTCATGAATTCATTAACTCTAGCACTTGTATCGAAAATTGATGGGTCGACCTTTTGGTTTAATGAAAATCGCTTTCAACAATTGGTATCAGAGTGAAAGGTCGCTGGTTCGAACCCCCCCGGGTAACGTTGGGGGGAGTTTGTTGGCAAAATTGTTAGCGCTCCTTGTGGGATTCATGACATGGACTAACTGCCTTTCGCGGATTCCTTAACTCTAGCACTTGTATCAGAAATTGATGGGTCGAACTTTTGGATTAACGACAATCGCTTCCAACACTGTGTTTATGACTTTAGCAAGAAGCATGAAGATGTTTTATTGACTTTTAATGTTTTCATGCATCAACAAGATTCACTTGTTTAATGTGACGAGTGCAAGGTGAAGAAGAATGTTGATCTTAACCCATAAATTCCGAGTCATAAGGTTGGGGATGTTGAAGATATCTCAAGCAAGCATCATTCAGCAAAGAAAGGTGAACAAGTTGAGGACAACCAAAGGTATGAAAGTGTTGAGGATTTGTTGCTTCCTACTAAGTCATTTCGAATGTGTGGTCATCATGGACAACATAGTGGAAATGGTGTTAGAGTGAAGAACACTTTGAGTGGCAAAGGGCACATAGATCCATTCTTACAAGTTCCAAATTGTGTGAACATGAGAGTTTGGGATTGGGTATTTATAGATGGGACTTGCAATTGCTTGAGGGTAAAGCAATTTTGGGAAGGGCGGACTGTGATATCCCCTTTTCAAAAATAATTAATTTTGGATACCCGAAGACTATTCTTATTGTTTTCCATAGGCTAAGAGGAAATTAAAGAGGGAAATAAATTAATTTAAGTGGTCCAAGGGTACTTATTAATTGGAAAAATGACACTTAAATTAAATTATTAATACAAAAAAATAGAAATAGAATAAAATGATAATAAAATGAACTTTTATTATGGGGCTCTAAAGATAGAATAATGATCAAATAAAACATTCTATTATGGGGTGTGAAAGATAGAATGGACTACATCAACATCAAGTTCCTATTTTTAGGATGGAGAGAGGTTAAAACAATTTTATATTGTTTATTCCTATTTTTAGGAGGGGGCGCCAACTTTAGATAAGGCCTTGGAAGTTATAAAGGCAGATTTGGGGTTTATTATTACATCATCTTGGAAATTTATGAACTACTTCATAGTCTGCACTTAGCTTTTGCTTCTGCATCAGCAATAGAGGACGAAAACCCTCATTTGCATACAAATATGAGGATGAAATCCCTCATATCTAAGCTTCGCAATTCCATTCAGAGGTTGCAGTGGTCATTCAGGATACGAGTGTTCATCCAATTCAACTAGGGCATCATATTCAGGGTTGTTTTAGTATCCCAGAACAAGTATAACTAGGACGTCTCCCTCTGGGAACGAATTTCAGTATTTAGAAGCAATTTGCATGTTCTTATCTTTTGTGAGAAAATTTGTATTCACACATTCTAGTGTTTTTATTAAAGTTGATTTGAAATAAATAAATAAAGTTTGTTTTCCTACATATTGGGGTGGTCGTTTTTTAATTAAAATCAGTTTGTTGCTATTGTCATAAAAGTTCAAATTTTTATACTACTTCCCTAGGGTTTGACAAAATATCCAGATTTGTTAGAAAGTATTTTTCAGGGATATTACACATCCCCATGTCTTTGAAATCCGTGGATGTCACCTAGATGGAGGAGATGCATTCCCACATAATGCTGAAACTTAAATTCTATATTATGGTTTGCTAAACCCTAATGTAGAGCCAATTTATAATTTAGCAAGCAAGGGATTAATGGACCACGTTAACAAAACAATGGATCACATCCCCACATAACACTGAAACTAAAATTCTACATTATGGTTTGCTAAACCCTAATGTAGAGCCAATTTACAATTTAGCAAGCAAGGGATTAGTAGATCACACCAACAAAACAATAGATCCTATTGAATTAAGAACAAAACTGCATACTTGTTCATGTGTGTAGTTCCTTGTAATGCGCCTAGAATGCTATTCAAATTTAGGGCTTACAAATTTTTAAATAAGGGTTAACTGAATTTTGTTGGATCGAGAGTATAATAATTTTACAATTTCTAAATTCAAGGGAAAACAAGGAACTACACACGTGAACAAGTATGCAGTTTTGTTCTTATTTTCAACCACACAAACTGAAAATGAAAATACAAAAAAGGAAATGACGGGGACTTAGTCCTCATTGTCTTCGTATGTAGCCCACCATTTTGGATCACTGTCACTTTGATCTCAAATGGCACAACTAGTTTCCATTGCCAATGATTACCGGTCTAGGCTTTAGTCATTTTGGATTAGCTGATTGTCACTAATGCGATTTCGTGGTCCTGTCGTTAGTGACTGATGAGAGGTTGCTAATCGACCTCCTTCCTCTGTTGCCTCCATCCTCCAGTGATGTGTTGCTTGCTGAGTGAGATACAACACGAAGCTCAAATGCACGTTGTTTTTTACAACACCCCACCCACACAAGATCGACAACCCCATTTCAAGTGGATGTCGAGTTCACTTGAAAATGTGTCCATTACTAAGAGAGAGATTTTGAATTTGTGCTTTACAAAACGACTCATAGATTAGCCAATATTTAATGTGGAATTCTACTTATTACAATTTGATGAATTCTACAGTATAATATTCACTATCACTTGACACCCCTTTATAAAAAGTTTGTCGCCACTAAATAAAAATGCTACCACTATTGGAAATGCTCTTCTTTTGTAGAATGTTACATCAGCCCATTACTAAATAGCCCCTCAAAATAATAAATCTCCCCTTTTTGTAACAAATTTTTACCATTATACGAAAACTTTTCCTTTGTAAATCCTCCCTTTTCAATAATAATAGGTCTCCTACTATAAAACAATTACAACCCCCTTTAAAAATTTGGAATTCACCACTTGCAAAATTTCACTTGTTTTTTTTTATCAAAGCTCACCTCCCTAGTCAGGCTATTTAGCGTTTCAAACACTTGAATACAAACATCAGCTGTATAACTTTTAGTAAACGACGCTAATAGAAAATCACATCTCTAAACTTTTGTTTAAAATATGCGTGGTAGGTGCTTGGGGAGATGGAGACTTGGCGAGTGTTGCGATGCTCTGAGGCAAGTTTTGAAACTGTCGGCCAAAGGTAGTATTAAGGGCAGTTTTAATGGATACGAGCTTGGAACAAGACTAAAGTTGAGCATCCAAAGTGAAGGAATTTCCAAAGCTGAGTGCAATGTTCACAACGAAACTTCTGCAAAGTCGATGGAGTTGCAAGATCCAATGCACTAAGAGACAAATGCAATGTGGAGCTTGAAGAATATGGAAAACTGTGCAAGAACAGTGAACATTGCAAAATTCAACAACGCAACTTGAAGAGTCAAATGGCCAATGTCAAAGTTGTGCAAAGTGCAGTTATTGCAACCAAGAATGACTTTCACTGCAAGCTGATTAGATTAACCAATGCAATGAAAAACCAATTCGAGTGAGTTCGAAGGATTCTGATTTGAGTGTGGCCAAGCTGGAATGTCCCCTTTCAGGGTAAAATTAGTACCAAACGGGTTTTCCCCAAAACCCCAAAAATAAAATTCGAAAGTATACTCAACGAACAATAAATTCCGAAAAAGAATGAATATTCAGTAATTTAATTCTCCAAACCCTAACACCTAGGGTAAAATTAGATTCCCACAAACTTTTTTGCAAAAATATAATAGATTGAAATTTATGACAACAATCAGCGGTGAATGCCAAAAATAAGATAATGTCCTGATTTTTATTTCAAACCCTTATACTAAAAATTGTAGACTTCTGAAATTTCTTTTTTGATCAAAATATCCGTAATCTAGAATACCCGAAAGGCTTAAAACATCCAAGAAGCCTCTAAGAACATAATCATGAAATATTTTTCCAACAAGGTTTTGAATGTATCTTTTTTATTTTTCACACCTAAAAACCAAGAAAATGCGTGTGTATGATTACAACAATTTTCTGATAAACGACATTCTGGGTGGTATGAAGAGGCCAAATGATGAATATGCAACCCGGAACCGAAGAGATCTTCCCACGGATGATGCCCTAAACATCAGTTTGAAATCTCACAGGGTGTAGATAGCCCTAGATATGGTTGCAAATCGTGTCTTAGTCCCTACTTGAAGTCTTGGTAGATGTCTCTCCACTGGCTGAATTTCTTTGTTTGGAATGCAGATCTGAAGCGGAAAATGTAGAAAATGTGCCCGAAAAATGTGCCCCAGCTATGAAAATCTGACATTTGCACCCAAATGTGACCACTGAATGAAGTCACCCAATAAATGTTGAGGGTTTTCGTCCTCAAATCTGAATTCTATTGAGGGGTTTCGTCCCCAATAGGATACCAAGAATGGTTTCCGTCCTCTATGGTTGAAAGTGAAAGCGGATGCATTGAACTCTCCAAAGTGAAATTAAATCAATGACCAAAGAGGCCAAATGAACCCCTCTTCACCTCCTTTTATACATTTTTGTCGCTATTTTTCAAGTGGGGCGTTCCATGTCGGATTAGTGAAGTAACTTTATTTTCTATTTTAATATTATTTTATTTTTTCCACCCACCCTTAATAATTAATTAAAGTCCCAGTACTAAGAATTACTTAAGTACTAGAATTAAATTATTGATTTCTCCTTTATTTTCCCTTCAGCTAACTGAATACAATGGAAAATAGGCTAAAAAGGAGTCTTCTACCTACCAGTATTTAAAAATACATTTAATTTTTATAATAATACTAGTAAGTTGCCCCTAGATTTTGAATTGTCCGGGCCCAACTTAGAAATATTATTAATGTCCTTCAATTTGAAAAAGGGGACATTACACAAGCAACTAAGTTGTCAATGTGGAAAGCGAGATATCAATGTCAACTGAGCAAACCCGTTCAAATACCGAGCCATTGTAAAAGCTCAAAGGCCGATGCAAGCCGTGGAAACGCCAATATTGATGCAAAGAGCTCGAAGCCAAGTTCTTTGACAATGTTGGTGTAAACTGGATTCAATCCAGAATCCAATGTAAATGCAAGATTGCATTGCAAAGGCCAACCCAATACAACTTAGATCCGAATACAAAACTAGGTGAATATTGAACCTTGATGTTGATGCAAACTGTAGACAACTGTAAATGAAAAAAATGATGCATGCAAATGCCGAGATGTCAAACCCTAGTGTTGGATCTGACTGCGGTGTGGCCTGGTCAGGAGGGTATGCAGCTTTAAAAAATGACAAGTATGACCAAATCAATGGGAGTACACAAATAATAAATATCTCTTAGGAAAAAAGAAAACCCTAACCTAAGCTAATACAAACTATATCAAATGAAGCTAAAACCATTCCTCATATTTTCATGACTTAGGGCAAATAAGCACTGCCCTTATTATCCTTGTAATCCTCCATCAGAGAAAACCTACTCTGATACCAAATGTAAGATTTCGTCAGAGTTTACTTACGAATCTAAACGTAGTTTGCACAATAATACTTTTCTTCTATGTTATTCTTGTATGAGAGATATTACATTTATAGGATCAAATCTCTAATCCTCCATCAAAGAAAACCTGCCTTGATACCAAATGTAAGATTTGGTCAAAGTTTACTTACGAATCTAAACATAGTTTGCACAATAATGTAATAACACAATAATACTTTTCTTTTATGTTATTCTTGTATGAGAGATATTTCATTTTATAGGATCAAATCTCTGTAACGTAATCTCCTACAATTACTCTCACTTCTAGACCATCATGAGAGTTATTACAACAACTCTTGTAACATCTATTATTAATATCTGCTAACTCACACGCATACTATTTCAAACTATTATTTGTTACTAACAACTCGTTACATTATTCTATGTACAATTATATTACTGACAAACTCACTTCCACGTGAGTATAATAAAATATTCCTAACATTAAGCTATATGTGACACAGTGCCAAAACTATTACATAATTCCTTTAATACGAGTTTGTAAAGTACAGAATGGGCTATCAGATATTACAATCATTACTAGTACCGTGAACGCCCCTAAAGCCGACATGCGCGAGTTCAACTTATCCTTTGAGATTACAAGTACAACCAACATTAAGAACTATAGTCATTCTTATGCATTTACCAAAAGAAACTCAGATGAAGGATCCAACAAGCGATTGCATGGCCTTGTACTGAATCTTCACCATGTTTGTAACAGTGTTACGTGGGGACGCGTCCCGGCCATGTCCTGGACGTCTGGGACGTCCCGGGGACTTGGGGATGGGGACGGGACGTTTCCCTGCCGTCCCCAAATTCCAAAAAAAAGGGGGACGTCCCCCACAAACCAGAAACGCGGGACGTCCCAGGTGCTTTGGGGGCTTCGTGACGTCCCCGAGACGTCTCGGGGACTTCACAACGTCCCCAACGAAATCTGCACTTTTCCAACATTAAAACATGTGAATTTCAGTTTTATAATACTTTTTTTTATATTTTTTTAAACTTTTAATACATTCTAGTAAAAAACAACATGCAGATTTCGCATAATTGCCATAAACTGCAGAAGTATTGTTGCTCCTCCATGTTATGTCTGATGATATGAAGTAATGGTCACAGGTCGAGTTTTATAAATTTTTAGTCATACACTATACAGCTAGTGTTTGTTAATTCTTTGCTGCTGGTTATCTCGAGATAGTTTATGGTTCTTTTTGTTTCAGCGATAAGGACATTTTGTTTGTTTGCTGCATCTTTAAGATTTTATATATCGCAAAAGTTTTTGCTTCAGACCCATCTGCATGTAGCAAGGATCAAAATGTATGTAATCCTATTCTCAAATATAAAATATAATAGTCACAATTTTTAAAAAAAGGAAAAAGTAGAGATTATAGTTTGTACAATGTTGTGGCATTCAAAAAAAATGAGTAATCTTTATACTTGCTTAATTTTCTATAAAGATATTGTAGTTTTCTGTGGACTTGCAGCAGACACTAACTAGATATAGCTAGCTTAGTCAAGTGTTAGCATTTGAAAATCATGAGAACAGTGTAACAGTTACTCTTGTTCTTGTTATGTTCTAATCAGTGGCTTTGTAATAGGTACGTCAACCACATATAGATGCAGTTACCCAAGTAGTAGATGCTGAAATCACGTTACAAAACGTATTAACTTTCAAAACATATAGATCTACTTAAATGGGAAACAGAAAAAGGTAAAATGAAAAACCTCAAATAAAGACTCTTACCTCTTAAATCCCTGTCGAAATCTTTTGAAGCTGATGCAGATGAATAATTGGATTAATCATTAATGGTTTCAATCTTCAAACTTTCAATTTTAAGTCTTAGTTTATTGAATTATTCATGTTATATTTGTAAAATTAATAAATTATATATATTTTTTATTAGCCGTCCACTTGCCGTCCCCCCGCCATCCCCCAAATTTTCAAAAAAAATTGCCATCCCGGAAACCCCGTCCCGCCATCCCGGAGTCTTAGGTAACTATGGTTTGTAACAAGAATATTGTGGTCAAGAATGGACTGAAGTCTGATATCATTGAATTTGTATACACAGGTTTCACCTATTTCCCGGAGTCTTGATGTGTCTTGGAATTTTCAAACATTTGAGACTGCTATAAATTCTAAAGTGGGTAATGACAACAAGGTCCATGATAGCATCCGAACCCTCATCTTCCTGCTGGTGCATGTTCAGGCAGTCATGTTTGCTCGATTTCTTCTCCTGCTTGTAGTTCACATTTGTCTTTCCAAGCGCTGTTGCTTTTACCTTTGCATGCACCGTAAATTTAATGCTAAATTTGGCAACTTTACGGAGGCCAGTCCAAGCGATAGGAAGAGGCTCAACACTGGTTAGAGTGAGGGGTTTCAGATGAGTGCTTATTTCAACAAGATTTGTGTGTGCAACTTATGCACGAGGCTAATATTAAAGGCAGATGGATTGTCACAGTAATTTTTTTCCATTCCTCCTATTTCGAGGGTCCAACCTCACACAAAACAAGCCTCCATTTCACATATGATTCAAAAATCCGGGGAACAAACTTTACATTAGATTGAATGCACACAATCCCTTGAAGATTGTTATCCTGTGTGACTAATCGAATTCTTAAGGCATCAGTTCTCCCTTTCAAATGCCCAAAGCCCTCTCTTCTCATTCATGGCCCTCAGAAGAAGGTCTCATTTGCAAACACTTGTTATAAAACAAGGTCCTAAGCTCCTGAAAATGCAAGTGTTATTCTACTCCACATAAGAAACTTAGTGTATCAGAGGAGATCAAAGTGCGAAGCAAAAGCTGAAGCAGGCTGTCACATACCAGATGGCTATAAAGAGGACGAGGAGGACCAGAAGACCATGGCCCTCATGGGCAAACAGCAGGAACAAGGGTATGTCAGCCATCAACTGGTCAGTTTCAATGCTAAGCAGGCCCTTGCTTTTCACTGATGGCAACAGGTACTCTCCAATTTACACAAATTGATGGTGAATAATCAGCTCTTTAACAGCCCTATCCGGGCAAAGCTTCCTCCTATTCCAAAACCCCATGTTCATGCTAATAGCCTTGTCAAGCTGGGTAATGCTGGTGCAAATGTCAGGAATTTCTTCCCACCCAATCCTACCCAAATTCCTTCTCACTAGAGGCTAGCTGTCCTTTAAGCCGCTCTTCGGCCCCATTATTTGAGCATGAGAACACCCCTCTGAAATCCTTTTTCCTGAATGAACTTTAGGGTCTCTAAGCCGGTATTATACTCCAGGAAACTCGGGCAGCAGTGTTTAAACTTTAAGGGGGTTCAACTAGCTTAAATTGCACATTATAGGCCACAAAGGAGGACACAATCCATGCCACTTTTCTCCCATTCATAGATGCCAATGGCCATCATGAAGGAATTAAACAACAAGATTGTCCCTCTCCCTTCCTGAAATTTGCTGGAGCAATACATTGGGTATTTGGTCAATAACAATCAGCACCTGGTGGCCAGAAATCAACACCTGGCGATTGGTAATCAACAATAACAAAACCTTATTGAGATAATGGGGAGACGTCTAGAGGCCATGGAAAGTATCGTTATGCCAATTGTTCTTCACAAAATGTAAGCTCGAAGATTTGCAGGTTCTCACGATGGTTCGACTTCCTGCCAGAAATAAGGCTACGCAAGAAGGAAGCTTGGGTGCAGATAATATCAACATAGAGGCTCACCCCCATTCTAGTCTCGTGATCAGTGGCTCGCCTTGGGAATTCTGCCTGTCTACTCAGGAAGGATCTGCAGAGGTGGTGGTGAAACCCTCACAAGAGCATAACAGAAGTGCTTCAAGGGCCTGCTAGTTGATCTTGGGATGATGCTTTGGGCTGTTGATGCCGATAAATGTTGCAGGGTTTTGAATGTTCTATTTGGAAAGTTTAAATCATGGACAATACTTTGTTGATTAAGAGATTGCTTGGTGCATCTCATAAAAACTTCAATTTTAGTAATTACTTTTAATAGTGGTTTACTCATTAATGTTTTTCAGTGTTTGGATGGTTCTGTGCTTCAGTACGACAGAGGCATAGTTTATTTTTGGTGCTTTTTTGAGATGCAAGACGGTATCTTTAAACTATGTTTCATTTTCCTCTACTAGCTTATGAGATTTTGTTTGTGCTCTTTTACTTTTACCTTTTTAATACATATGATGCTGACCCTTTTTCTGAAGAAAAAAGCATCTCCAACTGCACCATGGGACATTAACTAAATGCCAATAACTCATGTATCATTCAGGCCTATGGGGAATACCATAAAATATATTGGAGTTTCTCTTAACAAATTAAAGATTCAGCTAATAGCAGCTTCTGGGAATGTTAGAATGTTCAGTATAATGGTCATAAATGTAAGTCAAGTACTGATATTATAAAAGTACATTGACATAGGTTGGTCATTTCTCTCTCTATATATATATTTTACCCATTTTATTTCTGATTTGAATGATGAACAGCACATCATACCTTTCTATCTTCATTCCTGAGTTTTTCTTCTTTGTCTGTCTCTCTCAGTAAGAGTCATGGAATATGAATTGACCATTACATAATAATCAGAATAGCAGGAACTAAAAACCAATATGCAAAACAAAGGTTTTTGAAAGTGTTCAAGAATGACACAACTAACAATGGAGGCATGGAGAATACTAGTCACAGGAAAGTAATTATTGGTCCATAAATTCATAGAGTAAAAAATGAAAGTTACAGTCTATATTATGAATTTCTCACTTCATGCACAAAAATAAATGCAACAGTACAATACAGTAACCTGATTTTTAATCGGTAATTGCACAATATTATATATATATTATATAATATATATACGATTTATATTATGATTTCTAACTGCTGATTTCTTACCCAAAATTTCTAATACACAAAAATCGTGCCCTAGTCTACAACTTGCGGATAAATCTGCCCTTTCCTAACCTAATTTGAGAGGATTTTTAGCTGAATCACGATTATAGTCGTGCGCCCTAAAATCACAACTGTATTTTCTTTGTTTATCCCTTTGAAGATCATGTTTTACCTTTTCCTTGTGATTCCAGACCGCATTTTCTGCAAAAACTTGTGCCCTAAATCACGTTTTTCCCTGCAAACATCTTATTTTCATGCTCTAACTGCATGAAGATCCCTCAAAAATCTTTCAAAAATGGTGACTTCTTATTATCGTGCCCTAATACTTTGGAATGCCCTAAATTCCTTTGAAAACATAGCAAAAGTTGTGCCTTCGAGTGGTGTTTTTATGGCTTTTTTTGCACCTTTGCAATGACATCAACTGTATTTTGTTCTTGAAGCCTCACACAACCATGTTCTCTCAACTTTTGTTCATCCTTAGTTCGTGCCGTGAGCTTTGATACCAATGTTAGAAGATGTGAACAGAGAAAGAATGAAGAGAAAACCGGAATGTACACCTTGTAGATTGCGTGTCTGTCATTTTATTATGCAAGAGATAGTTACAAAATGCTTGAGGTGGTTATAACTGATCATTACTAAATACATAATTAATAGTGACTTAATTATAAAAGGTAAGCCTTATATTCTAATACTACAGAGCCCGGTGTTTTAAGCTTGGACTCAATCTTGTATAGCTGTGATATTTATTTTATATGAATATAGGCATGAAATCCCCATTGTAATATTAGCTATTGTTTGAGATTCTTCTAAACTGCAGAAATCAAGATATTTACCGACTCATGTGATTCTCAACACACGTAGCTGTTTTTTGGAAGGTAATTGGTGTGGAATGTTCTTCTGCAGATCCTGATGTGTTAAGCTTGTATAAAAGCATGGACTCTAAATTGGAGATTGGTACAAGAGTTGCTACAGAGGGGGCTACAAGACCAACTACCACTAAGAAAGCATACAAATCAGCAAATTATAAAAGATGGGGCCGTTCAAATCCATTTTTACGATTTGGTCTGCCACTAATTTCTCTCACGGTATTAGGGGCAGTTGGTCTTGGTCATCTTCAACAAGGGAGGTAAGTTGGGCGTTTGCTCAAAATTGTCCTCCACATTATTCAATGTTCATACTTTTCTCCTTTCTAATGAGCTATATAGAAATTGTCTGATAATAACATTTTTAAGTGCTTCCTGAGCAGAAAGGACATGGAGAAGGTGAGGGAAGATCGTGAGTGGGAGGATATTGAAATAACCAAAGCACTTTCCAGAGAAGGGCCACTTGGCAAATCTATGAGCCCTAAATCCAAACCAATAAATTTAGAAGACGAATTGAAGGTAAGCATTCAACCTGCATTGTATGCCAGCGAATGATATCATATATTTGTAATTGCATTATTGTGTGTTTATATTAATTATCTAACAGAGTTAAATAATGACATGGGCCCTGAGGCTCAGAAACTATGCATGATATTATTTGGTCTGTTCTTACGAGAATTGATTTAGAATTTAAAATTTTAACATTCAGATTGGTAAGGGTCTATACGTAGTTGTCGAACACTGAAAAAATAGTAGAGGTATGCTGAAAACATGTTGTGGGGAAAGGAACGAGTTAAAAACATTAAGGGAAGATAATCTTTCCCAATGTCATGTTGTTTTGTGTTAGAATAGGCTTTCTGCTGGCATGTATTGATTTGTAGAGCTTTTTGTGCAGGCCTTGCAACAAAAAATCGATATCAACAATTTTGAATATAAAAAGATTCCCAGACCAAAGGAGACTTAGTGACCAAAAGATGGCCACTGATCAGTATAACTGTCTGTAATAAGTACGTTGTTAGGTTGCCAGTAATGATTGGATGACTATGGCAGGTTATGCAGGATTTTTGCTCTTGAAAATTATCTTGTACGTATTCCTTGCATTATTGTTCTGAATTCACACCATTTTTGCATGTATCGGTGTAAAATCCAGAAGATGATATTTATGTATAACAGTTTTGTTCTTCGTTCTTGTATAATATACATAAAAAGGTTATTGCTTATTTGAATTTACTATAAGCCTCTCCAGCTAAGGCATATATCAGATATTAATCAAAATCAGCACATAGCAGACATTGAATTTTGTAGGAAACATGGCAGTTGATGAAGCAGTGTTTACTTCAAACTTGTGTGCAATTCGTAGTATCAATTATGTTGTAAAAACTTTCTACACAATATCCAATATTGTTTTTGCTTTTTGCAATTTCTTCCGGAAAAAGAACAAAGATGCCTTTGAGATATAGTTTTTTTTATATTAGCTATTGGTGAAATTTAAACCAAGAATCAATACCACACTTTGCCATAGATAACGTTGATCGTATTTCTATTCTAATATTGTAAGGTTCTATAGCAGTAATTTTTAATTCATTAATCTGGGACCACTTATTGTTGACATAATTAGTGACCAATAAAACTGAGCCTACTTCACTTATCATTATCTGTTCGTATTTGGGTTTTCTGCATACATATGCAAGCAATGTAGAATAATAAGTGCGTGAAAGTGAATTGCTTGAACTCGTTCAGGATCGCCATATCAAAATATTCATCGATGGCTACTATGACCATGGAAATATGTGCCAATATTTGGATTGGTGAATATTGATTTATTTTGAAATGTATTATTTTTTGAACCGATGGGTAAAGTTCCATTGTTAGTGTCCTCTTTGTATAATTCCTGATCTGTAATTGGCAATATCTGTCCTTCATTAGGCTGAGTGGAATAGTTTTTCTCTTTTCACACCATTAAACACGAGGGATCAATGATTACTTTTTTCATTTGTGAAACATTTGTTGCAGCCCCAAGCAATTCATTGATGCAGTTATCAGCATCCCTTTCATTCAGACTAATTCTGAATGTGAAATATTTAATTTACAACATGTGAACTCTTTCAATTGTTTTAAGGGTGGCATTTTTATACAGCTATTCCATTAAATTTAAGTGTAAAGAATGAATACAATCCACTGAACCGGAAAAAAAATCTATTAAATTGGTAGGTTTCAAAGAATTTTAGATAAAATTATTTAGCATTTAAAGTTTGCATGTAATATACACATTTAGGATTTCCTATTGCCATCAGCATGTAGAATTGTTTTTACATGTAGAATTGTTTTAACCGCCTCCTATTTTAATCAATATGATGTCTTTGAGTTGTTTATGAAGAAGCAAGAAAACGTCTTAAAAGAGAGTACTGTTAAACACGCCTCCAGAAGAATGAGTTTTTTATTCGAATGTCAAAACCATTCTCATATTGCTAATGCAAATAGACAAACAGAGCATCATGAATGAGCTGGCAGGAGGTGAAACTTATAATTTTCACTTAAACATGCACCTTTTTACCGTCCTCAAGATATTTGCCTTTTACAATTAAGTGTCAATATATACTGAATATCAAATTTATAAGGATTACTTCCATTTTACTATATCAAGTTTATATTATATAAAGTATCATTTAGTAAGACGAGAGATAAATATTCCAGTCAAGGTTAATAATCAATTGCTAGTTATATACCTAACTAGCTACTGTAAATTCTTGTTTTTCTGATATACTGGAGCATGAAAATCCGTACATAATTATACTCGCAACTCAAGTTTACAAATGTATTCATGAAGCATATAGATATTTAGGTTTTGGAGGATCAAACATCAAATTTTGAGTGGATTTTTGGTGGGTGTGTGGACATCGATAACTAGATGTTACAATCAAATTAGCTTATTTTGACATCATATGGTTGAAATTTGGCGAAAATTCAGTTTGTTGAATTTTGTACATTTGAGTAGTTATATAGGCAATTTTTGATCTGAAACTCATTGAGAGCCTTTGCTACTTTATAAGGGTGCTGCATGTCAATTTGATATATGTTCTCCATGAGAGTGACATGCCTACTTCCCTTTTAGCACCAAAGGCTAGAAAGGAAGGTTGTGTGTGGGCAACCTAGATAGAGTTCTGCACAAACGGGTTGTACAATGCCTCTCTTGAAAGGAGCTCCATAATGGATTGTGTCAGTCTCCCAAAGGTTAAATCTCACCAGGTCTTGATGGTCAAAGGATTTGTTAGGAATAGCTCAAAGCGATGGTAGTGTCTTTTATTTTGAGGGTGTTTCTTGGTTCGTATTATAATGGGAAACCATGGCTTGAGGAATCAATCACAGGAATCCGTTTTAAGATTCTACGAAAAAAGAAATTTATTAGAACACATGTTTCATTACATAATGTTCACAATGCCACACATAAATATTCGGCTATGAATTTCACTTGCAAACACTCGAGCTTAAAATTAATAGAAAAATTGCAGACTTTAGTCTTACACTAATCTACTCTAAAAGGGTATAACAAGGTGTAAAATATGATTAGGGTTGGGAGAAAAGAGAAATAAGTTTGCAGGTTGCAAGGTGACTTCCAATTTGTTTGAACATCAAGATCTAATAAACATGCCTGCAATCATACCAGTATGCGCTCGATCAAGAGACAAGCAAGTGCAAGAGTTTGAGGGAATCAATTGAGGAGATAAAGTGAGCACAATGTCGTTGGACATGCATGAGGTGTGATCTGTCGCACAATTGCAAAATTGAAAGATATTGCAAGTAATAAGCATAAAGAGATCCTTTAACACTCTGGTGAATTAAAACAAACATACACAGTTGTAGAACTTAGGCCAAAAACTATAAAGACAAATGAATTATGAGATAGAGCAAATGGATAAAACCCCTCAAACTTTCCTATTCCAAATTCAAGAACCAAGTTATAAAGTCTTTCAATTAGGTATTTCTAGGAAAACTCACGTTGAACAATGTATTATGAACATTAATGGCAGCGACCAATTGCACAATCCAAATTTGACAAATTAAATGAAGGGTGGTTACATTTTTAAATCCAATTGAATGTCAGGTGTGCGATCTAGAAGTGTTTTGACATTTTGATTATTCTCAATAGTTTTCAAAAGATCTTCATTAAATGCTACTGAGTGCTTAGGATAAGCCTAGATATATATGATCTTGTTGGTGACATTCATTGCTATGTGGTGCTCTAGGGAAGCGTCTGCCCAGAAGTCATACTTCTTATTTAGTTCGCTACCTTCCATCCTTGACATGGCATGTCCAAAGAGGTATATTTAACTTCCAAAGTTGACAACTGGCCAAAATCTTGAATTTCTAACAAAGATGTCAGAAATTGTGGCTCCATTGATTGTGAGCAAGTTTTGTCTTATCAAATTGGATCTTTTTGTTGTTTTCTTTACATTGCATTCTGCGGTGTGTGTGGGTATACTGATTTTACGCAATGGTTGCATGCTTTGTTTTGCATTGGTGGAACTTGATTCTTTGTTGCACGACACCAATCTTTTCATCCTACATAAGGCAACACTTTGCAGATTGTGGGGATATTGCAGCTTTTACACACTTCCATTTTTTTGCTATTGTGTGGTCTTTTTGGGTGTTGCAAATGCGTGTTCAATACATGTGCTCACAAATGAAGATGTGGAGTTAGTGTCATAAACGATCAATTAAAACATCGGCAAATATACTTACAGTGTGTGCATTATATCAACAAGCATTTTTTTTTTTTTGTTACTTAATGCAAGAGTGTGCGCTCTCCGATAAATCATAGCTTTGTGTGGCATAAGCAATGTGATTACATGCAAAAGTGTGTGCAAATCCATACTTAGAAGAATCCCTAACACTTCCCTTTGCACATTCTTTAAGAGATATCCCGAATGCGTGTGTAGTATCTGCGCACCTTAAATCTTGAAGAAACAAAGTGTTAGGTGTCAAATTTGCCCAAGCAGGTGATGTATCATATTAAATATACTTGTGCCAAAGAATTATAAGGTCGGGGCAGGCTATGAGGTATAAAATGTACCAAGGATGAGTTGCAGAGCATTTCAGTTACACAAAGTATATGACCAACCATAGTGTGAAGGAATGGTATTGCATGAGCCACATGGTGAGCTTACGCATCATAGAGCATTGTGATGTTGCAAGACTTGTGGTATAGCCACACAATGAAGCACAAATTGGTTGAATGCGAGAGATTGTAGAATGCTCAGGGGGCTAAAATGGGTAACACCAAGACAAATGGGAAGGCTATGGAACTCTACACACTAACTTCAGTGGCCTGTGAACTGAGAGATAAGGATTTGCAAATCTACAGTGTTGCGAAACATTGCACAACGTTTTGCATAGACTGTGAATTGAAGGGGATATTACGTAGAGGCCAAAGGATGCATTTGTAAAGGCCGTGAAGGCACAAAGGCAAGAGGGGCGCAATCAAATATGGAAAAAAAAACAAGTTAACGCTTATAAATAAGGAATTGCAAGGTAGATGAAAACTAAGTTTGAGCATACCCAAAGTTTCCATTAATTCCCCTATGAAATTAGGGACATGTTGTGGACACGACAAAAAATAACAACTCTGTTGGAGAATGCCCCTAAGCATTCTTATAACGAAGTCTGAAGAATCCAAAACCTCTAGTTTACCTGCAATAAAATCAACAAGCACGCTTGAAAATATTGCATTATCAAGAGAAGTGCAAAATGTAATAGCTTAACTTTGAGATGCAACATACTATATTAAAACACCTTCAAAGAGTATGATGTGTGTTTGTGAGTTCGTTTACCCTTCCTTAGATGCTTTCTAAATTAGCTTGGAGAAACTCGCTTGGCGATGCTTGTTGCACAAGTTTTTTTTTGTTTATTTTTTAATGAGTGGAAGGGAGGGGAAGGTTGAGATATTGCTCTGTTGTCAGCGATGCGTTTATACCCCCCAACAGAGATACCTTTGGTTCCACTCTAGGTTATTTTGCACTGTCAATTGGGCATCCATAGCCCCTGTGGAGATTACCTTAATTCCCTTTATGCAGATAAATGTTTTGAAACACTTTAATTTGAGACATTTCTCTTTTCATTTTCTTTTGCAAGGATTGGAAACCAACTTAACCAGGTTGTAGGATGGGCGGAGACAAGTAGCGTGCAAATGAGAGCTTTACATATTACTCATAGGTAGTTTTAAGACATGTAATGTGCATGACTCTCTTTGAGTGCAGAATTTTTTCTAAATTTGCATTACAACTTTAAAATAAAGATTAAACACTTATATTGAAAGTGTAAAACAATCAAATTAGCTTATAGACACCCGTTGCAAAGTTTGTTAGATGCCATGAAATCGATACAATTGCGTAAGGGAGGTTTAGCATTATCCACCATCGTTATTTTAACACAACAAGAACAAGAGTATAAAACATAGTGAAAAAGAGGTTGGGGACCAATTTGTTGTTAGCGGAAGCTTGTGAGAGGAACAACCGACACTAGGGCTTACATGGGTCACATAAAACAAACTACAAAGCAAAGAACGAAGGCAACTACAAAAGAAAACCTAGAAAGTAGGGGAAATTGTATACAAAGCCGCGGGCTTACTCTAATATTTGTGTGTGGTACAATGTAGACGTGGCACAAGGGGACTCAGGGGCGAAAGTAGTGTTTGAAGAAGCACCCATTGATTGGCAATGTCACATCCTCTCTCTCTAGGTACTTGAGCTAAAAGATGTTATCATCTAGGAGTTTTGTAATTTGGAAGAGGGCAAGCCAAAGTTTGTCAAATTTAGTGTGTGGCCCCTTTTTTTGTGTGCCTTATCCCAAAGTAGCACCCGGTCAATTATTTTGAAAGCTTCGAATTTAGTTTTTTTTGTCAAACCAATGTTTGACGACCTCTTGGTGCCTACTGAAGTATGTTTAGGATGTATCCGGTTTCTCATCTAGCTACATGAGACTAAGGAGTCTAGCCTCAATTTCATCATTTCCCCTAAGTATTCTTGTGTGAATTTTAGTGCGGGATTTTGTAGGTTCACTAGAATAATAGGGTCTAGGTCATAAACTAAATGGTAATGGATTGTGCCTAACACAAATTTGAGTCTCATTATGTTTGACCTGTAAGGGCTTATTTGCACTGATTATGTTAGTCTCTCAAATTTTTATCTAAAATATTCCTAATCACATCGTACAAGTTCTTTTTTCATGGCTCAACTAACCCATTGCCTCGTGGATAGTAGTTAGAAGAAAATTTCAAATCATTTTATGATCATATGTCTAATAAAGAAATTGTGCATAAGCAAAAACAAGTTCATTGTCACATCACTTGAAATCAAATGATATGCCTAACAACATCATAGCCTTAGAGAGGTTGTTCCATATGGATCACCCAAAGAAGGAAATACTAGAGTTGCCCCATCTACAAGCACACAATATGAGTCTCACAACTTGGGGGAGCACGATGATCCAAGGAACATGTTGTTAGGAAAGTCATGCATTACACAAGAGAAATAAGACCTTTTGTGTGCACTCAAGTGCTACAAAGACCATATCATGGAGCGAAAACGACCTCAAGATCTTCAACCCCTCCATCATAACACACACCATCCCATTATATCCTAGATCAAAACCATTATGCCAAAGACATATGCTTGTCAATGCTTTGTTGGAACCTCTAAGATTCAAAGAAGTGTACAAGTTGTGCCCACATATCATATCGTGTTTGGTACTCAACTTTGGTCGCAAACCTCAATACCAATTTTTGAGAAGAGCGGGGAAATCCACCATTGCGTGGAATTCCACAATTTGAATAAGACATCTCAAAAAGATAACTAGCCTTCTCGTCTCTTGATGAGGTGTTTCAGATTGTGAACAATGCTTAGATGATGTCTTTCCTGGATGGATCAATATACATGGGATAGCCACACTTTTTTCCAAAAATTGTGTTGTTAATGCTATGGATCTATGCACAATGCTATAGTGATGCCTTGAGCATGACATCTCCCTAAATCCAAAGAAGTGTTATCTTTGATGTCACTAAAGGTAAGCTATTAGGACACATCATTTCTAAAAAGGGTATATATGTTGATCCAAACAACAGTGAATTCATTATGAAAACCCCCCTCCCTTATGGAAAGAGGGAATAAAAAAAACTTTAGAAAAGTAGCAAAGTCAACCATGAGAAGTAAAACAATATGCCCGAGAGAGGTCTTAATATCTGTAAACACTCAATTTTTGTAATTCTATTTTTTGACACTACTCTACACATTGATCTTTCTCAAATAATTGCACTTTACACATTCTCACCCTGTACATCCCTAGGTCTCTTGTCTAGCTTTCTTCTTCGTACACACTCATCTATCGACAATTTTTGAGAATTGAATTCACGAAACTTAGTAAGAAACTTGGGATGTCTTCAAAATAAATTCAACAATCATATAAAATAGCACATCCATCACCAACATGTCCTCTACTCAATAATCCCCTTGATGTCACAATCGAATAGTTAAAAGTAGCTCCCAATTCACAAGTGACAAGTAGTAAAATTTGTCAAGACAGTTGTGCAATTCCAGGTCAAGGTAAAATATCAAATAGAGAATTCTTGGGCCAACTATACAGTTAGGCATAACTAGCACCAGAGGACGTCACTCAAAGTGGGAGACAAGATATGGTTGTATTTAAACCAAGAAAGACTTCAAGGACAAGTAATAAAACTCATATCTCAAATATATAAATCATACACCATCATGAACAAATTGGGAAAAACACTTTCAAGCTTGATCTACCCATTTCATGAGGATGCTCTCAATTGAAAATTGCAAAATCTTCCACTTATAAGAGGCATTCAAGCCAAATGAAGAAGAAGAATATCAATTGCTACCTTCCTTAGACGAGTCTTGGATTCTCAAAGGGGGTTGGAGAAGGATATGGTGTTGCAACAAAAGCTCAAAAAACACAGAGGATCACAAAAGAATTAGCAAGTTACAGAAAAAGGCAAGCAAACAAGAAACTCAAGGGTGGGTGTAAGAGAGTTGTTCTCACATCTCCTACATTATTGAGCTTTTGTGGGACCAAAAAGGCTCGGAGAAAAAGAAGCATGATCCATTAGGATTCAAAAACGTCATCACCAACCAATCACATAAGATAAAAGTTCCAAAGTCAACAAGACTCGTAAGAGAGCAAACCACAACTAGCTATAAAATTGCCGCTTCATGTGCCACAATGCCAATTATGCAACTGACACTTCATGCGCCACAATGTCAATCATGCAACTGCCAATTCATGCACCACAATTGTGAAACAATCACGAGCAGGGCCGACTTAAAAGTCAGCGCCCTAGGCGATAGTTTGAGTGGGCGCCCTCCTCAAATATTTATTTAATATTTTTTTTCCATATAGTAAATAAATAAAATATGTCTATATTTTTGTATTTTTAAATTTACATCATGGTCATAATAAAATAATAATAAAAATATATTATTAAATTATCACGGAAGAATGAAAAATATACTCTGGATTGAAAAATTTAATTGTAGGAGATGCTCAGAATGCAAAAAATACAATATTTTGTACAAAGCTTCTTACAAGTCTAATTTAGCCTTATCTAGTAGGTGATATGAACTCTATTCTGAAATAAAGCACCATTTTTTTTTAAAGAAACAAAAACGTTTATGTAGCTCCCATGGTTTTGTGAAGAGTCATATTTAGACTAGGCCTACAAATTCCTTCATAAAAATAATAATAGAAAATTTCCCCACAAAATTAAGAATAGAAAATTAAATACTTGTTTCCTTTAATTAAACTCACATCTACTAGATACACCAACAACATTACAAAAAATACATTAACCTTTTTCTAAAACAAATTACACACCTATATAATGTGGAGCTATATCATAGAATGGGTAACAATACCAAAAAAAATCATGTGCTTATAAATATGTGATATTTTATTTTACTTCAAAAAAAATTTACAAAACTTTTTTATATGTATGCGTGAAATTTATGTTACTATACAATAATATCTATAAATGGGTTGATCAATATTAAATCTTCAGAAAATTATTTTAAAGTTAAGTTCTAAAATTAACAAAAAAAAAAAAATTAGATTCAGGGGCCCCCTATGGTTGGCGCCCTAGGCAACTACCTAGTTTGCCTAAGGCTTAATCCGGATACAATCAATTTCACTCCTATGGAAAGGAAAATGTTGTCGACTACCTAAAACAAAAACGACTCTCCCAATCAAGTTGATTGTTGGGACTCCCTAGTGCATTTGAGGGCATTCCAAACATTAGAAATAGGATATTGGAATCTAGGTAAGGCATCAATGATAATGATGAGAGAGCAATTCATTACATATAATTGGTTGTAAAAAAACAATGTAATGGAAACACAAGCATTGTTTTTAGTAATCTAGAAAGATCAACAAATACCCAACCCAGAGCTTCAAAGAGCAAGGCTAACACAAGGCAAGCACCATCGATCAACCTCATTTGTTACAACATATACCAAACCCTCAACATATACTAAGCCCTCACATATGTTGTAAGTGAATCACAAAAATTGAACCTTAGACTTGGCCACCAAGTGTGGAGGCCAGAGCCGTGGCAAGGTGAACCAACTCTGGGGGCTGATGCAAACACAAGCATCATTAATAGCACGTTGTGATTAAAGTAAGACATTAGTGACGAGAACAGTTCATACATGTAATTAGTTGCAAAAGGAACATTGTAATTGACGCACGAAGAGTGCAAATTAGGAGCAAAATAATTGAGTTCGCATGTTCTAGACTCAAGTACTTATTCCATTCTCTACCAGTTTTCTCCACATTAAGGTTTTCCTGGGGATCATGTTTCGTGTATATTGTCTTATTCTTGTTTCCATTTGTTGAACGTTGTGATTTTGCAGTCTTTTACATAATTGTACTCACTTATAGAAACAAAAAACATTTTAGATCTAGCTCATTAAGACATTTCATCATCTCAAGCAAAATGTTGAAGCAAAACGTAAGTGTGTTCTGTAACATTTAAAGTATATTAATATAGACCTAGCTCATTAAGTCATTTCATCATTTCAAGCAAAACGTTGAAGCAAAACAAAAGTTTATGTTCTGTCACATTTAAAGTAGGTAATCCTGAAAGTTTACAGATCATTAATTGTACACCTTAATTCATTTTTTGTATGTATATCATGAATTAGAAATATCAATTACACCAGCAACACCATCTTAATAATATCAAGTCTTGCGGTGTATCATGAATTAGAAATGTTTATCAATCATTAGAAATGTTTACCAAGGCAACGTTTCTTCCTTGTTGACAAAAAAAAATAAGAAGCAGCTGCTCTTTATATCAGTAAACCAGTATTTATTACATAAATAAGAAAAAAGTTGAAGCAAAACAAAAGTTTGTGTTCTGTAACATTTAAAGTATAACAATTTAGATCTAGCTCATTAAGTCATTTCATCATTTCGAGCAAAATGTTGAAGCAAAACAAAAGTTTATGTTCTTTCACATTTAAAGTAGGTAATCCTAAAAGTTTCAAGATCATTAATTGTACACCTTAATTCATTTCTTGTACGTATATCATGAATTAGAAATATCAATTACACCAGCAACACCATTTTAATAATATCAAGTCTTGCGGTGTATCATGAATTAGAAATGTTTACCAAGGCAACGTTTCTTCCTTATCAACAAAAAAAATATGAAGCAGCTGCTCTTTATACCAGTAAACCAGTATTTATTACATAAATAGAAGTCATAGTTTTTATTAGTAATTAAGTTAAGAAGGCATGTTTTAGCTTTTACAAGCAAATGATATTACGATACTTCATTTGTGCTCAACTGAAATTTACCATTACATGCAAATCAAAATACAATTTTTAAATGTATTACCCCTGCAATCACAAAGGAGTCGTATTCGGTCTTAAACGATGATAAGTCAGTTAATCGCATGCTTGAATGGACACCTGAAATCAAATGCCAATACCTCATGTTCCTACCCGCACGGTACCCCCATGTTGAGAGAAAGCAGCCCATTTTAGCACCAAAACTATTTGAACAGTTAAAAACGAAGTTGAGAAACAAAAAAGAAGTTAGTATCTAACGACAGCAGAAATCAATTCACAGAAAGCAACTGTAAAAGCAAAATACTAAAAATAGTCGGGATAGAAATACTGGGGGAAAAGTGAGAAGGCAGACTCTAAAAAGTAAGGAAAAGCTAAAACAAAAAAGGAGAGGATAGGAACAGAGGTAAACCACAACAGTAATATGCACCAGAGATTACGTCAGACACTAGTAATGTGACCACAAATTAAGGGTTCAAGATCAACATTACCAGTGCTCAGGCTTATAGCCTAGAGACAAGCTGATGTTAGTCAAGTCTTCATATGGAGGTTTCCCACAAACCAATGAACATAAAATGCAAAAGATGATGATGGAAAAACAGGCAGATAAGTGGACAGGGGGAATAAATCATGAGTGGACAATAGGCAAGGGAATAAAACAAAAAGAGTAATAGGTGGATAATAAGTCGGGGAATAAAACTAAAAGAGCACAGTTAGTCCCATATAAGATTTAGAACACACTCATGAAAAGCAAAATTTTGAAGTGTGTCAAAAAATTAGAACTAAACCCAATTAACCTTACAGCCCCGTCTTCCCTAGGATTATTACAGGAAGCATCTCCATTCCAAGTAACTCAAGATAAAGATTTCCTGATATCAAGTGCATGCCAAAGCCTGAAACAAGAAGATGACACTTAGCAAGAATTCACCCACAATGAATAGTAAATACTTCCATGTAAAATATATATGTTGCGTACAATTAAGTGACCTCACCATCACACTAAAGCCACGGCCTCTGGTGCATTATCCTTTTTGTTCACGTCTGAAGTGTTATTGCTGGATTTTGAGCCAAACCTAAATCAAATCCATATTTAGACTTCTGATGTGCAAAATGGGCTCCCAAGTGAAATTCCAATCGTAAAAATTAAAAAAAACTGAAATTTTCCTACAGATTACAAGCTGATATTAACAAAGAGAGGAAAGCCTACAGTTTACCTTGCAGCCCTTGCTTCCCTTTTCTCTACTTCAGCAGAATCACATTTAATGCCCATTCCAAACCTCTCCAAACGAGCTTTCTTCTTTGCCTCTTCATCCAGAACAGAATTTGATGGAAGCCCAAACCTATTAAAAATAGGATCAAAATATTATCATGCTGTGCACTAAGCATATTGAATGAAAACGGTAAGTTTATAAATTACAGGTGCGGAAAAGCTGAAAAGTTATATAAAGTGACCAAGATAAGAACCTCTCAGCCCTAGCTTTTCTCTTTTTCTCCTCCTCTAAACCAGATGAGCTAGTCCCTAGCTTGTCAGATGACAATCCACCAAATCTGTAGACAAAAGGAAAAGAAATGTAATTAGGTAAAGGCAATGTTAAGAAGAAAAAAATCACATAACTGTATATTACTCTTTTTAACTGGTACACGATCTGAAATAAGCCAATCACAAACAAATGTGGCCAGAAAACAAAGAAAACTTATCACTGACCACAGAATACCAAACATGATCAATGTGGATGCATATTGCATCCTGTAAACAAGAGCTGTGATAAAACCCGAGTTTGAAGTAAACTTGGGAAAACAAACATGCAAGTAGAGATTAGTACATTGCAAAGAAAAATATGATTTGTACGCAAATTTACCAACTGAACAAAAGGAATCAACTAATTGAAAAGGACTTTTCAAGAACACGGTTAGATGCAGACAATTCTGTAATATCGAAGCTAAAATGTACTTAACAGATCACAATATAACCATTACATACTGCTATTAAACCCTGCTCTGATGCAAAAAGGATCTTCTCGCAACTCTCAAGGGGTCACTGAAGAGGAGAGGATCCACCACCATGGGAGAAGAAGATCTACCATTATGGGAGTCGAATTCAAAAAAGATGATCACCCTAAAATTATAAGATTGAAAAAGATTTAAAACATGCAAGCACCAGAAAGGGTGAATGAAACAAATTTTTCATTGGCCATAACAGAATCAGAAGCGTGTCAGAATCTCCATGTGTTGTGAAAAAACACAAGTTCGTCATATGCAACATACAAGCCAACAAAACATATGAAAGAGAACAATCAAAACAAAATAGTTATCACTTTATTCGAAATTTAAAAATACAATTTTATCCATCAGTATGACTGCCAATTATGATTATATATGCTAAAGAAGAGGATAAATTTTCTTTTCATTTTTTTTTTGTTGGCCCAAAGATAAAATTTATTCTGTTGTTAATGATTGGCTTTCTTCTTTCTGGAAAAGGTGCGTCCTATATTGCATTTGCCTTATATCCATCAACTCTTGGTTTTTGTCTCAAGAGATTTTTCCTTTTTTGTTGACAAAAAGGAATTACCTGAAAATTTTACTTGCAGCGCATGGTATGTCACAGCTAATCAGGATACAACAAATGGCCCATTCTTGTACACACAATGTAACAAATATAATACCATTCCAAACACACAGAACCAACCCCAATAAAAATCATTTATTAGAAAATCCCTTTATTGAATGCAGAATATAATTATAATTCCATGTACAGCCAGCTATTCCCTGCTTGTAACAGATATAATTTGAAACACACAAAACCAACCACAACTGAAACCAGTTGATTAAACCATCCCTTGAATGTATGCAGAGTGTAATTAGTATTCATACAATCCATGTACAGCCAGTTGTCTCCAGCAAAAACCCAGGGATATTCCCTGCTTGCAACAGACATAATATACAATCCAAACACACCAAACCAACCACAACCGAAACCAGGTGATTAAACCATCCTTAGATTGTATGCAGAATGTAATTAGCATTTATTCAATCCATGTACAGCAGCCAGCTATCCCCAGTAAAAACCCAGGGGTATTTCCTAGCGTACAATGCAAGGTAGATAACTGTAACAGTACTGGGCAAGATAATTGCAACAAATTGATATGGGCTACGGCAGATGATTGCACCGATAATGAGCAAGATACAAGGATTGCCATAATTGTGCCAATTGTACACTCGATATAGTGTATATATCTATTTTACAAGAACTGGGAAACGTGACAGAAACAGAAATGTGACAAAAAATGAGGATTGGTGGAGGTTGCATGAGAAACAACTTAGAAACGTTTTCTATACACACCTATTATGGATGGCATGGATCATCTTCTCACCCCCAAAGTATGTATGATTGTCTCTTTCTTGTCAAAAGAAGGATTGGTGGAGGTTGCACTAGAAACGTTTTCTATACACATACCTATTATGGGTAGAATGGACCATCTTCTCACCCCCAAAGCATGCATGATTGTCTCTTTGTTGTCAAAACAAGAATTGGTGGAGGTTACGCAAGAAACAAATTAATAACCTTTTCTATACACATGCCTATTATGGATAGAATGTACCATCTTCTCAATCCCAATGTATGTGTGATAATGATTGTCTTTTTGTTGTCAAAACGAGGATTGGTGGAGGTTGCGCAAGAAACAAATTAATAACCTTTTCTATACACATAGTACATACCTATTATGGATATAATGGATCATCTTCTCACCCCTAAAGTATGCGTGATTGTCTCTATGTTTTCAAAACTCTTAACTTTTGCACATTCATTGCAAGGTTTGTTCATTATGTTGTCATAACGAGGATTGGTGGAGGTTGCGCAAGAAACAAATTAATAACCTTTTCTATACACATACCTATTATGGATATAATGGACCATCTTCTCACCCCTAAAGTATGTGTGATTGTCTCTTTGTTTTCAAAACTCTAACATTTGCACATTCATTGCAAGGTTTGTTCATTAAATTACACCAGCAACACGAAAGAAAGTGAGAAGCTTAACCCAGTGAATTTCAGTCCATGTTTCCTCCCCTACTAATAAATGCTTACATACTTATATGTTAGTATGCCAAGCGGATCCCATTATGCAATGATTATTACGAAGAATATATAAACGAAAAATGTCAATTACAATGATAATTTAAACAAACACAAAATAAATCTCATAAAAAATAATAATCTAATCTATATAATCTCCATGCCATAATAATCAAAAGTTAAATAAGACTTACAGTACCATTTTAGTCGATATTTATTCAGCAAACAATCAACTGTTAGAACAATATTTTTCATAAAATCCATAATGATATACTCCAAAGCTCATCTCCATGCCATAATAATAAAAAGTTAAATAACACTCAACATAATAATTTAAACAAACACAATAAAACTCATAAAAGTTAATAATCTAATCCATATAATCTCCATGCCAAAATAATCAAAAGTTAAATAACATTTACAATATCATTTTAGTCGATATTTATTCAGCAAACAATCAACTGTTAGAACAATATTCTTCAAAAAATCCAAAATGCATATACTCCAAAGCTCATCCCCCGCATTTAGAAAAATATTCTGCACATTTGATGTAAATGAGGGATTTATTTTGAAGGCAAAGTAGTTGGAACATGTTAAAGAGTTTAGGAATTGAAGGCAAAAAAAATTGTTTATCCTGATCTTCATCCCGCTGCAACTGGGATCTTGTGACTGGAGCTCGTGATCCAGCAGAATATGACAGGGCAGATCCATATATATTCACAATTGTTGTTTTATTCTGTATATAGTCACATTTTTTTTGTTAACTCTGTTGCACGGAATAGTATAAAGATCCACAAAATTACAAGCTGTCTTGGTTCCATAGTGAAAGGTTTCGGCTCTCCCAAAAACAGCCAAACCTGATCTTTTTCTGTTGCAGACAGGGTTCATGCCCTAGAAACATGAAACAGGATCTTCCTGTTGCATTTCTTGAAACACGGGTATATATAAAGATATACAGGGAAATTTCTACAAGTGAATCTTCTAAAAATAAAAAGATAGCCAAGTTTCCAAACAAAATGTATTTAAAAATAGAAAAATATGTGCCTTTCTAAAAATATAAATACTGCATGTGACTTTTTACATCTGAGGATGTAATGCAGCTAAAATATAACCACGTGATATTATAGAAGACTTTCTAAAAATAGCAATATTATGTGACTATTTCTCTTTATTTCCTCCCTGCACGGTGGAAGTTGTCCCCAACTTCTACATTAGATGAGGAAACTTCTATGCAAAAGCTGACTTGAAGAAAGACTTGAGCATCAAGATGAGTAATGGAAACCTTCTCCTCCAAGTGAGATAGCTCATACATCTTGAGTTGACTTACATTGACAACATCATACATGTCAAGTTAAGCTTTAAGATCCAAGTGAAAATCATTAAGATCTACAGCTTGGGGAATAGTTGTCTGTAACATATAACTTGTGGTGTTATTGGTTGTGCAATCTTTGCTTATCCAAGTGACGCCACACCCAATCGCCAACTTGGAATACATGAGTTACTGATCACAATCATGGTGTGCCTTGAATATGCCAGAGTATGTTTAAGGATATTCTGAATTTGAAGTGAAACTGGGCCAAATTTTGCACAAAGGAAGAAGCTTTGAAAATCTCCTCTTGTTGGTGGGATGTAGAAGGAGCTAGTAGAGACCAATGACTGGAAGCCATAACAGACTTCAAAAGGAGAATGCCTTGTAGAAACACAAGTAGCTTGATTGGAAGTAGGCTAAAGGATATGCAGCAATGATAGATGCATAGAGCATGGGTTAGCCCAAAATTGCTCCCATGTGTTTGAAGAACAAGCCAGCACCTTTTTGAGAATCAATTGTCTGGTCAAAGCATAAAATTTTCCATTTTGGAAAAGCGAACACCACCACAAATATGCACGCTAAGTTGTGGGTAGGCCACAAATGAAACCCACTCCCATTGTCCATACTTAGGCTAGATGCAAAGAGAGCACTACCAGATGAAATCTTCAACTTGTTTCCATGTAGAAGCTCAAGTATAAGTATGGTTGCAAGTTTTGCAAGATCTTCTGCAAGCTAAAATGTGCACCATGTGAGGACAGATGAACCTCTTTGACTAAAATCTGTCGGGAGGGATGACAGGAATGCAAAGTTGAGAGCACTTGAACAACATCCTATCTCTCAAACTGTTGCCTAGGGAAGGCATTTGATTGTTCATTGTGGGCAGTTGCAAAGCATCAATGCTCAGACTTAGTTACATCAAACATCCAAGAAGATGCTAAGTACTCGAGGTGGACAACTAAGAATTTCTGCCACTTTGTAGGGGACGCCCTTTGAACCAGATTGCCAAATTAAATTGTTGCATGTAGAATGACTACTTCAATTGCCGTTATTCTTCAATCTTGAACCGAAGGGGCATGTGATCCATGTCATTGCTTGGATGATTGGACTAAATCAGAGAATTCCGAGTGTCGTAGTACTACAACTAGACTTGACCTGCAAAAAGCCATCAGAATGACATGCCACTAGATGTCCTCACTACAAGAACTACACCTATAACATACTAAGAAGCATCGTTCTCAAGCTCAAATGGTTGTTGTATGTCAGCAAGAGCAAGTACATGAGAAGTGGAAAGAGTATATTTCTGATAAGTGAGTTGACGAAGCGGGTGGATACCATATAAGTAGTTAAATATAAACTTAAAAAGAATAGTTCACTTCATGGTCAAAAAGGCTTGTAGGATTTGTTCACACTTGTGTTAAAGTGCATGACCTTGGTGATAGATTATGACATGGTGACTTTGCACTCATTCGTGGTCTAAATAATTCCGAGTCGTAGTACTACAACTAGACTTGACCTGCAAAAAGCCATCAGAATGACATGCCACTAGATGTCCTCACTACAAGAACTACACCTATAACATACTAAGAAGCATCGTTCTCAAGCTCAAATGGTTGTTGTATGTCAGCAAGAGCAAGTACATGAGAAGTGGAAAGAGTATATTTCTGATAAGTGAGTTGACGAAGCGGGTGGATACCATATAAGTAGTTAAGTATAAACTTAAAAAGAATAGTTCACTTCATGGTCAAAAAGGCTTGTAGGATTTGTTCACACTTGTGTTAAAGTGCATGACCTTGGTGATAGATTATGACATGGTGACTTTGCACTCATTCGTGGTCTAAATAATTCATAAGAATGTTAATACTGATTGTAGCATGACCAACCCTCCTTGTGGACTTGAATTGCATGAATACCAATAAGATGTTTGATCCTCTCTCCCTCATCTCTCTTAACAATATAATGTCTCCTAATATTGGATTGAATTGACAAATGGATGAGCCCACTTGGAATGGACCTTGACATGCAATGTGACTACTTTGGACTAATAATTTGATTTGCTTCATTGTCACTCTTGAGATAAGCTGGTGTTGTGTGGAATTATTATGGAAATGGTCACTAAATGGGTTTACCCTATCAACCAAGTGCCAAAAGGCCCTCCTCTCCCTCTATACCAATAGAGGGTGCTCTCTTATTGGTCAAGCCCTCCTTCAACCTCAAATAACTCTTCAAAGCTGAAATGATAGATGGAGCGAGCCACTCACATAGGACCTTGACTTTATTCAGATCCATATGCAGATCATGCTTATTATTTAGGAAGCCAGTGTACTTTACTTTTTTTTATCCCAAAGTAGGACTTCCTCATCTTGGCTTGGAGCTAGTGTTGACAAAGATCTAACAGTACTTGCACATGGCCTAGGTGGTCATCCTAAGCCTTGCCATAGACCAAAATGTTGTGAAGATAGTCAACTTTCTCGATATTGGGGCCTAGAAACATTATTAATGATGCACATGAATGTGGCAAGTGCATTTATAAGGCTAAAAGGTAAGGTAACGCTCATAGACCATTAACTTTTTACAAAAAACATGACACTACATGCAGATGTGGTGATAATAAGAAGTCGAGCCAAGCTTAGCAAAGTACTTGGCTCCCCAAAGCTAAACTAGAAGGTCATCAGTTCTAGGAAGGGGGTGATGATTCTTCACAATGACTATTAAGAGCTTGATAATCTTTCTTTGGCACAACAAGAGTAGGAGATCCACAAGATTTGGGCTGAATCTTTCCTTCCCCTAGCAATTGCTTGATTTGGCATTGTATTATAAAACTCTCAATGGATCTAGTGTAATACAAGCATAGTTACAAAGTTCAGCTCGATCTGTACCAGATCTGATTCAAACTGTGAATTTTTTAAGGCATCTCGATTTATCCAATCTGGTTTGCCTTATTTTTGTATTAGAAAACCCTAAAAGTAAAAAGTTAAACCCTAATCTTACACACAAACACTTATAAAAGCAATATCAGATTGCAAAAATAAAGCAAAACACAAAACAAAGGCGATATTAGATAACTGGGTGCAGCAGTGGTGATAAAAGCAGTTCAAGATTCGAGATTCCAATTAGAAGCATCAAGAGTTCGAGGGAAAGTTTGAGAGCTGTGTAGTTGTTCAACATTGTGATTTCGTGCTTGCATTCTAGTTTGAAGCCTGTAATTTCAACTTTGATATTCCTACAAATCCAGCTTTGAGTTTGGAGATTTGTAGCCCTCAAATTCCTATCTGCAACTACAGTGGTGCGCAGCAACAGGGTTGCTCGGTGGTGCTTGACAACATGGTTGCTCGATGGTGCTCGACAACATGGTTGCTCGATGGTGCTTAGCTGCCAAATTGCTCAGCGGTGATATGCGACTCAAGTAAGTCATTTAAGTTTAGGTTATATTTTTTAAAATAGATATAGTTTTCTATTTTTGGATTACAATTTTTTTAATTTTTAGTTTAAAACTTTAAATGTTTATAAATATAAATTGTTAATAATATTATTATAAATAAATAAAACAAGTTAATAGTAATTATAGCTAGTTCATATATGTTAACAATTATTTATGTATAATATATTAACTAGTTAAATAATATATCATTTGTTATAATTTGTTAATATATTAGCCTATGTCACAAGGTTCGAGTTTGCATTCATGTTCGACCAGGATAAAGTTAAAGTTCGCCAAGGGATAAAGTTTGAGAAAAAAATGCCTTTAAGTTCAAACAATTTTTTGCTATCATTTATATTTTTTGAAAAAAATGCATAAATATGTCAAAGGGACATTGGAGAGAGTTTTCTATCCCCACTACTTTCAGTCGGTATATGTATATATGCATACAATTTGTAAAATAACGCAAAATCACATCAAAACTTCCGATGTAAAAATAATGGATGAAGTTCGAGTTCATGTTCAACAAGAATAAAGTTCAGTGAAATTCAAACTATTTTGATGAAATTTGGAGAACCTTGTGACATAGATATTAGTTATTATTATTAACTAATTACATACTACCATTATATTAACATTAATGTAATGTTAATATCTAAATTATAACTATTAAGTTATTAACGTATAGCATTAAAAATTAAATAGTATTTATTTAGTTATTAAGTTATTAACATATGTAAGAGATGTTTATTTATTTATATGAAGTTTTTTTAGTTAGTGTATAACGTCAATGACTCAACATAATGTAATATTATTATTTAGTTATTAATTTAATTGTTTTTAATTTCTATTTCTTCCAATTTTTTAGATTTTTATATTATTATATATTTCAAGGAAATAATTTTTTTGACGTAAATAATAAAATTAAAATTAAATAAAGTTCATTATTTTATTTTTATGATTTATATAAGTATGCAAAATATTTAATTTTATTAATTATAAATGTTTATATATATTTCAAAATATGTATTGAAAATGTTTATATTTCTTCTGTAAGGAGGTACCTTATCAACAGTAGCATGGCAAATCATCCATTGGAAATGAAATACATAGTCCAATGAGACACCAATCTCGGACATTTTAAAACACACTCTATGGTTCAAATATCACGGAGACTCTAACAAGGGTTTGGTACCATTATTTGGGGGGTCTAAATGTAAACATTTGCTTGATACGAAAGAGCAAAAGAAGTATGCAAAATTCATTGACCAAATTCAAAGTAAATATAAGTTGAAGACACTCGCCACAACATCAACAACTTCAAAAAAGACTAAAATCCAATGCCGTATGACACAAATAGGCTCTGTCTCCAACATTTGCCCAAGAAAGTAAAAGAGCAAAAGATGTCTCTGGCTTCATTGAAATCATTGCGGAAGCCAAAAAAAACATGAGATTGACAAATTGGTGGGTCGGTTTTTTATCCAAATGTCATCCCTTTCAATGTTGTTCAAAATCTTCATACAAAAGTTATGGTAGATAAGGATAAGGATAAGGATAAATATATTAAATGTCCAACAACTAACCACAAAAGTAGGTCAATAGGACTACAAACATACAAGGAAGGTAGAAAAGAATCCAGCTTAAGGACCAAACGGTCCCTGGAAATAACTAGAACGGGAAGAAGGAAGAGAAGAACGGGCAAGGGGAAGCCCGGAGGAGGCCTACAGAAATCAGCTAAATCCGGTCATGCAAGGGGGAAAGGAAAGCAAGAGGCACCCTTAATTGACACACATGCTTGATTGAAAGAAGTTAGTAATGCGCTAAAGTCTAGTATCCAGGGTTGTGGAAGGTTTGGAATGTCGATTCCTGGAGGAGGGATTAACTCTCTATGTTCGTCTGGTGGATCTCGAAGTCTGACAATGGGAGGGTGGCCACAACCTTGTAAGTGGTTGAATGCCCCTGATCTGTGAAATAGCACCTCAATTCTGAACAAATCTCGTCTGGTCATTAGGATTTGTATCACTTTGCCGCTTAGTGCCCCTCCTTGGAGAGAGCAATGTAAAGAAGGACGTAATTAGTGGAGTAATCGTCTATCTAGAAGAAGGTAAAAGAGACTAGAGAGACTCATCCTGAAGCCTAAGGGTCTCATGCAGATAAAGAGCAAGGCACCTTTGGTCATAGTATCTAAAAAATTCAGTGGAGGTAGGGCACTCTCTGAACAAGCAATGGAATCTCCCTCTGATCTTGTAATAGATGGGGCACCGAAAGATGAAGTGCTCCTCCGTCTCGACCTCCTGGAGGGAACATAGCTGACAAATCCGCTCGCAGCGGTCAATCTGATGGCACTCAACACAGAGCCTACGAGAACCAACTCTAAACTAACCCAGGGAGATGCAAAGGGCATGCATCCAATGCCGGGAGATATATTGGGGTCGAGATATAAGACCATTATTTAATACAAGAAAATGCCATCTTCAGCCGTAACCCACCCTGGGGGTTGGTTAGTCCAAGTGTACTGAATGAACTATCTATAAATATCATCTCTAATGATTTTATTCAGGTCCTGCTTGCCAGGAAGAAGGTGGGCGGGGGCGTCCAAGGAGCAATTATATGGTGCGAGGTGGCCTTTCTGTAAACCAATAGACCCATGTAGTCGTGAAACTCCAGCATACCAATAGCAAGACCGACCCGAGTGATCAGCTAAGGCAATGGCCTCCGATGAGCAATAAGTAAGGTAGGGGTACTTGTCCCGTCCAACAGGGGAATTCGCTAGCCTCCGAATGTGATGTATGAAGAAAACAATGTCGAAAATTACTTCCAACCTATAAGGACGAGCACCAAACTCTGAAAGGACGACATTGTGGCGAACTGTCTCCTTACATCTAATGATACGCCTAAGGAGGAGGATCTGAACTCTCTCCACTGCAGCCCAATCGGACTCGGGAGGGATGGACCCCAAACCTCCGAGCCATAAAGAACCGTGGGCCTAACAAGGGAGTCTGAAAGGGAAAGCTTGAATGGAATGTCCTGGAAGTGATGACAGAAGCATTGTCTCTCCAAGGTTGCCAATGAGCCATAGCTTTTGTTAACTCGAGGTTGGAGTGTTGATCGTAAATTGAAGCGAGGTCCAGAAAAGAGCACTCCCAAGTAAGTGTAAGAGTTGTTGATCTCAAGCTCCTCTCCCTTGAAGAAGAAATGAAAATCAAATGCCTTCAGAGTATTGAATATCATAATTTTGGTCTTACCCAGGTTAACTGTCAACTGTCTGCGGTCGCAAAAGAGGGCTAGAACATCTAGTTGTCTCTGCAAACCTTCCACAAAGGAGGCAAGGACTACATCGTCCGCAAAGAGGAGAATGTAGATCAAAACTTGGTGGAGAAGACAACCATCTCCCTCTTGGATGTGATCCCTAAGGAAATCCTCTAACTCATCCATGTAGATACTGAACAAGGTAGGAGACAAAGGACAACCCTACTTGACTCCAATGGTGCTCCTAATTAAGTCTGAGGGCCCAGAAACAGTGCGTAAACGACTTAGAACCTCCTTGTAGAGGCATATGATGGCAGCTAAAAGAATCTAGGAGATGCCAATCTCTCAGAGCCTCAGGAAGAGAGCTTCCCCCATAACAGAGTAAAAAGCTTTATGAAGGTCAACAAAGAACCAAAAGACCTTGGAAGAGCAATGACGTGCCTCCTCAATGATGGCCCAAAGAGTGAGGATGTGGTCAATGGTCTGGTAGGTTGGTCGAAACCCTGCCTATCCTCCAGCTTTGCAGTGGTTCTGGTTGCATGTGAAGTACAGTAGCATAAAGCTTGGCGAATATGTGACCCACCATGATTGTTCGGTAATTGTTTGGATCAGAGGTAGGCCTGATTTGTGTATGGGATGAATAATATGGTGGGACCAAGACCCCAAAAAACATGTGCAAACCACTTGGTTGAAGAGATCCACTAAATAGTTGTTCAAGATGCCAAGTCCCTGCTTGACTGGAAACCCTCCTCATATGTTGCTCTGTTTTTATTCATGGCTCAAATGACATTTTGGACATTCGTGTGGGTGAAAATGTGGCAAGTGGAAGGTGGGGAAACAACACGAATTAGGGTCTGGCCAAGAATGTCGTAGAGAGTGGAAGTATGAGCAAACATAGAGTTGGGGTCCAAGTCCTGCAGAGGAGGAGAATGGCAGGGGAGAATAATACGCCAGAAATGTTTGGGAGATTGTAAGAGGAACTCGCGGAGCTCCCGCCTCCGCCGAGAGATGAAGATGTGTTTCTTGTGGCAGAGGAGATGGTGATAAGCAGACTTAAGAGAGGGGAAGGATGGGAAAGCGTGGACAGATGGGAAAACATTGACAAAAGCAAAGTGAAGCTGCCGGTGAAGGGCTTTACAATCCTCGTCATACCATTGGTTCATGGGACAAGTTTTCCTGCTACGATGATTGCAAATTTCAAGAAAGGTTACACAATGTCAAATTTTAAAATCGTAAGAACTACTCTACTAGAAGAGGAGGTATCATCGATATCTAGCAAATTAGATAGAATGAAAAAGAATTGGAAAAAATCAAGTTGCACTGTAGTAAGTGATGAGTGATTTGATACAAAGTAAAGGTCCCTCCTAGACATTTTGACACACCGTCCAAAAGGTGTAAATGCATTGAATATGCCATTCTAGAAAATGAAGAAGAAGATGTTGTTGAGAATATATTACAAATAATGCAACAAATTGTAAAGCAAAAGGTGAACTTCTTATGGACAAGTTTCCTCGTCTATTTTTGAACCCCATGTCCAACTCAATTTTAGATTTTTGCTTGAAGATCTAACAAAGTTGGAGTGGGTAAATAGTATTGTTAGAGAAGGGAAACAAATTTCCAAGTTCCTACTTAATCATCGCTTGACCTTGAGCTTTTATTGCTCATTTGCAAAGTGTGAACGTCTTTATCTTAATGAAACAAGATTTGCATATAATTTTATCACTTTGCAAAGAGAGATGGAGGAGAGGACGACTCTAAGAAAAGTTGTGGTGAGTGAAGCATGGGCACAATTTAAGCTTTTTAAGAAAAGCCTTACAAAAGAAGTTAAGAGAATCATCTTAAGAAGTTCATTTTGGAAGGGTGTTGAGAATGCCCTAAAGATGTTTGAGTCACTTTGTGTAGTTGTTGAAATTGGTTAATAGCATGAAATCTTGCATTAGCGTTGTGTATGAGGGCATGGAGCAAATAAATAAACAAATTTAAAAACTACTCGAAGATGACGTTGAAGAGGTTGACCATATATGGGGCATTCAAGACATTCAATGGATATGTTACATCTCCCTATACATGCAACAAGGTACTATTTAAATCCTAAGATTATAGAGGTGGATCATGATGAAAATAAGGAGGTAAAGAATAGTATATTGGAAACAATAAACATGTTGCTTCATAATGATGATGAGACGACTAAGATGAGAAAGCAACTCACTACATTCAAGAACCAAGAGGGCATTTTTTCTTGTAAGGAGGCCCAAGACTAGAAAATTTATAAGTCTTCTACTTAAGAGCTACAAAAGCTTGGTGTGCATGTCCACAACTAGTGCTAGTGTTTCTGCACACCAAAGAAACTAGAGTACACATGATTTGATCCACACTAACAAAAGGAATCGACTAGATGCTAAAAAACTCTCGGATCATGTGTTTGTCAACAATTTACGTTTGCTTGAGAATAATCTTGCAAAAAAAAATGGTGATTCTCACCATGAAGAACCATCCTTCAAAGATGTTCAAGAAAATATTGATAGAGATGATGTGATATAGGATTAGATGATGGTGCTAGTGCTAGTTTTGATATTGAAGCAAGTATTGATGTTTGAAACTTTTAAGTTTCTTTTTAGTACTGAGTCTAGGCTCTAAACCATGGATATTTTGCTCTCTTTTAGTGTTACTCAAATTTCAAACTAATACATTTCTCAATTTTACAAACTTTAATTTTATGCTCATTTTTTGATAGATGGATATACTTTTGTGTGCTTTACATGATGCATGTTATGTGTCTATATATATTATATATAATAATATATTTATCAAACCGAATTTTTCTGAACTTTTTCAGATTTCTAGATTTTTAGCCCTTTTGAACACATCTGAATTCCCAAACCTGGTAACTATGCATACAAGGGTCAATTGGGCACCTGCGATCCTAACACAAGCTCAATTAAATGTTAAATAAAACTCAAAAGACGAAACAGCTCAATTAAATGTTAAATAAAACTCAAAAGGCAAAACCCTTAAGACTCCTAAAAAACATCAAATTACGCATTTAGGAATTTGGTGGATGAAGGTGGGAGCTTGTGCACATTACGTAACTTAGCTTCTCAAATGATGCAAAGAATAAAAAATATTTGAAGATTGGCGTGTTTAACTACAACCCTAGCAAAAGGTAAAGTATTAAAAAAAGAAATGAACTCATACGATACCCTCTTTTTGAAATTGATAGGCCTTGTGAAAGCCATCAAAGTTGGACTTGCAATCAAAATAGTTTTGTGCACCAAGTACCAACCTGCAGCAATTCAATGGAATGATACCACAATCAACTATCTTGTATTAGCTCAATGGCAAATGTCACAAAACACTTGCAAGTGAAAAGTGCCAATAGTCCCTCCATAACCCATCCCAATTAATATGGGTGTGGATGCAATGTAGTTGGAAAACTAAGATCATCCACATTTTTTTGTGAAAATGTGATTTTTTGGCTGCCATTATCAAGAATCCACTCCCTCAATTCGTCCTTGAGTTGACATTTGTAAGTGAATAGAACTTTCCTTGTTGATAGAATAGTTATTGACCATAATAATTAGGGTTTAGAAGCATTGGGATTAGATGCCTAAATCTCTAAATCTTCACCACTCAATTAGAGCCTCAACCTTAGACTTCAAGACACAACATTGTTTTGTAGAATGTTCAATATCCTTATGATAAGCACAATACTTCATCTTACCATTGCTATGACCGAATAAAGCTTCCCTTATTACTAGAATAGTTATTGAACATAATAATGACAAGGATATTTTAAATCTCTAAATATTCACACTCAATTAGAAGAGTCTTAGCCTCATTAGATGTCAAGACACAACATTGTTTTCTAGAATGTCCAATGTGCTTATGATTAGCATGATACTTCATCTTAAATAATTAAGCACAATAGTTATGATCTTCTTAAACTAATTGACCCGCATTTATCGTTATACAAGCATCCATGTCTCTCAGAGGGGTCCTAAACCTCTCATAATGCTCTAACTGCTTGTCGACCCCTAGAATTGTCGCAAAACTCCTCCTCTCTAATTGTGGCAGCTACTCTTGAATGACCCGTACTAATTGTTGTAAATCTTGAAGATTTTGAGATCCCATCCTAACTAGGATATCCTATTATTGGTTATACTAGCTAGACTATTATTGAGCATGATGTTTGGTTCTCTAACTACCCTCTTGTTGAGCATGTTACATGGCTCTTTGAAACAATGCATCACTATTTGAGGTGGACCTTATGCTCCTCGACCGCTCACAATAATAATGTGCTTAGACGAGAGACAAAGATCACCTGACATTAGACGACATTGCAAACTCAATATAAAGGACTTGATTTGAGATCTACTAAGACTCAAACCACCTCACTTTTCTAAAACATCAAATGGACCTCACTTTTTTGAATCTCCAAATGGTGTAGACATAGAGATATGGTTGGCTAGTTTGAGGAGTTGCTTCGGTCCTTACTTATAGATGAGTGAAAGCACGTCCTAAAAGGATCAACAAGCACTTCGTGGCAATAGAAGGAGTAAACATTATTTTGAGAGCACTTTTTAGAGTACTTTTGACATCGGTTTTTTCAAAGAAGTTTATTAAACATTAGATAGACCAATTTCGTGACCTCCAACAACAAAGTGGGACTTGGCCAAGAAGAATAGGCCCAAGAGGAGCTCAAAGGAAATGAATATTCCCTTTAAGGTCCACAACATCAGGCACCTTATTTTGGGTCAATAGAGGTAGCTTACAACATATGGGACCACCTAGTACTCCACGTATGCAATAGGCACCTCATTGTGCTTCAAATACGATGAATGCATACCCTACACCCTACAATGTAAAACACCTACTTCATCAAGGAAAAAAGAGATAGATGACAAGAGGCCCAAGAGGAGCCCAGAGGAAAGGAAAGGAAGGTCCTTTTATGGTCAATGATTACAAATACCTTGTCTTGGGTTTATAGGGTAGCATGCAACATATCAAACCACCTCGTACACACAGTATACAAGAGGCACCTAACTATGCTTCAAATATGAAGTGTGCATACCCTACCCCCTACAATGGAGAAGGCTATTTGGCCGAAGAGAATAAGGGTTATTCACAAGAGGAGTTCAAAGGAAATAAAAGGCCCTTCTAAGGTCTACAATGCCAAGTGCCCTATTTTGGGTTTGTATGGTAGCTTAGAGCATGTGAGACCACCTTCCAAATGACCAGGAAACACTTACATGCTTCAAAGTTTCAAACATACCCTACCCCTTATGGTATACAAACTTGGGACCTACCTTTCAAGAGCACAAATTCTTCACCATTACGCCAACTCAAATCTACTCTCAAGGGGTGACTGCACCACACAATGGGCACTTTAAACGTACAAGGTCCCTTTGGACTGGAGATTTCCCACAAAGAGGGTCAATTGCCACAGGGCAAAAGTTAGTAGCTTCTCAACAAACAATTGGAAATGTAGGTCAAGCACACATGGAAATCATTCAAACACATTACAAAGAAGTGAGAAAGTTAGAGTGGGCTTTTATAAAACTAGTCCAGCTATCTTAAATACATCTATTTAAAAAAACACCAAGAAATATCAATCTCAAGGGCCCCTTATCTTGCATTTTTTGTACACCACAAATATTACTAATTGCATTTTACTTTCTTCGCAAATTTCCCCTTAACTAGTGACAGATAGTTTCAATCTAGCTACACCAATGTGTCAAGTTGAAGGAAATACTTCGGACAAAAAAGCATAAGCTCCAAAAAGTCTCGAAACAAGGGGACAAGAGGACCAAGGGCCTAAGTTTGGGGCAATGTTTTGATAGTCAAAATCGGACTCATTACCAGATGAGGGTCTGGCCAAACTCAAACTGGTATCAAACCAATTTAAAATATATGAACCAATTTACTAAAAAAATACATAAAATATTACATCTTAATGAAAACAATATCTAAAGATTCCAAACCATGAATCTATACAATTAGAAATAAAATATGAGAAGTTTTCTCATGTATGTACCATGTAAGGATAAATAAAGAAAAATGGCACTAAGTGCAATACATATCCAAAACAAACTACACAAACAATGAAGCTTTAAATGGCGTCTAGACTCCAAAAAACAATATGCTACAAGCTAATACATGTATAATATCAATGATCAAATCATCAATCATTAATCTAGATTCTAGATTAAAGCCAACTAGAAGGTTGGCTTTTTTTTTAAAGCATTTTAAATGTCAAATCATTGCTTTTTTGGCACAAGCCTATTTGGATTGGAGAATCGGCCGGTTTGGACCAGTTCCGTATTGAAGCGGTTGGTTTTTTTCTTAAAAAGTATTTTCAATGTCAAATTACTGCTTTTTTGGCACAAACCAATTTGGATTGGAGAATCAGCCGGTTTGGGCCAGTTCCATATTGAACCGAATGATTTTGTATCGATTTGTTCCCTTTACAATTGAACCAATCATACTAACCAATGGTTTGGAGTCGACGACAATGCAAATATATGTAGTACTTTAATAATTAGTTATAAAAAATGTATAAAGAATAACAAATGAAACTTTGAAATACTAAGCACATTGCATTAAACAATGAGAATATTGAATATCAATATATACTTTATATTCAAAATGATGACACGTTGAAAATTCAAATACAATTGGCCAATCGCCCAATTCCACGTGAAACTCCTCATCATTCAAACTGCTAGACTCCTCAAGGTCAAGCTCCTCCAACCCAATACCACCCGACATTGTTTGCGTTGCGTTATCATCTTGTGTTGGCTCCTTTGGCTCTACATCCCATTAGGTTGTTAAAATCTCCTTGTACGTAAGCGTGTTGCGATCAATGAAACACAAGGCATTATATACAACTAAGTTTTTCCTCCCGTCTAGAGGTAAGCTTGATCCTCTTAATTGAGTGAATGAAGCTATAAAACAACTATCACATAATCATTGATTTCAGATTTAGCCATTTGGGAATGAATATTTAATGATTTAAATTTTTAAAATAAGAAATGCAAACCCCAAAAGATGAAGAGCCATTGTCTATCTTAACTTGAAGGCTTGATGAATGTGTTGACACTTGAACAATTGATTGATGTAGACTTGGCATTTGCTCTTCCTCTTGTTGTTGCTCTCGCTCTAACAGCTTTGTTTGTTTGCTCTCACTCCTGCTATGGAATTATTGCACTTGCAACCTTGCTCAATACTTTCAAGCTTTGATAGTGATTTGGAGGAAGTGAGGCTTATTATAGTTTTTCTAAGTGCTTAGGGTGTGGATATAAGGGTTACGATTGCAGACACAAACATCACAAAAATTGCCTAATTTTTTAAAACAAAATTACTTTTTGCAAGTGTTTAATGTAGGGACAATCCGACATTTCAAGCACATACAAAATACTTTGGAAAGTCTATTCAAAGTCTCAAGGATGTCCCAAAGTCCACAAATGTCGCCAACAGGAGGAGACGCCTTGAAAACATTCCCTTTCTGAACATTTTGTGGACGACATCCCTAGAATGTCTCCTGTCTAATGGCAGCAGTGGGGCCCATAAACTATTACAGTTAGGGTTGGGGTTACAAATCACGAAAAATGCCTAATATTTTACAACAAAATTATTTTTTGCAAGTATTTAACGCAAGAGATAGTCGAGCATTTCCAATACAGTCGAAAGACTTAAGAAAATCTCTTCAAACTTCAAAGTCTCAGGGACATCACAAACTTCCCCCAAACATATTTGTGGAGTACATAAACATATTGGATTAACCCGTGATTGAGGAGATCACACCTATCACTTGGTGATTGTGAAAACTTACTCTCAAGCCTATTTAATAGGCACTCCCTCCTTGTATAATCATCCAGATTGTAAATATTTGAGCCACAATAATATATGGAGATTAAAATCCTAATTGTTGTTTATGCAATGTTTATTGGTTGTTGTGCAAAGTTTTTTGGTTGTGGAAATGGTTATGCTAAAGAGATTCTGATGTGAGAGTATGTTCTACTCTAATAATTGAATTCTCCAAAAAAAAGGAAAATGCTTGTAAATGACAATCAAATGGACGTTCAATTCAAGGTTGAAATTAATTCTTAATTCATGGTAATTACAACCAACTGCAATTGTAAAATGCATATTGGCATAAACAATCCTCAAGTTTGGGCAAGGCAGTTAGGGTTCTTTCAAATGAAACATAAGATGAGTTAGATCATAGGGCTAAGATTTAACTCTACACCATGATACTTTTAAATTTTAATAATTATTTAATTAAGTGCACTTTCATTGGTATTGTCGAACATTTTACATTTCGTTTTGCACATCTCTTGAGTTTAATATTTTGGGTGAATAATTTGATATGTAATGATTAAATTAGAAATTATATTTTGGGTGAATGATATAATATTTTAATGATTAAATTAATGATGCCTTAAGTAATTAGATAGAACTAATGTCAATTGAAAATTAAAATCATTCAGACCCCAACACCTTCTCGTTGGGTTTTGACTACTGCTAGCACCTCTCGCTACCTCAACCCATCTCGTTTCCACACTTTAAAAAAATAGAACAATTTTGCATGTTTTTTAATGTAGTTTTCTAGGGTTTGAAAAGCATGCTTAGGAATTGAAAACTAAGAGCTCAATCTCCTCTCGAAGATGACAAAGCAGCCATGAAGCAATTTTGATGCACAAGGTCTCATCACGATCAAGGACTTCTAACTTGATAGATAGTGAATTGAAGTTATCAACGCATTTTAGTACATATTGCCTTGATTTTTTGCTCCTAGTACAAAACATATATAAATCTATCTAAAAAACCTTGTTAGATATCAATCTAAATCAATCGCTTTCATTGAAAATTACCTGTTGACTGTGGTGGATAGCCCCAATCTCATTACACCACTATGTTGGACAAGATAACACCTTCCTTTGACTTATGATCCTTGCTACCATCATTCACTACATCGGCCCATCTTTTTTACACCCTTTTTAAAAGTTTACCAAAACAATTGCATGTTTTTAAAGTGCGATTTTGTAGGGTATCACAAGTATGCTCTAGGGAATTGACAATTCAGAGGTCTATCTCCTCTCTAAAATGAGAAAACAAACATGTAGCAAATTTGATGCAAAGGATCTCATCACAATCAAGGACTTTTGACCAAATAGACAGCTAGTTGAGCTTGTCAATGTACTATAGTATAGATTGCATTGATTTTTTCCTACCAATATAAATTCTTATTTAAAACTAACTAAAAAACGTTGTTAGATATCAATTTCCATCACTTTTGTCGCCAAGTTATTGTTGACTAGTTATAGATAACCTCAATCTACTACACCACAATGTCGGACTTGAAAACATACTATCAAGAAAAAAATAAGTTTTCAATTCCACCATAAGCTCAAGATATCACAATTTTTCTATTGACTTCTCCAAGCAAAAAGAAAAATTGCCTTATGCCATTCAAATGGAAATCAACTTTGAGGTTATCAATTAATTGTTTATCCACAAACATTACAACCCGCCACCACCCCCAACTAACATTGTAGGACGTCTACTGGTGTAAAGATGTAACTAAACTAACAATAGCTATCTCTCCACACCCAAGTAGGAGTTACATAGTGGGAATTGGTTAACACTTTTCAACTCTCAATTTCCAATTTATTTGTAGTTTTTGGACCTCCATGATAAAGATTTTTGTGACAATAATTTTTATTGTCATAATGCATGCCTCCAAACTATGAATCCAAGCATCCAACTTGCGCCAAACGATTGTGCCATCAAAGTAGGAAATAGATATTTTCATGTCCAACTTAAAAATAGGTTTGGTCAACTAGACACTCAACGTAGTTAAAGCTAGAGGCATATTGTTGTCCCATCATTTACAGGAACATGCTTGTCATATGCTGCATAAGCTGAAGATGAAATTTGTTTTGTTGTTTTCAATGGACATGTTACTGTCGTGCAAGTAGCTGAACCAAATCAGAATTTTTATAACCTTTGCGGGACTTATGCATCACCAAAAAGATCCATGACTCCTTTTTAAAATGAAATGAGAAGAAAGCAATACTGAAAACCAATAAGAATCAATGTCAAACAGCGGAAGGAAAAGCAATCAGAAAAATCTACCTCGCAGGAAAATATCCGCTTGGCCCAAAAAATCTTATATATTGGCACAAGAGAAAAATGATGAATGCATATAACAGCAGAATTTGAGGTTGCTGCGAAAGAGAATAATGATGAATGCAACAAGATATTTCTACTGGTGAAACTTCAGGCCAAACAGACAAGTTTGATTCTAGAACATCATCTAGGTCTGTACAAAAATGACATACCAGAGGCGGGATCTGGTTCTTCTACAGCAGAGCTGAATGATCTACCCTCTGGTGTTATTTTAGGCTGAACAAAAGGAAGTTGAGCACAACACACTTTTCACAGCTGAGAGTTTGAGGACAACTCAGAAAGGAAATAATAATTTGAAAAGAACCAGAATTGCAGAACCAACAGAACTGATAGGAGGTTCTGATACCAATTGACGAGAGCTAAGGAAGATAATTGCAATTTGCAGCAACAACGAGTAAGATAAAAGGATTGCCACAACTGTGCCCATTGCATGCTCAGTGTATTATGTACATACAAAGATAAACTAGGAAGAATATAGGAAAATTAATATTTAAAAAAATAATCCTTAAAAGAAATAGAAAGCTAGCTGCCTTTCCAGAAATAGAAATACATGTGAGACAATACGTGTGATTAAAAGATACTTAAAATATGATGGTACTTGCATCATTCTTCACATTGCCTCTGAATTGCAACAGAGTAAGACTCATTTTTTTAGGCTTGAACAGCTGTTGTGATTAAATGCTAAACCACCTTTGACATGGTAGAAGATGTATCACATTAGAGATATTTTCAATGATCATTTTGAGTTTGTAAAGTACCCTACTTCAAGGATTAGGACTTCAGACATGAAAGTTACAAGGTCAACCTCCAAGTTCAAAGGAATCCTACTCACACTAACTGCCATTTTACAGACCATGTATTTAGTTTCAAAAATGAATCTACCTCCTCTAGGATTTCATATAGCATGCAAATAGTGCACGCCATCAGTCTGACTACACACCACGCATGACACAAAACTATCATTTATATTTTTTAAAAAAATTGAAAATTATTTCACTTTTGCTGATAAAAGGAGGTCTCTTTTTTATGAACATAGAGAACATCAAGTGTTTAGCTGGTATGAAAATGTAAAATTCCTCAGACAATTTGTACTGGTGCAAACCCTTGCACTGTATGCAACAAATCCAAATAACATTAAATTACTTCACAGTTGAAAAATGCCTGTAAATACAAAATTTTGTAACAGAGACATCAAGTGTGAAACAGATAGTCAATTCAAAAGAAAAAGCAGCTTAGGCATACCGATCCCATTCTCATGAAACAGAGAACCAAAGTAATGCATGAAAAGTTGCATGAAAAGTACAAGTTTGCCAGATAGCCAAGGTAATGAATGAAAAGTTGCAATCAAGAACGAGTTTACAATAGAATAGATGAATGCTCACAAGTAAACCTAATTTTTGAGATGCACACATCACATTGTTGAGGTTAGGCTACTACATAAGTCGACCAAGACAGGTTGAACACAAAAAGTGGAGGTCCCAGGTGCAGCTGAGTTGCACCCTGTATTTTCCCTCTGTTTCATTAGTTCCGCATTCCATCTGCATTTAAGGTAGATAACCAGATATTGCCTGAGATTACAATAAAGCAAGCACATGTAAATGTATGATGGGGGGATTAGGCTACTACATCAATATACTGAGACAGGTAGAACCCAAAAAAGTGGAGGTCCCAGGTGCAGCTGAGACACACCAAGGATTTTCCATTTGTTTCATTGGTTCTGCATTCCATCGGCAATTAAGGTAGATAACCAATTATTGCCTGAGATTACAATGAAGCACATATATGCAAATGCACGATATGTAATTGCCACTGTAAAGAAGTGTCACTCTAATTAAATAGATTTAGTACTTATAATATGTAATATAACATTCATTCCCTTCCTGCAGTATTCTTGGTGGAATGGTTGCAAAGATTTTATTTAAGTTGCTTTGAATTGGATGGGTAGGTTCTTTGAGCGAAGTACTTATAGTCCCAGATGCTGTATCAGACACAAAATAGGCATAAGCCCACGAAACAAAAATAACCATATACACACTAAAGCCAAATAACACTGCTTACATGAGGCAACAGAAATAAAATCAGACTGAAATAGCAAACCTGTGAGAAGATGGAAACTCCAAAACAAGTGCCCCACTAGAGAATTGTCCACAATGCAATAGACACCACACAAGGCAAAATTCTAACTAATGGCTCCTAGAAAAGGTATGTAATTGCCCATTGATCTCATGGCAGTGTATGACGGAATTGCCCATTGATATCATAGCAGTGTATGGCTCCAGGTTTTTGCTTGATAATTTTTAAATCCTATTGGAGGTCTATGAAACTTGATTTAGTCAATTGGTGATAAATAAAATTCAATTCAGTCAATTGGTGTCACTGAAACTCAATTTAGTTGCCACTTCCAAAGATAATTAGCATTCACATCAAACATGGGTATGGGAGAACAAGAGAAGACACCTTGATAGCAGAATCCATAACAGCTTCACCTTATAGATGATTTCCCCATAACTGAAGATTATAAGGAAAAGCTAACCTCACCCAGAAATAAAGCAAGTCACCACTTCCAAGGATAATTTGTATTCACGTTAAACATGGTATCGGAGAACAGGAGAATACACATTGATAACAGAATCCACAACAGCTTCGCCTTAGAGATGTTTTCCCCATAACTGAAAATTAGAAGGAAAAGCTAACGTCTCCAAGAAACAAAGTAAGCCACCACTTCCAAAGATCATTTGTATTCATGTTAAACATGGGTATGGGGGAACAGGAGAAGACACCTTGATAACAGAATCCATACCAGCTTCACCTTAGATATGTTTTCCCCATAACTGAAAATTAGAAAGAAAAGCTAACTCTCAAAGAAACATTAAACCTCTTTAAGTAACCGCTATTTTGAAATTGTCCCTCAAAAACATGAAGCAGTACATAAAATGAGATGGGGAGTGAATCAGACCTCGTTACAAAAAAACATTATTGAGCCCTTCGAGCAACACCATAAACCGAACAACACCTTGGGACACATTTCCCAAGACATTGCCGGGGCATTTATACAACCATCAAAAAATAATAAAGCAATTGATATCCCAAAAAAATACCTAACAGTTTCTTGACCTGGGATACTTTAGAAACTCCATCCAAGTTCAGCTTACAAAACAAACTGCCAAAACACTCCAAGGGATTTGGCTTATAAAACCAGGAGAAATGTAGCAGGGTTGTTGAATTAAGATTATAGGGAGCATTCGAGTGTGGCACATGTTAAAAGGTTTTTATAATATGGTCAAAAATTACTCCACACTGCTTTAAAAGCAGCCCATAGCCTCCCTCGGAATTCAACAAAACCAAAAACAGAAATAATTGTTCTTTTTTTTAAAATATCTTAAGAGTCCAAGCCACATTCTATAATACTTCCACTCTGGATTATCAAAGAATGCCATACCTTGCAGCTCGTGCCTTCCGTTTTTCGTCTTCCGACATTTGAACCGAAACACCAAAGCGCTCTGCTCGTGTGTGACGGTTAGATCATATATGTACAAGTACTTTACGTTTAAAATCACAAAAAAATGTCTAAACAGCCGTCAAATTTAACCCCTGCTCTCGATCATACATAAATGATGATCGTTCAAGGTCACATTTGGTGGTGGGTTTTGGTTTTTTTTTTGCGTTCGTGAATGAAAAACCGGTTTTCAAATAACAGGTTGACCAACTATTTTGTTCTCCACCCACCGCAGTGATCAAATTTGAAGGGCTGGTCAAGCGAGGGTTTCGATTTTGCGACCTCGAGGGAGCAAATGCATCTCCTGCCCAGTTACCCTTTTCCAATGATGAAAAGTATCATTGGCCGATACTGTCTCACTTAGCACATTTGACAAGGATCAAAACCTCAAGTCTACATGTCAAATCCATTCAAACTACAGAAGTGGAAAGAAAAGGATTTAAGCATGCCATACAAAACATTTGCTTCTGATACTCTCAACGATCGGAACATACTCTTTCACATCCCATATCCTTTAATGGTGGTTGTCGTAAGGCACGACTATCTTTTTGAGGACCTTTCTATAGATGCACATTTATCGGATTGTAACTTGTATATATTCTTAGGAAGCAGGTGATATTCGTGAACATAGTTTAAACTACTATATATGATATAAAACGGCCACATTTTAATTCAAAGCTCAGATTTTTTCAAGGTATTTACTAACAAGTTAGGAAGCATGGCCCATAATGTTGTATGAAGCGAAAAAATGTATAATAGAAGATGTTGAGCTTGACGGTTAAAAATGTGTGATGAGAGATGATTAATGTAGAACCTACCAGAATATCATGTAGCCGGCGACACCTCGTACTTCTGGCTATGTTGCAACTTATTGAATTCAAATTTAAATAGTGAGCATGTATAGTTTACTAGCATCCAGCTATCTAGAACTTTTGTAATGATCAACGTTGAAAGGGATATCAGGTGGGGAATTAAATGTAAATATTTAGGTGTCCATATCCAAAGAACTATAGAATGAGAAACATCATGTCGAGGGAGTAGCATTACAAACAAATACAAAATAAGGTGCAAGTACTTAAGAAAGTGGAGGGATTAGTTGCAAAAAATTTATTGAAATGGATATAATTGCTAATACTTACTCGTCTTTATGAACGCACAAAAGAAATACTTAAAAATGGAGCGGTTTGTGCGGAATATCAGACGTATTCAGTAACCTATGGCATTGATGTAATAAAAAATGCGCAAGGCAAACTGGTAGACGGTATACAATGCAAAGTTATTCAATCGCTAAGCTATAAACTTGCATTAACCATCACATAACGTTTGACCATGTAGATGTGTACAAGACGTTATTATTGTAACAGTTAACATAAAAATGTTTAATTTAATGTTTGTACAACCCATTTGTTGAAATAGTCGAAAATGTGGACAAAATACCGTAAAGTACCTCAGCATAGAATTCCTAATTCCTAGGATGGGCATCAAATCTCATTTCTGGATAATAAAGACGGACTATTTTTCCACACTGACCCTTATTTTGACAATTTGAAAAAAAAAAGGTACACTTTGATAAATCCCCTTGTCAAATGATTTATAAGTCCATGAAAAAAAAATTACAGGCAGATTTTGACAATGCCTTTTTAATGACAGGTTTGAAGCCCTCGAAAGGGCTGTGACAGGTTCAATTTTGAAACTACTTCCAATGATATTGTCAAAGGGTTATATGTCAAGGCAGTGAGGTCGGCGGTATACCTTCATGTCAGGGTCTGCTACGCCCTTAACCTATTGCTTGTACTAGGATATGAGTAGCCGACTTGTGGCTTAGCATATCATTTTATTATATCATTTATACTTTCTCATGCTTAGTAGGTCGGCCTTAGTGATGGCCATAGCATATGACTAGTATATATAGGGGATTATAGGTAGTATTTCATTATCATTTGAGCATTTGAGTCTTGTTATATGGTTTGGAGGTTGCCCCCTCGAAGTGGCGAAGTTACTCTAATCGCATATTGAGATCATTTATTCTGAAATATTGTGTTATTTGGTGTTCTACTATTATGCACTTAATCTGAATTATACAAGTAATTTCATTACAAGTGGTATCAGAGCTGCGGTCTGAGCCGAATTTAGGGCAAAAAACCTAATTTTTTGTTTCTGCCACATATTGCGAACCAGAGCGAATTTGCTGGGAGATATTTTTGCCAGAAGTTACGAAGTAATATCAAGGTAAGGTTCCCTAAAAATTTCAGACTTTTTAAATTTATTTTGCAAACGTTATTACAAATTTAGGTTTTTTCATAAAATCGCTCCCTAGGGTGCAAATTTGTGGAAAAATTTTCCAAGTTCTTTACATTTTCAAAAATCTCTCAAAAAATTAGTATGGTAGTATCTTCTCTATGTTTTTTCCTGTTTGGCCGAAATTATATCGAAAACCTAAACCCTAAGATTTGACATCATGGCGGGGCCTTCCACAAGAGCAAAAAAGAATTTGGTAACTCCAGGTAAAACCCCAGATAAAGAGGGAGTAGTGATTGAAGAGATGGAGTCAAAAGGGGTGAATACATATTCATCGAGCACTAGGGTTTACCTCAATTGATCATAAGGTTTGCCACCTTGAGTATGAGTTATGAATTGTACAATCTGAGATGGCCTCTAAAGGAGACATAGACCAAATCAATCATCGGTTGGATGATATCATGCAAAATGTAAAGGGTAACTAGTATGGCCCAAATCCAGTCCCATACTCAACCAAGGAGGACCTTCAGTTCAAAATCATGGGTACAAACTAACCATATGGGATCACTTTTCCAGTCCTATCAGAATCAAACTTATCCACAACCACGGAATATGATGCCGAAAGTGGATATGCACAAATTTGATGGTAAGGATCCCCTGAATTAGATAAATCAAATGGAGAACTTCTTTTAGTTACATCAAACACCATCAAGACAAAAGGTGACATTAGCATCCCTATATCTTGAACCCGACCAATTTGTTTGGTATCGATGGTTATGTGCTCAGAGGCAAAAGAATGGTCTAGGTGTCACTTGGACAGTTTTTACTGAGGAGTTGCAATTACACTATAGTTCCAAGTGTTTCAGATAACTACTTTAGTCAATTAGCAAAGTTACGGCAAACAAGAGTAGTCAAAGATTATGTGCATCAATTCCAGAACCTATCCTTAAGGGTGGAGAATATTCCAGAAGAGAATCATGAATGACTTATTTCTTGGGGGTCTTAAGGACCACATCGAGCATGAGGTACGGATGTTTAATCCAATCAATCTGTATAATTTTATTATCATGGCACGTCGTGCAAGGGAAAAAATTCTTTGTAGTAGGAGGCCACCTTTCATTAACACCAAAGACTGTAGTATCTCTTCCCCTTCATTTGCTAGGTCAATTAAACTGACTCCTCAACAAATGGAAGAAAAGAGAGCAAAAGGATTATGTTTTAACTACGTGATAGAAAATATGGACCGGGACATAAATGTGTTGAGAAGAAGTTGTTCTATATTGATGGAGGTAATGGGGATGATGAGGAAGCTGAAATTATAGGAGAGGCTGAGGAACCAGTAGAAGATGAAGTAGAGGATCACCAACCTCTAATTTCTTGTCATGCATTGTCAGGTATTAGTACTCCTCAAACACTCAAGGTTATTGGCTATCTCAAAAAATAGAAGGTGGCAGTGTCGATTGACTCAGGGAGTACTCATAACTTCATAAATAATAAGTCAGCTGCCCCTCAATTGTTTTATTTACCCAACTCTAGAAATGCAAGTTATGATTGTGGATGGTGGGATAGTTAAGTGCACAAGAAAGTGTCATAGTATCAAGCTTTCCATGGGAGACTATATGTTAGACTCGCCTATGTTTGTTATTTCTATGGGAGGGGCAGATATTGTTTTGGGTGTCCAATGTGCTACGCCCTTAATCATATATCTTATATTGGATGTATATAGCCAACTTGTGGCTATCATAACTTCTTATCATCATGTATCCCTTTCATATATGTTATATTATCATTAGTGGGTCGGCCTTGGTGTTGGCCATAACATAGGAATAGTATATATAGGGGTTAGTAGGTAGTAGTTGATCATCATATTCAACATTTGAGTCTTATTGTTTAGCTCGGAGGTTGCCCCCTCAAAGTGGCTAAGCTATTATACTTGCACATTTAGATCATTTATCTGAAATATTGTGTTCATTGGTGTTATATTGCTATTCTATCGGGAAACGTGCTTTTCTCATATGGGCGGGATTTTTGACCCATAGGTTTATGGGATGGTTTTGGCCCATGGTTTTGATACCCACAGTTTTGTAAAACTGCTTAAGCAGTTGTCTACTTATATGGTTTTATGCATATGGTAGATATAATGTAACATTGCAGATGTGTATGATTTCGGGTGTGAATTTTGTAGAGTTTGTTAAACATAGCTCCAAACAGGTATGGGTATTGTATTGAGAGAGCGGTGGCTTGTAATAAAATTTGAGCAAGTGATTCTTAGTGGATGTAGCCCGAATTGGGTGAACCACGTTAAATATTGTCTCTTTGTGTTGTGTTATTTTTGTTCTGCACTTTTATTTCAGATCTATAATATTTTCTGCATATTAGTTTCTATTGTTGCAATTTTGTGAGGGACTCATCTGCATATTTTATCCCTTATTTCCTAACACCTCTGTAAACTAGTATCCATCTTGTCCCACAAAGTAGTCCAAAACTTACCTAAGAACCTGGAATCCTTGTCAGAAACAATAGACTTTGGTAAACCAAAATGCACCCATACATCAATAAAGAAAATATTTACTGCCTCGTGTGCTTTTACTGTATTTTTACATGCTATGAGAATACACATATTACTGAATAGATCAACAACAACATATAGATAGTCATGGCCATGTTTAGACATAGGTAATCCTCCTATAAAATCCATAGAAATTTCCTCCCACGGACAAGTAGGTACTGGAAAATGCATATACAAACCGTCCTTCCTAGTCCTAGGCTTGTTGGTACAACAAAGTTTACATCCACATATAAATTTTGATACTTCTTCTTGCATATTGGGCCAATACACGTAACTTTGCAAGTGGGCTAGGGTTTTACCTACACCAAAATGTCCTGCTACTTTTGAGGTATGTGCTTCCCTCATCAATAGAATTATTTATTCTTTTGGCACACAAAGCTTCCCCTGTCGGTAGGGCAACCCATCGTTAAGATAACAATATTTAATCCCTGTCCTTTCAGTCCCCTTAGGATTGCAACTACTATAATTTCACCTCAAAGTCTTTTTCCTAGGAATATGACTCTTTGTAAGCTTCCTTCTATGAAGGGATCAATCCAAGAAATAGTGGCCAGACATGAAAACGTATCTCATATGTGGATGGCCTAGAACAACATGTCTGCCACCAAGGTTGTACTAACCTTATTTTATTTAATCACCAGATGAAACTGTTGAAGGAACCGCATCCATTTGTAGTGCCTTTACCTACTGTAATTTTGACTGTGCTTGCAAATACTGGAGAGGTTTGTGGTCAGTGTGCACAATAATTTCTTTACCCAACAAATAATGCTTCCATTTTTTAATTTCCTAAAGTAGTGCATACATTTCCTTATCATATACTGAATATCTCTTTAATTTTTGAAGTGAAAGTTTCAGAATGATAACATACGAGTTTACCTCCTTGAAGAAACACTGCGCACATGGTGTAATCACTGGCATCTGTCTCAACTTTGAAAGGCTGTTATAAATTAGGAAGAGAAAGTACTGGAGCATGAATAATCTTGTATTTTAATAACTCAAAGGATTTGTCTTGTTCCTTACCCCAGTTAAAACTGTTACTCTTTGCAGCCACTGTGTGTAGAGGTGTATGCAATCGCGAAGAAGTCTAGAATGAACTTCCGCATGTATTGTACTGCTCCCAAAAAAATTCTAGTTGTATGTGGCTCCTATTGGTGTTGGCCAATTAGTGATGGCTTCCAAATTATTTAGATCCACTTGTACCTCTCCTCCTCCAACAACGTGCCCAAGATAGAACAAGTGACTGTTTGGAAAATTCACATTTATTCATATTACAAAGCAGTTGTTTCTCCCTGAGAATTTGTAAGACTTGCTGTAAATGAGTTAGATGTTCTTCCGATGTGGCACTAAAAATAAAGATATCATCTACGATATACAATGACACATGAATCTATGAAATGCCACAATACATCATTCATCAATGTCATAAATTTAGCAGGTGCATTACATAACCCAAAAGGAAGTACCAACCATTCATACAAACCCTGTTTTGTTTTGGAGGCAGTCCTTCCATATATCCTCCTCCTTCATTCTAACCTAGTGATAACCAGACTTGAGATCCAACTTCGTGAAGAATTTGGCATGTTGAAGTTGGTCCAAGAGATCATCTATGCAGGGAAGTGGATATCTGTTCTTTATGGTGATCTTGTTCAAAATGCATGGTAGTCGATGCACATTCTCCAAGAACCATCCTTCTTTGGCACCATCACAATAGGTGAACCACATGGTGAGGTGCTCAGACGTATCACCCCTTGGTCTAGTAGTTCCTAATGTTGTTTCTTTACTTCAGTACTCTCAAGCAAGGATTGCCTATACAACCTTGATGTTCGGTAGAGGGGACTCTAGCAATAGCTGAATCTCATGCTATGCTTCCCATTTTGGTGGTAACCCACTGGGATCCTAAATTACTTCCTGAAAAGACTGAATAATACTATCCAAATCATGTTTTCCCTTGTTAGAAATCTTTGAAACTTCTACCCCCTCTTGTTTATCCTTTAACAAAAGCAAACAAAATTGATTATGATTTGCATGAATACGTCGTTTTTCTTGGTTAACACTCACCATAGTAACCCGTGTCTTACACTAGTGTGCCTAGATGTTGTAGTTGATCCCATCCTTGACCCATCTGTACCGATTTTCCCTTCTCATAAATATAACATCCCTAACATACAAGTAAGGACTCCTGAATACAACATCAAAAGCATCAAGTGGAATAACGTCAGCTTCTAAAACATCAATATACTAGGAATTTATCCCAAACTTGACCTTACATCTTCTTGTTGCCTAAATTTCAACACCCTTCTTCACCCAACCCAAAGGACAAGGGTATGGATGCTCGTAAGTCTCAAGACCAAGCTTCTTTACAACTGCTTCAGAAATCAAGTTAGACTGAGAACCGGTATCAACCAAAGCATTTACCTTAGTTCTCTTGATCTGGATTTTGATCTGGAATAGTCTACTCGTCTCCTCTTCTTGGTTGTCCATGTTGGTGGCCATATTTAACTGGAATTCTCAAAGTCCTTGGTTCGGTTCTTTGGATGCAACTTCCAACATGTAGCGTCAGTATGACCATTGATATCACAGTTCTTGCAAAAATTCTTGGGATCTTTACAAGTATTTAAAGTAGTGGCAGCTTGTTTACCTTTCCCTTTCCATTTACCCTTGTTACTTGTTTGCCCATACTCTTTTTTATGCAGATTTGTTCGACTACTTTGCCCTTGGCTCTGCTTCTCCTTGCTTCTTTTCATCATCTATGTAGTATGCCTACACACATGCCTCGTTGAGATCTTTGGGCTTTGTGGAGATGACTTTTCTTTGAAGGTGAGTGTGAAGTCCTCCCAAGTACTTAGTCAGAATATCCTCATCCTCCAAGTCCATGTTTAGCAACATGGCCTACCTCCAAAACTCCGTAGCATAGTCCTGCACACTTTGACCACTGCCTTGTCTAAAATACTGCCATTTAATCATTTGGTCAGTCTTGTGGCCAATAGGATATGAAGTTAGCTCTAAGTAATTCTTTAAATTCTTGCCAAGATTTCACAATAAGACGCTTCTTCTTTTCACAAGGGGTTAGATGGACCTTTCCCACCAAACCAAAGTGTGTCCCTCCATTTTGAGACGTGAAAAGGTGATCCTCTGTGCCTTAACGACATTATGGATGCTAAAGTAGGATTCTAACTATTTTAACCATTTATCAAGCAACTCTGCATCTACTTGTCCTTCAAAGCTTTTAATCTCAACTTTCGTCTCAACTTTAAAAGGAGTATGGTCAGATTTTACCTTTTCTCTTATGTTTGAAGTCTCTTCTTCATGATCTTCCCCATAATCTTCCTCACGGTGGCTCTTCCCTATGCCAAACTTTTCAGCTAATCCTCAAACCACTAAGTCCATGGAGTCTTGCTTGATAGAAGTTATCTTCTGCAAATCTACAAGTTCTTCTTGCCTTCTAAACATCCTATCCATCATGGTCTCCAACATCTCGATTCTACGGACCAAGTTCTCTTCCTCCATTTGTCCTTGAATTCTTTGTTTCCACTTCTTTGTAGAAATTTCTGGATCGCAATGTAAAGCCTCTTTGTCTTTAGATCTTGTCATTGTCATACAAATCCAAGAATGAATACCACAGTCCTAGATACTTGTTAGCTCTGATGCCAAAATGATCTGTAAACTCTTCAAATTTGGAATTATCCATATAATCACAAATTAACGTTGTTGTTCTACTTTCTATTAGAAAATGATAGAGATAGCTAGTGAATGAATTTTGCTTATGCTTAGAATCCACAATTGCAGGAAAGGAAAGAATATAAACTCGTAAACACCAACAAGTTTTATCCTGGAAACCTCCAAAGGAGGAAGAACCAGTTGGGAAGGGAAATTACTCTTTCTTCCCACTTTTATTGGCCAATTCAAAACAATAAGTACAGAATGTACAATAAGTATGAAAGAGAAGTAGATAATATCTCATGCTTCCTCCCAATTACTTGTTTGCTCTGTCTCAACACTCCTTTCTTCTACAAAACACAATTCCAGCACTAAGAACTTCTTGTCTCACTTACTTTCATGCTTCGATGATCATGTTCTCTTCTACAAACATGTATTTATAGCCTTTCTCATGTCCTCCTATGCATTGGAGAATGGGAAAGGTTATGGAGGGGAAGGGACATGGACAACCTTTCAAAATTCTATGGTTGTTCGTTTCATATTTTTGTTTTCTGTCTGAAAGATCCAAGACCGCCACCCAATGCAGACGGGTGGTCTTAGGACCGCTGCCTTGGTTAGGCAGCGGTTCTGTAACTGCCACTCTGCACAGAGTGTCGATCCTATTACTATAAAGACAAAACCTCCATGTATTATTTTTCCTTCTTCATGTTGATTGATCTGATGAAGTAGAGTCATTTTGGATCCCTATGAATCAAATTCTAAAGGGGCTACCACCTAGTTAGGGATCATGATCATGCCATTCAGTTGATTCTAGTGATCCAACCACCTAACATTAGACCATACAAAAACCCATATTCCCAGAAAAGTGAGATTGAGAAAATGGTGCAGGAAATGTTGAAGGTATGTATCATTAGGCATAGCCAGAGCGCATATTCTTCACCAGTGGTCATGGTATGTAAGAAGGATGAAACATGGAGGATGTGTTTAGATTATCGAGAACTCAACAAGTACACCATCAAAGATAAGTTTCCTATTCCAGTAATTGATGATTTACTTGATGAATTGCATGGTGTTATTTATTTCACAAAATTAGATCTTCGTTAGGGGTACCATCAAATTAGAATAAGAGAGGAAGATGATCGTAAAATGACATTCACGACTCATGAGGGCCATTATGAGTTTTTGGTAATGCCTTTTGGTCTTACAAATGCTCCGTCAACATTTCAAATCTTGATGAACAATGTTTTTAGGCCATTTTAAGGAAATTTGTATTAGTTTTCTTTGATGAGATATTGATTTACAGTAAGACATGGGAATAACACTTGCAACATGTAAATAAAGTATTGGAAGTTTTGGAGAAACATAAGCTCTATGTAAATCCATCCAAATGTTCTTTTGGTGTACAAGAGGTAGAGTACTTATGTCACATTGTATCCCATGAAGGTGTCAAAGTTGATCCTCAGAAGATCAAAGCTATGGTGGAATGACCAAGGCCCAAAACTCTCAAAAATCTTTGAGGGTTCCTAGGACTAACAGGGTACTACAAAAGATTTGTGAGGGGATATGGTAGAACCACAGTTCCACTCACTACATTGCTAAAGAAGGATGTCTTCTATTGGATAGATGTAGCCACTAAATCATTTGAGCAGTTGAAGGAAGCTATGTGCACCACCCCAGTTTTAGCTACTCCCAACTTCTCAAAAACTTTCATTGTCGAATGTGACGCTTCAGGATCAGGATTGGGAAGTAGTTCTAATGCAGGAAGGAAGACCAATTGATATTTGAGAGTCACCAATTCAAAGGAAAAGATCTACTCAAACTTGTCTATGAGAAATAAATGACGACTATTCTTCATGCAGTCAAGCAATGGAGGCCCTATCTAATGGGTAGACACTTCAAGGTAAAAACTGATCATGATAGTCTCAAATACTTTTTGGAGCAAAGGTTATCATTTGAGGAACAACAAAAGTGGGTAACAAAAATGTTGGGTTATGATTTTGAAATCATATACAAAAAGGGTAAAGAAAATGTAGTGGTCGATGCGCTATCCAGAAGGGATACATCCGCAGATGCTTTACTATGTGCAATGTCCATATTGAAGGTGACGATTGGGTGGATGAAGCAAGATTATAATGGGAGCAGAACAAGGATACATAATATCTAATACACTATATCAAGCAAATATCTATAACATCTAACAAATTTGAGCGGAAAGGTAATGCCCTGTGGTACAAGGACAGGTTATTCTTGTGTAAATATTCTCATTTGAAGCATAAGATTCTTGCAGAGCTACATGCATCGCTTGTTGGAGGACTCTTTGGGTTTTTGAAGACATATCATAGAATAAAAAGAGAATTATTTTGGTAACGACTTAAGGGGGATGTACAAAAGTTTGTATAAGAGTGTTTGGTGTGCTAATAGAACAAAGGTGAAACCATTAAGACACTGGGTCTATTGCAACCATTGCCAATTCCTAGCTAGAGATGGGAGGAGATCTCTATGGATTTCATCACAGGATTCGCTTGTTCAGAGGGTAAGAATGTTATTTTGGTGATTGTGGATAGGCTCACAAAATATGCCCATTTTTGTGCCTTGTCACATCCATTTACAGCCAGTACAATCGCAACAATTTTTTTGGAGACAGTTCAAAGGCTATATGGAACCCCAAAGATAATTGTAAGTGATCGTGATCCTATTTTTACAAGTAATTTTTGGACACAATTATTTGCATGTTTGGGTACTCAGCTAGCTCACAGATCATCTTACCAACCTCAAATTGATGGGAAAATGAAAGTGTTCGGCAATTTCTTAGAGGGGTATCTACGTTGATTTTTATCAGATAAGCATGAATGGTGGGTTAAATGGCTACTACTTGTGGATGGTGGTATACCACATTTTTTACACCTCTTCTCAAATGACCCCATTTTTAAAATTATATGGTTACCATCCACCATCTATCACTTCTTCCTCGAGGGTGTAAACCAAGGTCAGAGATGTTGAGCAACACATTCAACATCAACAACAGGTTTTGAGTTGGTTTGAAGGAGAATTTGGCATTGACACAAAACCGGATGAAACAATAAGCAGATCAACACAGTAGTGAAAGACATTTTGAAATTGGTGACTAGGTTTTTGTATGTCTACATCCTTATAAGCACATGTCCTTGAAGCAACATAAAAAGGACAACAAACTCACTCCTAAATATTATGGTCCTTATCAGGTTCTACAGAAAATTGGAAGTGTTGCTTATTCACTAGACAAGTTGCCTCAATCTTCACGCATACACCCATTATTCCATGTTTCCTGCCTGAAGAAGGTTATTGGACAAAAATTTGTAGCCCAGACAGAGCTACTAGAACTTGATGAGGAAGGAAGAATCATTTTGGATCGTAGAGAAGATTCTGCAAACACGTACTAAGAGGTTAAGAACCAGAGACATTAAGGAATAATCTGAGCATATAAGATGTGACATTGGAGGATGAAGGTTTTTTTGCAACAACATCCAAGATTATTCAACATGTTGAGGAAGCTGACGTTGTTTTGAATGGGAAGGGCATGCTACGCCCTTAACCTATTTACTTGTATTAGGATATGAGTAGACGACTTGTGGCTTACCGTATCATTTTACTATATCATTTATACTTTCTCATGCTTGGTAGGTCGGTCTTGGTGATGGCCATAACATATGAATAATATATATAGGGGATTGTAGGTAGTAGTTCATCATCATTTGAGCATTTCAGTCTTATTGTATGATTTGGATGGTGTTCCTAAACTGGGGAGTTAGAAGTTATACCTGATACGCCCGTGTGCCGAAATGTCATCGTCCAAACTCCCACTACCTGCAAAATGAAAATAAGACTCAAGTTCAAATAGATACAATATCGAAAAATAAATGTTAAATTAAAACTACTAGAGGACTTATCATCTGTGTGGGGATAAAATATATGCGTCGACGCTCCAGCCCTGTGGACACATACACTCAAAACAAAATTTAAACCACGCATATATATATATATATACACACACACACACACACACACACACACACACACACACACAAAACAACTCATTTTCCAATTCATTTGTACACATTTACTATTGACGATTTTTGAGTTATGGGCCCATGGTGACCATTTCGAGCAAGAGTATAGTAGAAACAACGAGGGCGACAAAGTGATCATGGCTCTGCGAGTTAGAGATCCAACAGATGTGGACAAAGGTTAGTTTTTCTCTAGTTATTTATTTTGCAACCCTGAATGTAAAATGTTGAAAATTTTCACATAGGGGAGCATTTTTGAAATTTCTTGTTTTAGAATGATCCCTAGGGGGTGACACACATGGGTTAGCCTTTTATTTTTGTCAAAAATGAGTTATTTTTGTGTTTTTCGAAGGTTTTAGGGTTAAAGGGACATCGCGTCCAATCTAGACACGACCGCCACCCTACGTAAGGCGACGGTTACATGATCACCACCCTGTCAAGAAAGTAGTTACAAAATTGCCACCCTAGCAAGGCAGCGGTTACAAAATTACCGCTCTGCATAGGGCGATAGTTTTGTTATTTTTGGGGCAGAGAGTAGATTTGACATGTTTAACCCAATTTTTTTGGATTTTATATTGTTTTGTAATGTTTTTTATGAGCTTGCCTATATTGTTGACTCACTCTTTTGTTGTTTGATAAATGCAGGAGGAATACATCCACTGGAGTCGAGAGAGAGAGAGAGAGAGAGAGAGAGGAGAGAGAGAGAGAGAGAGAGAGAGAGAGAATGTTTGATTGACTTCTAGCTATACTTGATCAACTGAATCAGACTGAGACAGACTTACTGCACCGAGTAGGGATATGGAGAATCGCACGGGTGCCACACATTACACCTGTTAGCCATATACTATGTGACCTCTTTTCTTATTGGGATGCGGACCGAAACACTTTCTGATTTTTAGGTGTTAGAGGAGAGTGGACCATCACTCTCAAGGATGTGTACATGATACTCAGAGTTCCTATACTTGGGAGACATTTGACTCTTGAGATTACATGGTCTACAACCAGAGCTAGGCATTGGGCCAATTATACAGGAGATGATGGGGTGTCATCAGGCATTAAACACGGTATGAGGCTCCTCTCCATATCCATCACTCCTATCCTTGCACTCTGCAATGCCATCATGCATATTTTAGCTTCATGGTTGATAGGGGATACATGCGGGGATAAGTTATGGTATCGATGGGCCCCAATTGTGATGCAGATTGAGTAGTATGGGCGGACTTACGCCTGGGGAGCATATATCTTGTGGGACCACATACCATGATTTATACCGGGGTGGCGAGGCTATAAGGACAGTCATTGAGCCATCCCATACTCATGATGAGTTGCGTATATGAGAGGATCATCCCCTATCATAGGGGAGTAGGGGTATAGGACCCAGGGGTCGTCAAGGCCATGAGATGGACCGACATGTCAGTGTTGAGAGTAGCACATCAACCAATGGCTACCTTGACTACAACTGATTTTGTTTATACACCCTGGGACATGATGGGACTATTGTGAAAGCTTGTGCCACTACCTGATAATTAGTGGAAAAATCAGGGAAGGTGGAGACTCACCCATTTGATAGATTTCCCTAGTAGTTGGGACTACCGTATATTGATATCCTTCCTCTCATGGCAATTTTTATAGGAGCATCAGGGAGTCTCAAGGTGGCCCTATGGGTGACCATGGTTGGACTATTATGAGTCCAGGGGTTCCCATCACAGTGAGATGGGTTGTCCGTGCTCGACGTGCACCTAGGCTCTGCACCACTCCTTCTGATTGAGGTCACACACACTCATAGTGGGGAGGAGGAACAAGAGATACCCATTGATGTGGATACTGAGGATAAGGCAGAGATGGGGGAAGAGACTGATGAGGATGCAGGTGAGGAAACTTACGATGAGGCAAGTGGCAATGATGAGGAGGATAGTGACATGGAGTGGCATGATACTTAGGAGAGATCCATGGTCAAGAGAGAGGAAGCAAAGGCAGAGATGAAGACATTGTTTTCTAAGGAGCCACTTCCTCATGAGGAAGGTGGAAATGAGGAGTCTGTCATTGGGCATCATGTTGCCTTAGGAGTGGGGGAGGCACAACAAGTGGCTTGTAGTAGCACCACAACCAGCTACACCAGTTGATCCTATATGGATGCTTGGAGATCTGAGTATGTGGACACTCTTTTTCTCGACCTTGTTAGCTAGAAAGTGTTAATAATTATGCATTGTACTTCTATTTTTTTGGTTTGTATGGTTTTCTAACTCATTGTTGTTTTCTTTGTTTTGCAGCTACCTCTCAGGGCTAGCGAGATCTTATTCATCGAGTTTTTGTGGATACTTTGTTGATCCCTTCAGAGAAGACCCGTGCAGAGCTGACTGAGGACTCGGGGCAACCATTGTGGGCCAGCTGACATACTGATTGTGTTTGCACCCATTTGGAGGGTGCCGAAGATCATGGCTGCTCAGAACACACGGATCACCGCATATGAGATGGCCAAGAGATTGATGAGGTGGAGCCATTCACATAGTGAGGCCATGAATAGTGGTCGTTCTTATAGTCACTCACACCACTTAGTCCATTCACGCCACCGTAGTAGTAGCAGGAGCCCCGGCCATAGCCGTGCACCATCTTCGGGTTCCCAGAGAGAGGGCTAGGTCGTTGAGCCTTTATTGCTTTGTTGAAATTTTGTGAGGGATAAATGATGTTTTTGTATTTTTGTGCTCATTGCGAGCGTTTTGACCACACCTAACATGTGATGGCATTGTACACAAACTTGACTTATTATATATATACAAATACCTCTTTTTGGTTTAGCTATCCTTTACATTAGTTGACTTCATTTGTGGTTTACTTCGCACGTGTAATCTAGATGTTTAGAATTTCTGATTTTGTATGCTTTTCAGAATGCATGCAATGGATGATGAATGCTAATAGAATGATTCTTTTTGTTGTTTTTGTAATGTTGATATGTGATGATTATGCAAACACAATGTACTGCTAAACTTTAGTTCTTAAAGTAATTTTTGGTAATTCTTTTTGTATTGGAAATGTGTGATGAATAATGATATGATAGTAAAATGAGTTCGCTCCACTCCTAACCCCATACAACTAGTAAGATGCAAGGGCTCAACATCGAGACCCGGGAGGGACACAAATTGTATGGTTTTAATAGAGATGGAAATGGTGAGAGAAAGACAAGCTTTTGACATAAACCCAATTAGGAACCTAAAACCTAACTCTGCAAACAACTTGCTAGATAGCCTAGAATGTGATTTTCTTACAAGTTTATCTAGACTTAGATCCGTATATGGCCTCTTGATTGACAAAATCTGTTTTTAAGGTTTTAACTCTCTTTTAGAACATACACATCTAATTATCTAGAATTAGATCAGTATATGGCCTCTTGATTGACAAAATCTGTTTTTAAGGTTTTAACTCTCTTTTAGAACATACACATCTAATTCATTTTTCTTGGAATGTTAAGATTTTCAAAGCACCTTTTATTGAATGAAATTGCTTTTAACTTACTAATTTATTTTCAGAGACCTCCTACACCTTGCCCCATGCTACCAGTAGGAAGCATGGGCTCATCACCAAGGACAAGGCATAGACGAGTAAGGGAACTTCCCTCCTTTCCCAACCTCACACCACTAGTAGGAGGTGCAGGCTCATCACCAAAGGTTGGTGGGGCAAGGAAGTGTGTAAATGGAAATTTTGTATTGATTTTGACTTGAGATTTATTTATTTATTTATATATTTTAAATTTCTAAGTTGTGCTTTGGAGAGCTTTCCACTAGCCTCAACCCCACACAAATAGTAAGATGTGAGGGCTCAACATTGAAGGTTGAGATAGGTGAACAAGCGTCCCGAATGATAATGTTTAGAATGCTTTTGCTACCAAAGAGGTTTTTATGGGGAAAGATATGACATCATGAAGCTTTTAGAACTGACAATGGGCAAAGACAACTATGCTAGAAGGAAGCTATAGGCAGAACCAAGTATGTAAGCCTTCGTAGGATTAGTGTCAAAACTTTGTCTTGTCTTGTTGAACTTGATGAAGTGATACAAAAATGTTGATGAAAATATTACGAATGTTTGGAGAGATGTGATTTAAATAATTGCCAATGTTTTCAGAAGTTTTTGAATATTTAATTGAAAATAAGTTCCTTGATTACACATTTTATAGATTGAGCTAGCAGATGATAATGCAATGAAGATGCAGTAATATACATACGGAAATGTTGATGGATCATGTGTATTATCTATTTAGGTGAAGAGAGTTGACAAATTTTCCAAATTCCTCACCTTCTAGTGTACATAAGTGATATGCCCCATTTTTGTAGTCTTCTATTATTCGATATAGGCCTAACCACTTGGACCTAAACTTCCTTCCTTCGCCAATTTTCTTGTCTATCTGGTTATCAAGTCTTAATACCAAGTCTCCCTCACATATTTCACGTTCGTAAACATTCTTGTTATACTACTGTCACATCCGATCAATGTAAGCTTTATGTCTCTGCTCAGCATTGAGCCAAGCTTCATCGAGGCTTTCTAATTGAGATATTTGTGCTTCCCAATAAGCTTCTTCTCCTAGAATTCATTGTAGTGAAATCTGAAGACTGGGTATTTCAACTTCAAGTGGTAAGACCGCTTCTAAAATGAATACCAAAGAATAGGGGGTTGCCCCCATTGGCATTCTTTCTAATGTCCTATAGGCCCACAAGACCAAAAATAGATTTAAGTGTCAATCATGTTTGTTCTCCTTGATGGTTTTCAAGAGAATGGACTTTAACGTCTTATTAGTCATCTCAGCCTGTCCATTAGCCCGAGGGTAATAAAGAGAAGCCATGTGATGATTTATTTTGAACTTTTCACATAGTTCACGCACTTCCTCATTCTTGAAATACGTACCATTATTAGAGATAATGACTTGTGGGACCCTGTACCTACAGATAATTTGGTTCAAAATGAACTTTGCAATTACACATCCTAGTACGATGGTAAGAGACATTGCTTCTACCCACTTGGTGAAGTATTCAGTGGTCGTGATTATGAAATTATGGTCATCTGTTGATGAGGGAGAGAACTTCCCTATCAAATCCAGGCCCCATGTGGAAAAGGGCCATGGTGTAGCAATTGGTTGCAGAGCCTGGACATGTATGTGGATCTCGTGAGAGAACTCTTGACACTTGTGCACATACTCTATTGCATCATATTCTAATGTAGGCCAAAAATAACCCATTTGATGTTTCTTTTTGGCAGTGGCATGACCTTTGAAGTGACCTCCACAAACTCCACTATGGGATTCATAGAGGATCTTTTCATATTCTTCCTCATCAACATATCTTAGCAACATTTTGTCGAAGGCTCTGTGGTAGAGTACTTATTCTATGATTACATATTTGGTGGCTATGACATGTAGTCGTTTTCTTTGTTGCAAGGTTGCCCCTTCAGGATACGCACGGTCCATAATAAAGTTAATGAAACGGGAGGCTTGGTTTCCACATAGTATATGAATTTGTTAGGGAAATTTAAGTTAACTAGATCACCTCCATCCAATGGATTGTCAGCTAACCAATCTACAATGATTTTTCCTTTAGCGAACTTTTGTTAACGAATGTTAATTCAAACTCATGCATCATAATCATGAAACATCTAACTTTATTGGATAATGAACCCTTTGTTAGAAAATCTTTGTAAGTGATCTATCTTGACAATGACCCTCGTTTCTTGGTTAAGCATGTAGTGTCTTAACCACTTCGTTATGAATACTATGACGATAAATTATTTCTTTGTTTGTGTATAACATGTCTCATACTCGAGCAATGTACGACTGATGAAGTAGAGTACACACTCTCCTTTGTCATCATCTTCTTGAGCTAGCATGCAGGCTAATGAGAGGGTGATCTGATTTGGGAGGCATAAGAATGGAAGGTGATAGTAAGAATTATTTTACTAACTCAAATTCCTTATGACACTCTTCCGTCCAGATGTTGCAGCAATCCTTCTTTAATAAATTATTTATTGGATGATTTACAAAGGTCAAATTAGGGATGAACCTTTGGAATGCACCGAGCTTTCTGAGAAAGGACTGAATGCCCAAGTCATCTGATGGTGGAATCATTTCTAGAACTGCTCGAATTTTGGTTGGATCTACATGAATCCCTTGTGAAGAGATTATATATCCCAGTAATTTCCCTCCTGTTACACCAACACACATTTTTTTGTATTCAATGTGACGCAATATTTGATTAAATAAGAGAGGATAATGTGAAGCACCTCAGGGTGATCGCCGCACTTTCTGGCATTAGTTAGAAGGTCGTGAACATAAGATTCCACAATCTTACGAATGAGATCATGGAATAGGTAAGTCGTAGCCCTCTGGTAAGTGGCACCAGTGTTCTTGAGACCGAATGACATGACTGCGTAACAATAGGTTCCCCAAGGAGTGATAAAGGTCATTTTAGTCTGATCTTACTCGAAGATCCTGATTTGACTATACCCAAAAAATCCATCCATAAGAGACAATAACTCATAACCAATTGTTGCGTCAATGATAACATCGATGGATGGTAGTGGGAAATCATCCTTGGGAGATGCTTTGTTGATATCCCAAAAGTCAATGTAGATTCAAATTTTTCTGTTCTTTTTTAGAACGAGGACGATGTTGGATACCCACATTGAGTAGTCAACAGGCTTAATAAACCCCACATGTAGGAGTTTCATTACTTCCTCTTTAACCATTAGCACCACCTTAGGTTTCATAGGTATATATTTTTGCTTGATGGGCTTAGCGTCAAACTTGGCCACTAGGTTATGAACTGCCACATGAGGAGCAATTTCTATCATTTATTTGTAACTAAACTCAAAGGATTTTGAATGCTCTGTAAGGATTTTTGTGTGTATCTCTACTTCTTCAGGAGTAAGCAACGAACCTAACTTCAAGATTTCCTCCTCCGTCCCGATATTGATATCGATCATTCCTTCGATCAAAGAGGCATTACCCTCTTCAAAATTAGACGGGGCCAGAGGTAGTTCTAATTACCGTTCCTCTTCTATTTCGTAGATCTCAAGATCCTCCAAGGATGAAAGATCCATCGTGTGATCTCCAAAATAGGAGGAAGAGTGAGGAATGAGAGAGAAGCCTCTCTTATGGTGTTGGGGATGTAAATATGTGTAAGCATTAAGATACCCTAAGATAACTTCATCATTTTTTACATAGTCTAAGGTAGCAGGCTTGTTCTCAGCCTCAATGTATTCCAAGATTGGATTTGTAGGCATTTTGTGAACTAAAGGTTCAATGCAAACTGAAACTGTGAAGTTGGTATCTTCTAACTCTTTGCTTGGATAGAAGCAGGAAGCAAAAGTAGTCATGGAATTAACAGGAAGGTTTTGTTCACGTGGAACGAATTCGATTGAAATGAAATCAAATTCCTTGCTTAAATTAAGTACAACATCTTTGTAGAGTTATAAGTGCTCCGCCCTAGTCTCATATACTTCTGATACTTGATTAATGACTTGTTGCAAACAACCCAACACTCTAATGTTACAAGTACCAATCCTTTTACCACTATGAGACCAAGAAGGAAAGCCTCGTATTTTGCACCATTATTCGTACATTTAAAATCTTATTTGAAGGCAAAAGGCATGACCTTCCCCTCAGGAGAGGTAAGAATCACACTTGCCCCAACACCAAAGTGACATTTAGCTCTATCGAAATTGAGAATCCAACAGTTGCTTGGGAAGATTAATGTTGAATTGCCCTTTGTATCTTCTTCCCTTGCTTTTGAGACTTCTACCATGCAAACTTCACTGGCTGGAAGAGAGCCGAGTCCTAGAGAATGTCCTATGCCCATGGAATCAAGTGGAATGAGAATGTGTAAATCATTCTCCAACAACTTGACAATCCTTGTTGTAGTTTATGTTGATATTGTATCAACAACAACAGTTTCATCTTTGATCACGGGAATCCCTTTGATCAAGACAATAGTCTCTAACTCCGTGGTGGGAATTAATTTTTTTCTGGTGTTGAACTCGTTGGCTTGTTTAACTGATTTGTGGGGAGCTCAAAATCATAATACACCCCATGTCTCTTCTTCAGGTTAGCTAGGTGTATGTCAAAGGGCTTTGGGTCACCCTGTGTAACAAAGACTTTCCCCAAATGTAGGAAACTTACTTCCTGAAACAATGTGGAAGGGATTGACTTCATGCGATGTATCCATTGACAATCGAAAATCATATTATAGTTGGTTTCATGATCTATAATATAAAACTATATGTGAGGATTGTCTTGGGCCCCAAGGTAACCGACAACACTATGGTTCCTATCGATGTTGCCTTGAGGCTATCATACCCTCTTTGCATGTTTCTCGTTGAAAAGCATTTGGCCTCTCGATAACCTTACTTCTGGAGAAAAGAAAAGGGGACAATGTTGACCGTTGCTCTGTCATCAATCATTACGCACTTTACGTAGTTGTTGTAAATCCAAACCTATAAATACAAAGTCAGAGCTCCTATATGTGCTAACTTAACATTGGTGGGCATCTTATTGATGTCAAATACAAATCCAACATCTCTTTTTGGCTGCCCACGAGGATAGACATCAAAGTCTATGTGGTTTATTTATGCCTTCGAAGGAGGAGTGACATTGATCAAATGTCTGAGACCCAATGCTTCGAATAAAGTAGCTCTATAAGTAGGGGAGATCTTAAAAAATTCCAAGAAGGATATGTGAGAAAAGGTCTTTGTCAAATCATTAATCAAGTCATAAGCCTCCGCTGATTTCACAAGTGTTTGTTGAATATCATCTGATATAGATGGGTAAATAGGAATGGGTTGTGAAGATTAGTCTTGAATTTTAGTAGCAGCATTTATTTGGGGTTCAGTTTCTAATTATACTAGACCCACAATCTTGGGTTGTTGACGACCATCCAACATGGGTGTCACTAATGGGTTTGATGAAGTCAAAGCTTCGTGATCATTGTTCCCCACTGGGATATCCTTGTTTGAGCAGTTGGGCTCCAACTTTCCATTTTTAGGACACGTTGGAAGGGGATCGTTAAAGATCCTGAGTGGTGTGTTTAGAGGGGATACAGGCCCCATGCAAGTATTTTGAGTCGGTGCCATAGGATTCGTCAAAAACATCTGGACAAAGAGTTGTCTTTGGTCCTCTAGAAAGTGTTGTAAGAACTTGTTACAATCGCAACATGTTCTTGCAGCATGCCCTTGGGCCCTATGGAAACCACAATACAGGTCATGATCATAATTCCAAGGTCTTTGGTTTGTATTTTGTTGTGATATGAAGTTTATTGTATTTGAAACTTGGAGGTCGTTGCCCTTGATTTTGAAATTAGTTTTAGTACTTGTTTTGGTACTGGTTAGGGCCTTGGGCCCAAACTTGTTGTTGTTGTTGTTGGGGTGGAGGACAATTAAATTCCAATACGTTAATCGCAAGAGAAAAGTTGTTACTCCCATGATTGTTACCATTTGTGTTGTTGTTAACGTTATTTGTACTTGATGCGTTAACGACATTTGGCTTCTACACCTGGTCAGTAACACCATCAATTGTAACACCGTGGTTTTTGTTAAGGAAAATTTTCCCTTGGTTGTTGTTTGTATTATTTGGGTAGCTTAAATTACCTTGATTAGGAGTGATAAGTCTCTTGTTTGAACCATAGGTATTGCGACCACTATCTATTGTTGCTTGATCTATATGGAGAGCACCCTCTAACACCTCTTCATAGCTCCTAAGCAAGAACTTATGGAATTCCTCCTTTGTTTCCCAGTTAAGAGAGTGAAGGAATAGATCACTGACCTCTGTCTGACCCATGTTAGGAGCGCTTGATGAAGAATAGAGGACTTGCCCCCATCTTTGGATTAAGTGCGCAATAGACTCACTGTGTTCTTATTTTATATGTAGGAACTCCCTGATTCCTATCCTTAGCAACTTGTTCATGTCAAATTCTTTGATTAATTCAAACACAAGTTTTTAAAAAGAATGTAGAGAAGCCTCAGGTATCCTATAATATCAATCAAGAGCAATACCTTCTAAAGTCTTAGGGAAGATCTTTGTGATGACTACATCCAATAGGAACAACTCTCAAATGACAGTTACATATGCCTTGAGTGCGCATTTGGATATCCCTCCCCTTTAAATTTAGGAAGGTCTGATAGAGGCCTTGGGAGCATGACACTCCGTATGGAGAAGTCGAGGGGCTCTTTGAGATATTTAGAATAGGTCCCTATTGCGTAAGACTCGCCCATTGATGATCTTTATTGGGGAGGCAGAGGTGAAATTGGTTGTTGATATGGTGTAACATATACGTTCGTTGGGGCATATGGAATCCCCTGTGGTTGACCATATGGGCTAGGGTAAGAGTACATGTCCCCATGTGGTGACTTAGAATACATGTGTCTCTACGGGGGAACATTACTTTGGTACGGAGTTGGAGGCACAAAGCGAGGGAACGTTGCATTTCCAGTTGGGATGACATTTGATAACATGATTCTTGTTGGTGCCTATTATGGGTTTCCATACCTTCACGAGGGGGCATACACAAGGTGCCTGACCAAGTGAGGAGATCCCCGGGGCTAAGAATGCCCATGTAGACTAGAGGATTTGGTGCAGTAGGCACTTGGCCATAGTTTTGTGGTTGATGGAGAAAATTTGCTTGCCCAACTGAATATGAAGCATGAGTAGTTTGGGCAAGTTCCAATCCTCTAAATTTTTCCACCAATGTTGACATGACCTTGCTTGGTGATGGCAAGACATTTTTCTTTAGCGTGTGTTGTTGAATTTTGTTAGGTGGTGAAAGCACCCTAAACTTTATAAAGCAAATTGCATGACTAAACAAGGAAAGCTAACACCATTGTCATTCATCTAGATAAGGATTCTAAGTCTAGGAATGTAACATTAAGATAGAAGCTTAAAAGAATGATTAACTAGTATGAAAACAATGCAATATCTAATTAAACATGTCTACTAATATGCTTGAATTACCTAACATGGGCCTAAATAGACCTAAGAGGGCAATCAAATGGCTATGGTTGCTACTCCAAACAATGGTTAAATGACCTCTCCAAATGACTTGTTAAGTCACTTTAGATTATTTATCTACCAACCTTGTTGAAGGCTTTAGGAAAGGATTGAACTTGGCTATGTATCATATTTATTATATGAGATGCAAATCAAAGCATGGTTTAAAATATAAAGGAATGAGGTGCACTCTTTTTACAGTTTTCCTTTTGGGAGAAACTTGTATTTTGGTGCATGTGGGACCAAAAGGCCCAAATTAGATTGGAATTGCTAATCATGATTAGGCATTGCTAATCACAATTAAGGAATTACCAAGTGATTAAGAGGTATGGAGCTTTAATCAACTACTTAGGGTCAACTAGGAGGCTAGTATAAGCTTTTGAAGCTTGCTGAGACGTTGTGGATGTGAATGGGGTGATTTTGAGTGGTCATAAGAGGGGTTTGAGCCAATATTAGGGTATATTGACCAAATCAAGGGCAAAATAGGCTTAATTATATAATAACGCTAATTGTTTCCCGGAAGAGGATAACAACCTACGATTTGACATTGATTGGCATCCTGAATGTGGAAAAGGGTGGATAATCAACAAAGCATCGTTAATTAACTAGAATAGAGGGAAAGCGTTAGTTAATTGGCGGAAATTACTAATTATAACGAAATTGACAAGAATGAGAGTGATTTGTGTGTATTTTGGCAATAAGATTGCAAGAGCGGAATTTAGGTGTCTACATTTGCCCCTGTTTGAGGTGAGGTTAGTAACTTCACTTCAAATATAGTAGACAAACATAAACAAACAAATTTTTGAAGAAAAATTAGTAGGATGAAGGATGCCCGCTTAAGTGTCGATGGGGTGATAAAAGAAGTCAATCGACGATCGAAAATATGATTGAAATGGATAGAAGAAAATAGGTTAGAACGGGCATGAAACCTTTGGCTACTAAGAAGAAAGTAAGGATAGGGATAAACATGGTTGTTTATTGTCCTAGGTGATTTGGAAGAAAAATTAGTAATGGTAATAAACGATAAGTGATAAGAAATGATTAATGAAGAATATAGGATAAACCCAATCTTTGCATCCAACCTTTCAATAAGCAACTTGTTTGTATCATTTTGCCTCTAGGTCTACATCATTGACTTTTATTTAAAATAAACAAAAGTGTAAGATAACATGAAAAGCTAAATTACTAACAATTATTTACTAAAAATATGTAACTCCGTGCAACATACATTATGCAATGCAATACGAGAAAGTAAAATGATATTTAGCTCTATGCAACATACAAAATGCAATGAAATATGATAAAGTAAACCAACTAACTTAATAGAGAAACTGGTACAATCACACGCGCTCAAACAAACAACGTTTAAGACAATTACACCAATGTTTTTTAATCAAGTTGCAGTTCCCGAATGTTTGTGTTATAATGACAAGGGTTAAAAATGGTTCCCCAAGCAATAAAACACGTGAGGGAAAAACGGAGGACATAAGTATCCCATGGAAAATCTTTCGTGCACTACGACACAGTCTCTAGCAACTCATTGTTGCACAGGAGTACTGACGTAGTATACAGCCTAACTTTTGTTAATAAAGGTAGATCACGATGATCCGCAAGTTGTTTGAGACAAGAATAAGGAATAACGTTAGAAATATGGTTTTGTAAGACATATTTCAATGTTTGAGGATAATGCTAGTGATATAGGCTTTCAGTTGTATGCACGTTGTTTGCCAATTTTTGGAAAAAATTAAATTTTTACAATTTTTTCAATTTTTAATGATTTAATTAATTTTTTTGATTGGTTTATTTATTTTTTGTTTTTTACGGAAGAAAATATTATAGAAGAAATAACAAAGTCATGAGACAACGTTAAAAGTGACCGCGAGGCAAAATTATGCCCTGGGTAGTAGAAAAGGCTGTCGGGATGCAAAAACATGCTCCAGGGCAATCAAACGGATGGTAAAATAATTATTTATTAAAAATAATCATCACGGCTAGTATTAGAAGAAATTAGAAGAACCGCGACAGTTTCAGGGTGCCCCGGGGGTAAGAAATGTGTCACGGGAGGTAAAAAACGAGTATATAAGCTGTCGCAGCCAACTCATTTACCACATTCACTTACCATTTACCATTGATCGGAGCTCTGACCTACGAGAGAAGATGACGAGGGTACAAAGCCGAAAAAACCATGCGGATCATGTGAGAGAGTACACGAGGTTCCCAACAGATGGACCCCAGGTACATGAAGCTCTTTCTCACCCTTGTGATTTATCAGTAATTAATTTGTGTTATTTTTTACGCTTTTTTTAGAGTAGAGTTAGGGTAGTTTAGCACCAAAAATGCATATGCGCGGCCCTAGGGGTGCGCCTATGTTGCACTGTGCATGGGCGCACATGCGCCTATACATAACCTGCATGCGCATGCACAAAAAATGAGTGCTTTGGTGTAAAAGTGATACCCTGGGCAAGGGCATGTATGCATCTACGCAAAGAAGGGTGTGTCAGTGCTTATAGGGGTGTGTTGGTGCTGTTAAGGGTGCACCATTACACAAAAGTCACTTTTAGATGGCTTTTCAGAAGCAACCCTAGGTTTTAGCAAACCCTAGTTATTAGGAAAAGATAATACTTGTATACAAATAGAAGAATAATGTAGTAAACTAGAAACATTAAATGATAGAGTGGAAGAATAAATGATAAATTAGAATAGAAGAATAAGATCATAATTAAATGATCCGATTGGTTTTGCCGGAGGACCTAGATATGTTAGAGGTGTGGGAGCGACATGTGCAGCTCCAGGCCTATGAGGAGACCTTTAACTGACATGACCAAATTTTTCTAGAGATCACTTTAGAGGTGATTGGGCTAGCACACATAACTCATATACCCCAGATTACCATAAACCACAGCCTACTCACAGCCTTAGCTGAGAGATGGTGGAGTGAGAGTCAGACATTCAGGTTACCTACTGGAGAGATGAGCATTACTTTAGAGGATGTGTGGCAGATCTTATGGGTTCATATCCAAGGACGTTTGATTACTTACGATGGTCATCCAGACTGGGTTAAGCACTATACAACCATGACTTTTGGAGTGAGAAATATACCCTGCCGAGGTATGTCAGTTATGGTTAGGAGATGCATGGTCGATCAGCTGCTGGGTCGATTCCATGTGTTCTTACTAGCTCTTATCAGCAACATATTATTTCCTGACAAGACTAGTACTCAGTTTCCCCTTGGCCTCATTGGAGTTATTCGTGACCTTCTTTAGGGAGAGGTTTGTTATTGGGGTCAGTGCATACTGGTTCACTTATATGTAGATCTTCATCTGATAAGTTACCACAAACAGAAGTCTGTGGGTCCTACTACTCTGTTACAGATATGGGATTGGGACCATATTGTGATCGACCGCATTATGGGTGCTTTGAGAGCCTGAATCATTGGAGAGCCTTCTGTTATGGGTTGGGTTCTAGTTGGGCAGGATGTATGTGGCCACACAGGAGATACTGATTATTACAAGCGCGATTTTGATGAGCTATGACCCTATTTGATTACATAATGACCATATAGGTTATAGCAATGGCCTGAGGATGTTGTTGAGTTGTGCACTACGATGGCAGATCATTTCCTTATTGGGAACAGTAGCCACATTATGGAGTGGTATAGAGTAGATCAGGTTCAACGTCAGTTTGGATTTATTCAGGGGATTCCTGGGGCTAAGATGTGGTATGCTCGAAGATATAGAGAGGTATTTCATATGGGGCTTCATATCAGGTTAGGCCGAGCTCAAGCCAACTTTTTACATGTGGTATTCCATCCTTGGGCACAACGTGCACAAATAGTTGATCTTGGTACTACACAGGACTATGTAAGTTTGTATACCACAGTGTTACCTCGGCACTTGACTATTCCACAAGAGGTATTAGACACAGTAACACAGGGATTTTAGGGCACACTTCCTAGGGCACAAGCAGTTGGCCAGGCAGATCCACATGGAGGACAACAATAGGTGCATGTACAAGAGTTATTTATTCAACAATGGGTTTTAGTGCAGCAACAGGTAGTGGTGTGGGCACAGGTAGTAGTGCGGCCATAGGTAGTAGTGCGGATACCTATATTGGCACCACAGATGCCCCATCAGGCTCCACTACGGGCACCTTTGCAGGCACCTCTATCACCCTCGCATGAGTCCACCACATAGTCCACCGAGAGATTGAGGAGATGGCGGGGGTGGAGAGAGAAAGATGGAGGACATACTAGCCGATGAGTGGGTAGCTAAGTAACCCAGGATGGGGATTTAGTGGACAGATGGTCGCCTTATAGTAGCAACTACAATAGGTAGTAATCCTACAAATCCAAGGCATAGCTGAGAGAGACTTGATGATTACTGAGAGATATCAACTCATTACCGAGTAGGACCAGGCTAGGGTAGAGAGGATACCATCTATGCCAGATCGAGATCAGGTGATTATAGATAGCCTACTTCAGCAGGAAAAGAGGGACCAGGCTGTCACAGAGTGAGATCAGCTGCGGATTCAGTTGGCCAGTGTGAGATCAGAGAGTGATGCACTACAATAGGTTGGCACTACCTCAAGTTTACAATAGTTGATTGGACATAGTGCCACAGTGGCAGGTGAGGTGACATACTACATGATGTAGTATTATGTGGTTGTACCAGCTGATCAAAGAGTTCCTGAGTATAGTTAGATAGCCAAAAACTTGTCTTATGCTAGATCACTGTGGCAGTTGTGATCAACGTGATCTATACAGGGTCATTTAGGACAACATGCTTCAGAGCAACATGGGTCTGTACAACATGGCCCAACACCTTCTACATGTCTAACATCTTAAATGTTGCTGCCTAGTGGCAAATCCGCACCAGGTAGTCCTGGAGAGGGCTCGAGTCATGGCTAACTTTTATTGATTTTATGTACCTGTTATACATATTTCACCCCCGTGCCAAATATTGGATCGGCCACGACCCCGCATAAGAGGAACCTGAAAGGACTCATCACTCATTCAAATCCTGTAAATTGGTCACAGAAAGACTCAACCATGGAGTGGCAGAGGCCAAGAGAGACTAAAGGACCCTGTGTAAAAGAAATGACTCTGTCAGGTTGTTTCCACGTCTTAAATCCGTTCTCCAAGTTACAGGCGGACTCAACTATGAGATAGCGGGTCAGGCAAGAAGGGGCGATGCCATGGAGGAACCCAAAATGGTGAAGTTTCGAGGTCCTCGGGCTCGAAACTGTTCAGAAAAGGGTCCATAATGATTAAGTATGGAGGAGGTAGCAAAAGAGGCCACGTGTCCTAACGACGCTTCTCCAAAGGTGAATCCAAAAAAATGGGAAGACCAAATGAGCACCAGACTGATGCATGTCCCAGAGGAAAGCGGGGCGTCAGGGGAAAAGTTGATTCTTTGCCCCTTGTTATCACAAAAAGGGTAAAAGTTTAAAATGTCCTCAACTCTGTCAGGGAAAAAGTCAGCGTTAGAACCCGAGTCAAAGCCAAGGCGGGGAGTCGGAGGGAAAAGTGAAAATTTGAGTTTTCGCGGAAAAAGGGGGGAAAAGATAAATTACTGAGCCCACAAACCTGATTTTTTCCCTAATCTGGTTGCCACGTATCCCACATTAAAGAAAGGGCCTATTTTTCAAACTGGTTTTCCCACCCATTTGTACGGACCCGATACAAACTTTGAAGGGGCATATCTTTCGACTTAGGGCTCGAAATATTGTAAATTTGACACCATTGGAAAGATCTCGGCCTCACCTATGCCATGGAGGTCTGAGACTTTAATTTTAAGGAGGTTAGGTAAAGGAAAATGGAGGAAACATCTTCAGGCCTTTAATGCAGGATCCATCTGTCTCAACAACCAGATCGGATTCGATCTATTTCCATCGTTTCCTCTTCTTTCAAGGCACCGAATCAAGGAATGATGTAGTAAAGATGGATTTGGGGCATATTTTATCAGAAGCATTAACAATAGTGGTTGAGTTTCAACCCACTTTTCCCACTTCCCTCTCTCTTTCTTCTCTCCGATCAAATCTATAAATACAGGGGCAGGATTCATTGTAAAGGGTTGTTCATTCTTCTTCCCTGCCCCCTCTCTCTTTCTTCTCCAGGGTCGAATGTGGAGTTTAAGCCTCCTCCCTTGGCTTTGTAATGGCATTTTCTTTCCTCTTTCCCATTAATGGTGTACTGTGTGAACTCCTGGAGCAATAAAATCTGTTTCGTGATGCGTTTTGTCCATCCTTTGCTCATTTTGTTGTCTCTTCTCGCCTCTCACCATTACAGGGTATACTGTGCATATCTCTGATGTCCATTATAGGTTTTGGGAGCTGTGTTTAAGGGGTTTGAAATGGTGTTCTGTGTGAACTTTATCCTTGGTCTGTGATGCATCTATCCATCCTCTCCATTGCTCACCTCTCTCCATTTCAGGCAGTTGGGTTTGTGATCAGCAGTTCCCTTTTCTCGGTGCTATCACCTATGTAGTGTAGGATTTCTTTATTTTTATGCTCTCTCTCCTTGGTCCCTTGGAATTGTTAGATTAGGAGTAGATAGTCACATTTCCTTCCTTAGAAGTAGTTTAGTGCTAGGATTAGGAAGAGGAACCAACCTTCTCTGGAGGATCATTCCCATTTGCAAGTCCCACAGCTTGGGGAATGATCCAATGTTATGCAAATCACACCAAATGACCCTGCCTTAGAAAAGTAAATCCATAGAGCTCATTTGGGGGTGCTATGATTTCACACTAACAGTTTTGGCATGCTCAGTGGGACAGGTCTAAAGCACCTTACCACTTCACTTCATCAGGTTCGATGTGCTCTTGGTGAAGATTTCAGCCTTTGGAGGCACTTTCAAGCACATCTGGTGACTCCATCTAGTCAAAAACCCATTCTTTGAGTTGCAAACCTTTTCCATCCATTTCCACTCATTTCATCCATTTTCTTCTTCCATATCTTTCATTTTCTCCCATTCCATGAGGTTGTGTAATCATGACTTCATTCCCTTCATGGAACTCACACTTACAGCGAGCAATAATATCAATCCACCTCCAATGCTTTCCCAACTCCTCCAAATCAATCATTATGAGCAAATCCAAAATCAACATGGTTACCCCTATGAGCAGAAGTGCCAAAATCAGTTTGGCTATGGAGCTTTCCAAGAGCAGGGGTATGCATAACAATGAAGACAATCAAATGCAAGATGCTGGTCTATTGGAGAAGATTCAAAAAATGGAGATTGGCATGGTTCAATCAAGGGCATACAACTCAAATGAAGGCATTTCAGAATTGGTTGCAGGGCACCTTGTCCATGGGAAGGCCCTTTTCCAAGACATTACAACCCTCAAGAGAAGCTTGACTTCATGGTTGAAGTGTTGCCTCAACTTACACAGTGGATTGAGGACATTAGGGCTTATGAGCAAAGTGTGGGACAACCTTGTCAATGGGTAAGTCAATCACCAGCTCCCTACCTTTCATTTTCTCTCCCTCAATCTTTATCATTTCAGCAGAGGCAAGAGTCAAGCCCCTCACTTGTTGCCCCAAGTGTTGATTTCATTTCTCCATCTCCTAGTCTTCCACCTCATCTCAGTTCTTCTGTCCATTTTTCCCTTCCAAACAGTCATCCCCTCTAAACAAACAAGAAGTTGCACCTCCCTTCCCACCACAAACAATTACAAAGATGGTTGAACCCCAACCTACCACTCCTCTTGCTTTCCCAAGCCCATGTTGGGAAGAGACTCAAGAATCCAGTCAAGGAGAACAACAAGAAGAGGAGCCCAACAGAAAAGAAATGATAGACAATCTGAAGAGTTGGGCTGCCAAATTTGGGTTTACAAAGATCCCTTTGCTGGTTAAGCCAATAGAGGAGGTCAAGATTGGAGAACCAGTGGTGGCTGAGGCTGAGTTTGCAGCAAAAGAAGAGCAAGAACAAGAGGAGGAACAATCAGTCCCAAGCCCCATTGAAGAGGAGCAACTAGGAGAGATCAGATTAGTGTTGAGGCCACTCAATGAAGAAGGCATCATTGAAGATTTTTTGCTTTCATTTCAAGGGCTTGATTTGATTGATGAACCCATGATGGAGGAGGACCATACAATTTCAGAGGCTCTAAGTGTGGAGCAGGATACAGGGGAACCTTCAGTTCTTCCTCCCACTTCATCCCCTTCAAGCTCTGATGTTGAAGAAGAGTTTGATCTCTCAAACTTCATGTTTGAGGAAGAGAGAAACCATGGTGAGCAAGTTGCAGATCAAGAGGACACCATGAAGGAGGTAGAGCACTTGCAGCAAGACAACAAGGAGGCAGACTATCTGTCAGACTTGAGAGATTTCTTTGATGAAAAGGAGCCCATGGAGATTACATCATTTTCTCCTCCATCCATCTTCCACGCACATGAACTTGCTGCCATGAAGGAGAATATTCAAGTGCAAAAGCCTGCACTCCATAATGGCCCTCTGGAACTAAGGTTGGAAGATCTTGATCTTCCATGTTCTTCAAAGGAGGAGGAAGAGAAAAAGGTAGGAGGATGTCATCATCTCTCTCACACCATCCATCCATGAGAGTCAGCAAGAAGGCTCCATTCTTGGAGTTAGAGTTCAGAACCATGGGCAGATTCAAAGGACCATACCTTGCCCAATCAGATACTTGGCTTCATTAGAGCCAAGGGAGAAGCCAAAACTAGTCATGCCTACTCTAGGGCATGAGGATGAGCATCAAAGTACCAAGGGTCATCATCAACACCTCCAGAAGTCTGATGCAAGTCATCTTGAGGAGGTATTTTCCATTAATGCTGATACCTTGGTGATTTGGGTGGAGGACCGGCTTATTGTCAGTTTTTCACTCATACAGGAAGCTATATTTAGTGTCAAATCATTTGCATGGCTGCCCCTCTTGAGAAAGGGAAGCTACTTCTCCCTACCTGTAGCAGGATTTGTTTAGCATTCTTTCTCTCTGGTTAGTGTAGGAGTAGGAGTAGACTTTGTTTCCAGTAGAAGAAGTGCTTATGCACACTCTGCATGTCTCATTTGAGGCATGTATGATTTGGTCTTTGTATATAAGTTTTGTTCACATTGATCTAGAGATGCATGAAGCCAGGCTCTTAACTATCCAAGGTAGGGAAACTCATAGTTACCTGTAATAGTTGCCATCTTCAAAGAAAACAAATGCAGAGCAACTAAAATCATTTTAGGACAGTCCATTTGAGAGACAGATGAAGCCCTGGGTTAAAACAATTTTCTACTCTCAGAAACCTTCATTTCAAGATTTCTTATGAAAATTGAGAGTGCAAGCAGCCGAGCTCATGAATCAGAGGTAGAATTAGTATCAGACCATCTTTCTCAAGACTCCATGCCCAATGGATATGACAAGGCAATTGGTCTTTTCATCTAGCAGGCAGATACCCTGTGAGTCACCAAATTGTTATCCATATTTTGCCCCCATGCCAAATATTGGATCGGCCATGACCCTGCATAAGAGGAACTTAAGAGGACTCATCACTCATTCAAATCCTACAAATTGGTCGTAGAAAGACTCAACCATGGAGTGACGGAGGCCAAGAGAGACTAAAGGACCATGTGCAAAAGAAATGACTCTGTTGGGCCGTTTCCACGTCTTAAATCCGTTCTCCAAGTTACAGGCAGACTCAACTATGAGATAAAAGGGTCAGACAAGAAGGGGCAATGCCATGGAGGAACAAGAAATGGTGAAGTTTCAGGTCCTCGGGCTCAAAACTATTTAGAAAAGGGTCCAGAAATGATTAAGTATGGAGGAGGCAGTGGAAGAGGCCATGTGTCCTAATGCGACACTTCTCCAAAGGTGAATCCAAAAAAGGGGAAGACCAAATGAGTTTCCAGACTCCTACGCGTGTCCTAGAGGAAAGTGAGGCATTCTTTAGGGGAAAAGTTTGATTCTTTGCCCCTTGTTATCACAAAAGGGTAAAAGTTACAAAATGGCCTCGCAACTCCGTCGGGGAAAAAAGTTCAGCGTTAGAACCCGAGTCAAAGCCAAGGTGGGGAGTGAGAGGGAAAAGTGAAAATTTACCTTTCGCGGAAAAAGGGGAAAAGATAAATTATGAGCCCGCAAACCTGATTTTTCCCTAATCTGGCTGCCACGTATCCCACATTAAAGAAAGGGGATCCATTTTTCAAACTGGTTTTCCCCGCCCATTTGTACGGACCCAATACAAACTTCAAAGGGGCATATCTTTCGACTCAGGGCTCGAAATATTGCAAATTTGACACCATTGGAAAGATCTCAGCCTCACCTACGCCATGGAGGTCTGAGACTTTAATTTTGAGGAGGTTAGGTAAAGGAAAATGGAGGAAATATCTTTGGGCCTTCAATGCAGGATCCATCTGTCTCAACAACCAGATCGGATTCGATTTGTTTCCATTCGTTTCCTCTTCTTTCAAGGTGCCAAATCAAGGAATCATGTAGTAAAGATGGATTTGGGGCATATTTTATCAAAAGCATTAACAACAGTGGTTGAGTTTCAAATGGGATTCAATTTTCTTAGACTTCCCTCTCTTTCTTTCTTCTCTCTGATCAAATCTATAAATACAGGGGCAAGATTTTGATTGTAAAGGGTTGTTCATTCTTCTTCCCTGCCCCCCTCTCTCTTTCTTCTCCAGGGTCGAATGTGGAGTTTAAGCCTCCTCCCTTGGCTTTGTAATGGAATTTTCTTACCTCTTTCCCATTAATGGTGTACTGTGTGAACTCCTGGAGCAATAAAATCTGTTTCGTGATGTGTTTTTTCCATCCTTTGCTCATTTTGTTGTCTCTTCTCGCCTCTCACCATTGCAGGGTATACTGTGCATATCTCTGATGTCCATTGCAGGTTTTGGGAGCTATGTTTAAGGGGTTTGAAATGGTGTTCTATGTGAACTTTATCCTTGGTCTGTGATGCATCTGTCCATCCTCTCCATTTCTCACCTCTCTCCATTTCAGGCAGTTGGGTTTGTGATCAGTAGTTCCCTTTTCTCGGTGCTATCACCTCTGTAGTGTAGGATTTCTTTATTTTTATGCTCTCTCTCTCCTTGGTCCCTTGGAATTGTTAGATTAGGAGTAGATAGTCACATTTCCTTCCTTAGAAGTAGTTTAGTGCTAGGATTAGGAAGAGGAACCAACCTTCTCTGGAGGATCATTCCCATTTGCAAGTCCCACAAAGCTTGGGGAATGATCCAATGTTATGAAAATCACACCAAATGACCCTGCCTTAGAAAATAAAATCCATAGAGCTCATTTGGGGGTGTTGTGATTTCACACTAACTCATTTGGGGGTGCTGTGATTTCGCATTAATAGTTAGCTTAGCATACATGTTTAATTTCCATGTTTATGATGATGTAGTTTAGACTTTATTGATATATGATGTATAGATGTGATGATAAATGATATGATGGATTGAAAAAAAACTTTACAAGAAAATATCAAGTACAAATCAATCAAAGCTAACCAAAGAAACACAACTATCTACAAGTATGCAAGATAATGTGATATGATTATGAATAAAATAATACAATGTACGAGTAAAAATTGACACAGCATAAGTTTAAACAAATATAATCAAAGCAACACATTTATTTACAAGCATGCAAGATAAAATGAACTCAAAGAAATGAACTGCATATTAAATAAATATTCAATCTAAGTAATCCAATGAATTCGATCTAAAGGAAACAACATGGAACAATAATGTAACTCAAAACTAAGAACAAACCAAGAACTAAAAGTAAGTAAACTACTACTTTGTTTTTGTGAGCCATAGTTTTGAAATGTTTTTCGCTATTTTTGGGTATTATCTCTAAGACAATTTTCTATTGTTTTGGATTTTTCTACGAAACGTATCTTGAATGTTTTGATTTTCCAAAGGACATATCTGCATGTTTTGGGTTTTTTAAAAATGTTATAAGGACATATCTGCATTTTTGATTTTTTCTACGAATGTTTTTTTTATTGTTTTCTCGAATTTTCTGATGTGAATGTGCAAGGAAATGAAGAAACGTGGATGCCCCCAGTGTTAGATGGGATGTACAAGGGTAGAATGCAACATGCGATATATGCAAGAAGTGACACTAGACGAAAAGTTTCCCCTCAGTGTGAGATGGGAATCATTCAAAGGAAAATTCTTTGCATTCAAAAGGTAAGATTAGTTGGATCAAGGGTTGATAGAGGGATAGGCTCAAAAGGATAGCTCAAATGTAGGGAAAACTAGCTTAGGATTAAAGTGATCATACCCCTAAACGTGAAATGCTTGTGAATAATTGACCCTTCATTAGTGCCGGAAACTAATTTTCACCAAAGGACTTGTCCAAAGTGCCACCATTGCATGGTTTTCACTATTGGATGCACCTATTTATTTATCTTTTTCTTTTTCTATTTTTATACTTTTTTACTTTTCCTTGATATTCTAGGGACCCCCATAATTAAGCATATAAATGCACTTAAGGTGCATTGCATTCATGGGTTCCCAAAGTTCTTGACCATCTGCATAAGCAAGTTTGTATGAAACCTAAACCAAAATTGGTGACCACAATATATGGTCCCTCATCCAATTAGGCTCAAATTTTCCCTTTCTTTTCAAGGTCCTTATTGGTGTTCTTCTGATTCTCTTTTAACACCAAATCTCCTACCTCAAATTGACGAGGTATGACTCTTTTATTGTAACTTCGCTGCACTCAATCCTGATACACTTTAAGGTGATTAAGAGTGTGAAGATCATTTTCTCATCTAATAGCTCCAACTTTTCCATTCTAGCTACCATGTAGTCATTCCTCTTCATTTAGGTAATCCCTTAGCTCGATACACAAAGAAGGGATCTCAATCTCTAAAGGATAGTACGAATTCAATGCCAAATACTAAGGAGTATGGAGTTGACCCTATGGGGGTGTAGATAGAAGTTATGAATACCTAAAGGGTAGCGTGAATTTGTAAATTCCAATCATGGCCTATCTTATTTCACCATATTCTCCATAATATGTGAATTAAGGTCTTATTAGAAGCCTCAGCTTGCCCATTACCTTGAGGGTAATAGGGGGTTGAGAACTTAAGGGAGATTTGAAAGCATATTTGCAGAGTGCTTTCAAAGTTTTATTCTTGAATGATTTACCATTATCAGCTGATAATATTGACAGAAGGGATACCATATCGGCAGATGATATGGTTCATGATAAATTTAGAGATTTGGAAACCTTTAACATAGGTGAGAGGAACAACCTCTACCCACTTTGTAAAGTATTCAGTTGTAGTAATGATTGAATTTATGACCATCTGCAAAGACTTAGGGTTAAGTTTACCTATTAGATCGAGAACCCCCACTTTGAGAATGGCCAAGGGGTTATGATAGGTTGTAAAATATTGCATCCGGTGCATGTATCAAGTTGTCGTATATTTGACAATGCAAGCATTTCTTCACATGGTTATAACAGTCATGCTCCATGGTAGGCCAATAATAGCCTACTCTAAGAATTTTCTTTGCAAGAACAATCCCATTATATGTGAGCCCACACAGATGCCTTCGTGCACCTCCTTGATTGCTTGAATAGATTCATCTGAATTTAAAACATTGTAACAAATTCCTGTCATAGCCTTGACGGAAGAGGGTGCCCCCCAAGTAGGGTATAATGGGCTATACGCTGGATGAGGGTGCACTTTTCAGCATGGGAAATGTTAGTGGGAAATGTTCCATCGCATGAAGAGTAATTAAAGATTTCAGTGTACCATGGTGAAAAGGGACCAACAACCTCACACACCAAATAAGAGTCTTGTATGTCATATGCTAGTGTTTTGAGATTTTCGATCGAAGAATGGCATGTCATTATTCCCTCAGGAGGGAATTCTTAACATAGATCCTATTGTAGCCATGACATCTTCTTGCTCTATTTTGGGCTCTTGGTACCCTGTTCAAATGTTATTTTCTCAAAGAATTCTTTCAAATAATTCAACCATTCTTTTGTATGGTAGAAACTTTTCATCCTTGACCTTGTATTCATCTGTGACCTATTTTATAATAACATATTGAATCACTCAATTGCATTTTACTCTTCTGATATCCCACTTAATGATCCAGCTTCATCGCTGCGATGAGGGCTTCATATTCTACTATGCACATGGGAACCTGAGTCGAAATTCTTGGGGAATCAAGTCTCTAGATAGAAGTAATTAACACAACTCCGACACCTGAAGCATGAAAGGTAAAGGAGCCATACAAAGTATAATTTCCAAATGCTAGATTCCTCAAGGTACATGATGGATGCATCTAGTAGCTCCAGACTCAAGGGTTTCAGTACCTGGTAGAGGAGCTTCTGCTAGCTTATCTATGCTAAAACTTGTCCTTTTACTAGTTTTTGATGAACATACTCAATGTCAAACTCACTTAATAAGATGATCCAGTTAGCCATCTTTCCAATTAGTGTTGGTTTGGACAATAAGTACTTTAGTGGATCGACCTTTGAAATAAGCTTGAATTTATGGTTGAGAAAATAATGGTGTAGTTTCTGAAAAGTAAAATATTATGGCTAGGCAAGCCTTTTCTATCTGTGGAAATAGTTGAGATCATATGCTATCAATGTTCTGCTCAAGTAGTATACAACCTTTTCTCTCTGACTCTTGATAATATTGGGCCAACAATGCCCCAATCGTGCAAAATGCGTAGCAGAGATGTAGAGCAACAAGGGTTCTTCTATGCCGTGGGCAGCATGAGAATGGGGGTTTAGCCAAGTATTCTTTGAGTACAGAAAATGCTTGTTGTTGTTTGGCCCCCAATGAAATTAACATCATTTTTAAGAAGATGTGTGAATGTATGACACTTGTCTGCTAGCTGTGAAATAAACCTTCTGATGGCCTGAATTTTTCCTTGTAAGCTACACAGTTGTCTGATATTCTTAGCGAGGAGGCATTTTTGTTATAGTCATGACCTTTGCAGGATCCACCTCTATTCCTCTTCTTGATACTATGAATCCTAGTAATTTCTCAGATAACACATAGAAGACACTTTTCCTTGGGTTAAGGTGGACTTTTTAGTCCCTTAGGTGCTGAAAGATACGCCTCAAAATTTATGGGTAATCTTCTCGAGTTCTAGATTTAGCCAATATATCATCTATCGTAATCTTCCATAATGTCACTTATCATATCATGGAAGATTACAATCATCACCCTTTGATAGGTAGCACCTACATTTTTAAGGCCAAAGGGCATAACTTGGTAACATACCATGTGCCCCATGGGGTGGTGAAATTTGTCTTTTGTTGATCTTCCTCTGCAATCTTTATCTGATTATAACCTGAGAAGCTATCCATGAACGATAGCATCTCATAACCAAGCAGTAGAATTGATGATCATGTCAATGTTAGGGAGATGAAAGTTATTCCTTGGGAAAATATTTTTTACTATCTCTAAAATTAGTACACACTGTGATACCAAATGTATTTTTTTGAACTAGTACCATATTAGAAATCCACTTTGATTTGTTGATAGGCATGATGAAACCTACTGTCTAATAAATTTTCTAGCTCTGTCATTACCAGTAAGGTGATGCGAGGATGCATATTTTAGAAGCTTTTGTTTGATGGGCTTGGTGTTTGGGTGCACCACAAGGTCTGTGTGCCACTGATGCAAGATCCAGTCTTGGAAATGTCAACATAAGACTAAGAAAATATGTCTTCATACTCTCTCAATAGTCATGTGAATGTTTTCTATTTTTTTCCTAAGAGTGAAGATCCCAACTTAAATGTCCTCGACAGTTCCTCTGTGTCAATGTTAACATCTATTACATCTTCCACTAGTAACTTTGACTCATCCGCCTATACATGTAGGATTGGGAGGGAGATTGAGATCCTCCTCTAAAAAAATTGGTTCAGGGAGATGATCATCATCTTTATATAGGTATACTACCTTTTCCATAGGTTGTTCTACTTGTTTGTTCACAAGCGCCTCAAAGAGGTTTTTACTATAGGACTTCCCCTTTTTATTTACGCAAGTATTTTCTTTGGAACTATTGACCTTGCTCATGTTTTTACTCAAGTGTTTTCATAAATCTACTTCTTCTCCGAAGTACACACATGCATTAAGCTAAATAGAGAACCCCTTCTTGTGATCATTTATTGGAATGTTGTCTCTGATGCCTAAGAACTCACCAATAGCTTCATCATTCTAAAACACATCAATAGGTAGGTGGTGTTGTTGATCCCAATTCACCAGTGATGGGTATATGAGAGTTAAAATATCTGATTTATAGGCGATACAATGGGTATAACAGGGTTCACGGTAAGGATATCCATGTTAGACAATAGGTTTGTAGAGGCGAGGTCTTCGTAAAGACTACACCAGGAATCTGTTTCACTTTCATTTTCAGAAAAACTATCCTCACTCTCAGAAGACACATACTCATTATCTGAAGGGTGAGATTCATACAAATGGATGCCAATACCTGATTTGCTTAATATACGACGAGGTATTGGAAGAGCTTATAACGAACCTTGTTCATAGCGGCTGCAACCACATCCTTGGCATCTCATAGTAAGCATTATTGTGTTAGGAATAACATATCTAGATGACTTGTAACACGAAGCCATTTCATCATCTTAAGGATGAAATATAACGTCGTTGAGAATTCTTTCATCTTCTGGTAATCCACCTGAAACAAAATTTTCAAAGGGGAAATTCTCTCTTGATCTCTAGAATTTATAACATGGTCTACCAGGTGCTTGGGCTGATAGAGGAATGTTTTGAATCATAAGGGCTTGCTGAAGATTATACTCTCCAAAACAATTGTTTATGACCTTCATCTCCCACATAGCAAAAGGAGATTCTAATCTAGTCGTACCCTTGTCATTGGGAGTCAGGGTGTTTGGATCCATCTATGAAGCAAGGGCCTCAAACTGAATGGTGACAACATTTTCTATAGATGGACACTCATAGATAGTGGGAAAGTACCTTGAGATTGCTCTGTAATGAGCAAAGGGTTGGGGAACCCCTTATATAGTAAGTGTTTATCCTTCATATTGCAACTTGAGACATTGATGATATGTCGATGGCACAACCTACATGGCGTGAATCCATGGGCGATCAAGCAAGATGTTATAAGGGAGCTCCAAGTCCAAGACATGGAAATTTGTATCATGAGTGATGGAACCAACTTCTAATGAAAAAGTGATCATCCCAGTTGATTGTCTTTCTTCATTTTCATATGCCTTTATGGTGATGACTTTCGTCTCCATATCAACTTCTATGCTACCTAGTTGACGAACTACTTTTAAGAATTCAAATGTTAAGACCCAACTCGCCATCCATAAGCACTCTCTTGACCTTCTTACGCTTGATTATTACCTCAATATGTAAGGGTAGGTTATGGGAGGGATTTTCAGTTAAGGATTTTTTCAGACTAAAGGTTACGTGTCTTGTAGGAGTGATTTGTGCTACCATGGATTGTAAATTTGTAGGGTCAACATCAATAGATACTCTTGATCCCTGTAAGGTTTTACAAAGTATATCCTTATGAACATTAGAAATATTTAGAAGGACTAATATTGAAATCTTAGTTGTAGTCTTCTCTAGTTGATCTAACACATCACAATGAATCTCTTGAGGAGGAGGGGGAGTAGGTTTGGAATTTATAACAAGGCGAGCTCGTCGTGTTTCCATGACACACTCTCTTATTTTAATTCTAACTGTATTGATTTTCTCAATGAGTGGGTCAACACAACCTATCAAGGCATCAAAGTGGTCTTTGTTCGACATATAGTTGGCATTTTTATTCTGACATGATTGTCCCTGATCTGGATTTTTCTTCTCTTAATGATTGAGAAAAGGCTCTTTGAGGATCCCTAAGATTTTGTTTGGAGATTTTGCGGGTGGCAACGGAGTCTACTTCAATGTCACCATTGTCAACGAGGTCTTGAATAGAGTGTTTTAATCTTAAACACTTTTCCATTTTATAACCCTCCATGTGGTGAAACCTACAGAATTTGTTCTCTCTAAACCATGTCACTTTAGGTGCATTTTCCCCATAGGGTTGTGTTTCAGGGTACTTTACCATGTTTACGACCTCTAATTGTTTTAGTATGGATGATATGGATTCAGATAGAGAGTAAAAGTATGTTGTTTATACTCAGTATGTGGATTGCCCTTTGCAAGTTTCAAGGGTGTGTGGTTCGGAATGACTTGTACCCACTTAAAATCTACTATCCCATCACCAACGACGTTTTTGTTTTTATTATGAACAAAATTTGGTTTATAGTTAGACTTAGAATCATTTTGATCATGGGAGAAAGGTTTTAGAGTCCCCCTAGCTAGCAATGTTTTTCCAATTTGAATCCCTTTTTCGATTACCTTTTCGAACGTGTTGCCTTAATGCATTTGTAGGTGGAACGAAATGTCTAGATGGAGGTTGGGAAAAAATATGCCTCTCAACTTTTTTTCGGGTATGGAGAAAGGAAAGAGGCTAGCTAATCCTCTCCATCGTTGTAAAAACACAACAAATTTTTCATTGTTTCTTTGTTTGGCATTGCAGAGATCCAACATGGTGATGTCATTCTCTATGTTAAAAGAGAAGTGTCTTATGAAACTTTCTGCTAGTTTTGGCCATGTTGATATGGATCCCTTAGGGATGTAAACAAACCATTCTAGCGCCATTGCTCCCAAACTTCATGGAAAGAGGCACATCAGATAATGGTCGCTAAATGCTACCTCTTGACATGACATATAAAAATCTTTAATATGGTCACGAGGGTCACCTTTTCCCTTATATTTGTCAATTTTTGGAAAATCAAAGTGTCTTGGGAAAGGTACCTATACATACCCAAAAATGTAGGTACTGTACTGCCGGAAAGAGGTTACAAAACCCCAATGATGATTCAGATCTCTTCGCAAGGTGTTCAGAATCCAAAAAAGCTCGCCAAGTATACATTTGCATCCTAGAAAGCCTTGTCTAGCTTTTGCATGTTTTGTTCTAACCTCTGCCCCCTTTTTCCTTGCATTTTGTCTTTAAGTTACAGAACCGCTGCCTGCCTAGGTGGTGGTCCCATGACCGCCACCCAGGATAGGGCGGCAGTCTTGTAACTGCCCTCCCTGCATAGGGTGGCGGTCTTGTGTGCATTTTCCAGAACATTCTGACGATTTTGTCAAACATAAAAATTCAAATTTCACCCACATTTCTCAACCACTAAAGCTTGCATTTATGTTTTGGCCGCCTGGTAAATAGTGATTTCCCTTTGTTTAATATTAGAAGAGATCAATTTAGACTTACCCTCTGGTAAATCCAAATGCTATAAATACCCAGCTTGTCCACAAGCAAATGGCCCCTCTCCTTCTATGTTTGATTATTCAGTTTGTTTGAAGTTCTTGCATGAGTTTCAATAGTTTTATATTTTGTATGAATTCTCAGCCTCTCTTCTACTTTAGAGATCATTTGATCCTCATACTTTCATTTTACTCCATTGTTGTCCCATACAGTCAGCTTAGCATAAGGTAGTTTTAGTTCTAGATTAGAATCCATTTTGATAATCTTAGAGTTGCAGGTTTTGTTTTGTCACAAGAAATAGATCCCAGAATTCTTGGTATTTTGCGTTGTATCCCCGCAATAAATCCTGCTAGGAATTGCATAGTCAAGCTCTGTTCACTTGCACTATCCCTCTCTTACTTGCATTGTATTCGGTTTATATCCAAAGCTGCCATTGTTTGAGCATCTTCTTCTGCTGACACTATCACACTCACATTTTTCTGGATTCATGAGAACACGAAGGAATGAGGAGATCACACTGAGGGGACAAGTCATGATACGACTAGATTTACCACTGTTCTGTAAACTCCAGGTTTGAGCTATCAAAGTTGTAGTTACAATATATCAAATAGAGTAGCAAATCATTTTATTTCAAGTTAAAATTCACTTTCAATATTGCCGGGGAAGCTGTGGGGAATGATAGTTTCTGAGAAACTATGATTCATTCCTCACTTCTGAGGTAAGGATTGAAAGTCTTTCAATTAAACTAGTTAAGTTATTTAATATTTAGGATAAATTCACAATTGCACAGGCAAATAGCTATATCAGGCTAACTTGCTTGTTTTAAATTCCATTATTAGATCAATTGTCCATTATCTGAATATATTAGAATAGCTTCTCTTTTAATTTCGTTCAAAAATGCATCATTGAAAATACAAAAATAAGAGAAATATAAGCATAGTGTAGATATATCTTTCATAGTTAGTTTACTTGTTTCAGTTAAAGTTTAATCTTCTTTTGCATGAAAATTACGGGACCCAGAGAGCCCAGGGAATACGTATTCGAACCGGTAGTATCTCAGCCAAATCTCTTCACAATATTAATGGATATAGATCAAGGGCTTAGGATTCAGGTCTTTCAAATGAAAACAAACCAACAAGCAATTAGTGAACAATTGAGACAACTGAATATTGAAGATGACAAAGCATACACATTTTGGTCAAGTCAACCCAACTATAGACTGCCCTGATAGGATATCAGCATGACCATACAAGAACCCGAAAGAGAACAAATATTTGGCTGTGATCCGTTAGTTCCGCAGCCAGATAGATACAGGAGACCTTCTCATCGACATAGATACAGGGTTGATACAGTATACAAGTTTCCAGAACACCCGTAAGGTATTATGAGAAAATCACACAACTCCTGGTACTAAACATAGAAGCTGAAAAGGCTTATGACCATTGGATAGTCGGAAGAAGAGATTGATTCTTCACATGACCATAACAGGTCCACAACAAACACGAACTCATGGTTGTGATCCCCAGGTCCCACAACCCAACGGGCCTGCAAGTCAGTTAAGTATTGACACCAGTTTATGAACGCTGGTATTTAGATCCTCACCACTCCCACCAGATATCATAACGCAATTTTCCGTATTAAATATAGAAGCCAATCAATCCAACATTTTCTGGGCTAGACTAGAAAATCACCCATAGTTTCTACAAATCCACTGCATCTATCACTACCATTTTCCATGACCTTGTCAGGAAATATATACGAAGCACCTACAGGCCACTTTCCACGTATTCAACAACCAATAGATAGGATCTTGGTAGAGCTCGACATTGATTGGAGCCTCTGAGCAGCCATTATATCTGAACGATCCATTACACCAATTCAGGTTAGGAGAGCTTTCTTTGCCTTAGATTCACAGATCCCATTATTGTGTGTTGAAGATATAAGATTACCCAACTAGCTTGTCTATATCCACATATATTCCATTCCCACCGGTTGTCTCGGCACGACCTCGGGAGGTCAGGTACAAAGAAGAGCTACTTGTAGATTCTCATGCTCGCATGTCACTTTTCTAGCGTACAAAATTGGTGAACCCGACGTGAAACAAACAATTGTTCCCCTTTTATTTTCATTTCTTTCATCCACCTTCACTCTTTCCCATTATTCTGTGGGTATTTATATACCCCCCGAATATGTCGAGGATACGATGCATATGGTAGACCTCTCTCAGGTCTCGAAGCGCATTATGGTCAAACAAATAGACAACCGTCACCCTCACTTTCTGCATGGGCTGACAACTATTCAAGTAATTACTTGTCATCACAAACTCCTCCTCAAAGAACTAGCTCTAGTTCTTCGTTTTGAATTGAGGAGTTGGATCAGCTCACACAAACGCAACAACCAGAGCCCTCAGGCTCTAACAATATGACGTTTACTGGAGAATCCACTTCATCTCCTCAGGTTTTGTTCAGACCACAAATCAGTAGACAGTCAGATCCACTCCCATTTTTGGATGAGGAGTATTTAGCATGCTATGCTAGAAGTGAACAACGCTTCCAAAACATGTACCCACCTATAGGAAGTTTGCAAACACAACCCGATACCCTACTCCAAGAAAACACCCCCATTCCTCCACCTATGGGAAATACTCTCGGTGAAGCTTGACAGGTAATGATCAATTCATAGCAGGGTATCATACCCCTTTACAACCTCAAGGTGTACAACAACCACCATTAAGGAAAAACACTGCATCTTCACCAATTGAGGTCATCTCAGCCTTAGTTGAAAAGGTTAGAGGATTAGAACTTGCTCAAGCAAATCAAAATTCATATTTCAGGGCAAGCAGGAATCCCCAACCCTCCACATCATCCCAGCCAAGTTGACCTCCTTATAGGAACAGGCACGTTAGGCATGCCTCCTCAACATTCGTATAGCTATCCACAACAAACACCAACTAGAACCGCGTTTTCAAATGCCATTCTACTTGAAAGTATGATACCTCCCGGCTTAGCACCAAACAACCCATACTAGAGCAATGCTCCTCCCTATTGAATATTTATTCAAAATCACCATAAGGAGACATGTTCTCTTCTCCTGGGATGTTCACTCAACCACAAGGATTTCCTTATGTCCCTGTAAATACATATGTTATGCCATATCAATAACCCATGCCACCCCCACCCCCTCAGCAGGCACCATTGATGGTCGAAACCTATGCGGTAGGGACTTACTTAGAATATTTAAAAGAGCCTCTAGATCTCACCATATGAAGTGTCATGCTTCCAAGACCTCTTCCTGATTTGAAGTACAAAGGGGAGGGAGATCCGAATGCACATATCAAGGCCTATGCCATTCGAGAATTACTCCCTTGGGATGGGGTTGTTGCTAAGATATTCCCTAAAACCTTAGAGGGTATTGCCCTTGATTGGTATTACAGAATACCTGAAGCCTCGATACACTTGTTCAAACAACTTGTGTCAGAGTTTATCAAAGCTTTTGACATGAACAAATTGTTAAGAACAGGAATCAGAGAATTCTTACATATTAAACAAGAGCACAATGAATCCGCTGCTCATTTTATTCAAAGATGGCGTACAGTCCTCTACTCATCAGCAAGTGCTCCAAACATGGATCAAATGGAACTATGTGATTTATTCCTTCATTCCCTCAATAGAGAGATAAAGGAAGAAGTCCAGAAGTTCCCACTAAGGACTTACGATGAAGTACTCGAGAGTGCTTCTCCAAATAGATCAAGCGGCAATAGATAGTGGTCGTAAGACATATGGAACAAATGGGAAATTAATCACTCCCAATCAAAACACTACGACCTATCCTAATGCCACAAATACCAATCAAGGACCCAAGATCCTTAACAAAAACCGTGGGGTTACAACAGATGGAGTAACTAACCAAGTTAAAAGGGAAAACGTCGTAAACATTTCACCACCTGTTAACAATCAGTGAAATAACAACTTTACTCCAACAATCAACGCGGTGGATTTTAATCGTCCATCATGACAACAACAACAACAACAACAATGACAAATCCAAACACAAGGTCCAAATCAAAACCCAACTGGATATCAGAGTCAAAACCAAAGGCAACAACCTCAAAATTTTAACTCTAACAACCAGCAACCTAATCAGAATTTTGGACCACAACAGGTTTCAAATCAACAACCTCGAAACTATAATCCAAACTTGTATTGTGGTTTCCACAAGATTCAAGGCCATGATACTAGGACTTTCCGTGACTACAATAAATTCATGCAACGTTTTCCAGAAGACCAAAGACAACTCTTTATAGACATGTTTTTAGCAAATTCTGTAGTACCCACGCCAAACACGTACACAGGGGTAGTTTCCCCTCAAAATGCACCCCTCAAGATATTTAATGATCCACTCCCAAATCACTCTAACAATAACAGGTTAGATCCAAATGGGACGAACAAAGGGTGTTATGACAGGAAATAACGATCATGAAGCCTCAACTTCATTAAATCCACCGGTCGCACCCCAATTAGGAACTCGACCACAAACCAAGATAGTTGGCCTGGTAGAATTAGATACCGAGCTACCCATAGAAACCATAACAAGAACACGAGATTATTCTTCTCAACCAGTTCCAAACTATCCATTAGAACCAGACAACATTCAACAAACATTGGTAAAACCCATAGGTGCTTATGATTTAATTAATGACTTAACAAAGACCTTCTCTCACATTTCCTTCTTGGATTTGTTGAAGAACTCTCCCACCCATAGGGCTGCTCTCTTAGAAGCATTAGGCCTTGGTCATTTAATTAACATCACTCCTCCTCCTGAAACATAAGTAAACCATGTAGACTTTGATGTCTACCCTCCAGGGCAGTCAGATAGGGATACTGAGTTTATATTTGATATAAGCAAAATGCCAACAGATGCTTGAAATTGTGCGTAGAGGTGACCCAGCCTTGCATTTACAGGTATGGGTTTACAATAATTATGTTAAGCGCACAATGATTGATGATGGGGCAGCAGTTAACATAGTCCCCTTCGCTTTTCTTCAAAAGCTAGGATATGGAGAAACAAATTGTTCCACAACACGAAATACGCTAAGAGGTTATGATAGCCTCAAGGCCACTTCAATTGGAACCATAGTTTTACCAGTCACCTTAGGACCCAAGACGGTCCTCACCAAATTTTATATTATAGATCGGGAAACCAACTATAATATGATCCTCGGTCGACCATGGATACACCGCATGAAGGCAATCCCTTCCACGCTATTCCAGGAAATAATATTTTTGCACCTAGGGAAAATATTTGTGGCACAAGGTGACCCAAAACCATTCAATATACACCTAGTAGACTTGAAGAAGAGACCAGGTGTACACTCTGACTTTGAACTCCCAACGAATCAACTTAGCAAACCAATCAATTCAAAACCAGAAGAGAAGTTGATACCTACAACAGAATTAGAAATTACAAATCTAGTTGAAGGAATTCCAGCACTCGAAAGTAAGACTAACGTCATAGAAATGAGTATCATTAGGGACTACCGCAAAAAATTGTAGAATTACTAGAGAAAGATCTACCCATTCTCCTACCATTTGATTCTATGGGTATGGGATACACCCTAGGAATTGGTTCCCTTCCATCAGATGAAGTTTGTATGGTAGAAGTAACTGAGGCAGAAGAAACAAACACGAGGAATGTCCCAACATCCATTTTTCCAAGAAAATATTGGACTCTCCACTTCGATGGAGCTAGATGTCATTTTGGAGCTGGGGAAGGTGTGATCTTTACTTCTCCCGAGGGAAAGATCCTACCTTTTTCCTTTAAGTTAAAATTTGAGTGTACAAACAATGGGGCTGAGTACGAAGCCCTCCTCCTTGGCCTCATCATAGCCAAAAGGATGGGCGTTGATAACATTAGAGTGCTAGGAGACTCGCAACTAGTTGCAAACCAAGTCTCTGAGGTATATGAGACTAGAACTGAGCATTTACAACTCTATAAAATGACGGTATTAGATCTAACCAAAGGATTCAACTTCATATCAATCAAAGCAATCCCACGAGAGCAAAACCTTCTCGCAGATTCAATAGCAACCTCAGCTTCCCATTTCACTCCAAACAGTGAGTTGGAAAATACAAGTTTCACGGTATCACTTCGTACTGAACCATTGGTGCGTAAAATACCAACAAACCCGTTCCTGACACATATAGAAGCTGAGAATGAGTCTTCTATCCTGGATCACTTTGACAGCGATAGAGTCACTCTTGAATATCTAAACGCCTATGTGGAGCTACATCTCACTCATCACATAGTGGATCTTTCCCTAATCCCACATTCCTCTTCCTATTTTGGAAATCCCATGATAGAGTCTCCTCTGCAAAAGGATCTCGATATCTACGAGGTAGAGAACGGAGAAAGTTTGGAACTACCTCCAGCCCTGCCTGAATTTGAAGAAGGTAACACTTCCTTAATCGAAGAAACAATTGACATAAACATTGGAATGGAGGAAGAACCAAAAATTTTGAAGTTGGGATCCTCGTTAACTCCAGAGGAGATAGAAATACACACCCAAATCCTCAAGGAACATCAAAAGGCTTTTGCATTTAATTACAAAGAAATGACAGGAATTGCACCACATATTGCGGTACATAATCTTGTCACCAAACCAGATGCAAAGCCAATTAAACAAAATCGAGACCAATGAAACCAAAAGTGGCTCTCATGGTGAAAGAAGAAGTAATGAAACTTCTCCAAGTGGGATTCATCAAACCAGTTGACTATTCACAATGGGTATCTAATATCATCCCTGTTCTCAAAAAAGAATGGGAAGATACACATTTGCATAGACTTTCGGGACATTAACAAAGCTCGTCCCAAAGATGACTTCCCGTTACCATCCATTGACGTTATTGTTGACACAACAGCTGGATTTGAGCTTTTGTCTCTCATGGATGGATTCTCAGGGTATAATCAAATTAAAATATCTAAACAGGATCAAGCCAAGACCACATTTATAACTCCTTAGGGAACTTATTGTTACGTTGTCATGCCATTTGGTCTTAAGAACGCTAGCACTACATACCAATGGGAAATGACATACATATTCCATGACCTTTTTCATAAAATTGTGGAATCCTATGTAGATGACTTGTTGGCCAAGGCCAAGAAGCGCTGTGATCACCCAGAAGGTACTCCATATCATTCTCTCACGATTGATCGAATATGGCGTCACATTAAATCCATAGAAATGCGTATTAGGTGTAACAGGAGGCAAGCTTCTGGGTTACATTATATCCTCACGAGGGATTGATGTATGATCCAGCCAAAATATGGGTTGTTCTCAAAATGATTCCACCATTAGACGAGTTTGGTATCAGATCATTTCTTGGGAAACTAGGTGCAATTCGAAGGTTCATTCCGACACTAAAGTTTTGTTGTTCATCCAATCAACAATTTATTAAAGAAAGATTATAGCATTTATTGGACAAAAGAATGTAACGAGGCCTTCGAAGCAGTTAAACGCTTCTTATTGTCTCCTCCCATAGTTAATGCCTCCTAGACTAGATCATCCTTTGATCCTGTATTCATATCCTATTGATGTCTCCCTAGCCTACATGGATGGCTCAAGAAGACAATGATAAATGAGAACGTGCAGTCCATTTCATTACCTCCGAACGTTGCTTAATTATGAAACACGTTATACACAGGCAGAAAGAGAATGCCTTCCTTAATCTTTGTAACAGAAATGTTTGAAGATAAACATTGGACAAAGGAAGAACTAAATATCAGGAAACATTTGGAATTCATTGTCAAGTTAGACTCCAGAGGAGCAGTTCCATTATGAAAGTGAAAAATCCTACAAGGGTACATCAAAATCCACTTTTCATTTAATTACATAATAAATGATTTTCACCACCATGCTACATAATCCTGTCACCAAACTTGGATATGCTTCTCCTCCCTTATTCCCCCCTAAACAAGTTGAGACACTGCCTCCACCCCAAGTGGCTCTCATGGTGAAAGGAGAAGCTAATGAAACTGCTTCCAAGTGGGCATTCATCAAACCACTTGACTATTCATAATGGGTAAGGCCCCTATTGTCCCTATTCTCAAAAGAGAATGGTCCTTAAAGATCCACATTTGCATAGACTTGGGACATTAACAAAGCTTGTCCCAAAGATGAGTCTCGTTGCACATCCATCTAGCCGTTGGATTGTTGATGTAACAACTGGATTTGTTGGTCAACTGTTATCATGGATGGAAAAGTTCTCAGGGTATCAAGATCTAAGATCAAAATATATGAGAAAGAAGCAAGGGAAAAGGAATGTTACAAAACTGATGATTAGGAAACTGCTGAAGTGTTACGTTGACATGCTTCAATCGGTCTTAAGAACATCAGTGCTTGGAAATACCAAAAGCCAAATGACTGTATCATATCTGCCATTAAAAGTATTCATACAATTGTGGAATCCTACATGGATGCACATGTTAGCAAAGTGCTATGCAGTCTCAGATGGGATCACCCAGAGGTACATCTGGGGCCTCTCTGATTGATCGAATATGGATATCACAATTGAACTCAGGTGGAAATGGTGTAAGACCCTTGGACCAAGATTTATAGGTGTCTACATTATATCCTCATGAGGGATTGTTGATCCAAGCCAAAATTTGGGCTATTCTTGAAATGAATCCATCATGATGCAGAGTCTGTGTATTTGAGCTGTATTTCTGTAGGAAACTCAGTGCAATTCGAAGGTTGCATGTTGACATGACTTAAGTTTTGTTGTTCATCCAATCAACAATTTATTGGCTGAGAAGAAAATCAGCATTGATGGATATCAAGAATGTAACGAGGCCTTGCAGTTTAAATGCTCTCTTATTGTTGTTTTTCGGATCACTGCTACGTTCATCCTTTGATCCTGTATTCTATGGGCTACGGATTGTATCGCTAGCCTACATGTTGGCTCAGAGTGATCAATGATGTAAGAGAACATAGTCTATTTCTTAGTCAGACGTTTGGGGTTGATTCTGAAACACGTTTTGTTATCTGGCTAGAAAGAGAATTCCCTCTTGATAGTACTTTGTAATGAGTCGTGTAATATCATTACATGTTAAACCAAGAAACAAGGGTCATTATAAAGACAAATAGATCACTTACGAACATTCCTCATGCAAGGGTCTTTATCTAAAAAGGCTAGATGATTTATAACCTTAATGGGTGAATTTGAATTAACATTTGTAAACCAGAAATCTGTTAAGGGACAAATCATTGTAGACTAGGTTAGCTGACAATCCATTAGATGGAGGTGATTTGGTAGATCTAGATTTTCCCGATGAGTGCATATACTTTGTCGAAAACCAGACCCCCCATCTCTACATGCCCTTGGTACACTGACATCGTCAATTTTATCATGGACCATACATACCCAGAAGGTGCCACATCAAAACAAAGAAGGCGGTTACGCATTATCGTGCTAAATATGTTATCTTAGAACAAGTGCTCTATCATAAAGCCTTCGATGGAATGCTTTTAAGATGTGTTGACACTGAAGAATCCAAAAAGATTATGTACGAATCCCACAGTGGGATATGTGGAGGCCACTTTGGTGGTCACGCCACTACTCACAAAATACATCAGATGGGCTATTTTTGGCCCACTCTGGAACATGACGTAGTAGAGTTTGTGTGCAAGTGCCATAAATGCCAAGAATTCTCCCATGAGATTCACATGCCAGCACAAGCTCTGCAACCAATCGCAACCCCATGGCCCTTTTCCACGTGGGGCCTAGATTTGATAGGGAAATTCTCCCCCTCATCAATAGATGGCCATAATTTTATAATCACGGCCACAGAATATTTTACCAAGTGGGTAGAGGCCATGCCTCTCACCACCGTACCAGGTTCTGTAATCGCTAAGTTCATTTTAAATCAGATCATTTGCAGGTACGGTGTCCCGCAAGTCATTATCTCAAATAATGGCACATCCTTTAAGAATGATGAGGTCCATGAGTTATGTAGTAAATTCAAGATAAACCATCATACGGCCTCTCTTTATTACCCTCAAGCCAACGGACAAGCTGAAGCCACAAACAAAACATTAAAAGCTATTCTCCTCAAAACAGTTAAGGAGAATAAATGGGATTGGCATTTAAAATTATACCCGGCCTTGTGGGCCCATCGAACCTCAATAAGAACACCGACGGGGGCAACCCCTTTCTCATTAGTATTTGGGGCAGAAGCGGTTCTCCCGCTTGAGGTCGAAATACCCAGCCTCCGCATCTCATTACAAGGGATTTTGGGAGAAGAAGCCTATAGAGAGGCACGCCTTTCTCAACTAGAAAGCCTTGATGAGGCCAGGCTAAACACCGAACAAAGGCACAGAGCCTATGCTGACCGGATGTGCCGAAAATATAACAAAAAGGTCTACGAATGAGAAATATATGAGGGAGATCTAGTTCTAAGACTAGACAACCAGATTGATAAGAAAACCGACGAAGGAAGGAAATTCTGGCCCAAGTGGTTGGGCCCATACCGAGTCATGAAAGACTATGGAAATGGTGCATATCTCTTATGTACACTAGAAGGTGAGGAATTCAATGAAACTGTCAATTCCTTGCATCTTAAATGGTTTTACGCATAGGTCATCAGCATCACCATTTGTATATTATATCTACCTACATTGCATTTAGTCACTTAGTTGTTTCATTTTGTTCACTCATTTTGTAACTATTGTGGTCAAGGAACTTATTCTTAAGCAATTCATTACAAGCTTCTGAAAATATTGGCAAAAGCATTCAAAATCATATCTCTTCAATTTTCATAATATCATCAAATGGTTCCAAAATCATTTCATCAATTCGACAGACAAAGTCTTGACAAAAACCATACCAAGGCCTGCATACTTGGTCATACTCATTCTTTTCTACTTGGTTAAGTTGTTCTTACCTACGGTCTATTCTAGAAGCTTCTTGGTGTCACATCTATCCTTCTTACATCTCTTTGAAACAAGGATACTCCAAAGTCACAAATCAGAAGTGTCAAGTTAAATAAAAAATGCTAAACCAAATAGAATATTTTATTTTTACACACTTCTTTGCCCCACCAACCTTCGGTGATGAGCCCGCATCTCTTACTAGTGATGCGAGGTTGAGAAAGGAAAGAAGTGCCCTTACTCGCCTATGTCCTGCCTTCGGTGATGAGCCCATGCTTCTTACTAGTAGCATGGGGCAGGGCGTAGGGGGTCTATTCACGCAAGTTAGTGAATATTAATATTTTAAAGCAAAGTATATTAAGTGAAATTAAGTATCTAAATTCCAAAGAGATTAAATCCTTAAAACCAGATTTTGTCAACCAAGTTGCCATCCATGGATCTAAGTCTAGATAAACTGGAAAATAAGTTACATTCTGAACTATGTAGTAGTTTCGAGTAAGAGTAAGTACGCAAGTCTGAATTTGATTTCTGTCAAAACCTTGTCTTTCTCTCATCATTTCCATTCATTCAAACTCATATAATTTGTGCCCTTCCCAACTCTTGGTGTTGAGCCCTCGCATCTTACTAGTTGCGTGGAGATAGGAGTGGGGCAAGTTCATCTCGTTATCACTAGATATTCATCACATTTTGCCAAAATAAGAAGAAGCAACGAACATTTCCCAAAGAAGCCAAAAGTTCAGTACTACAATATGTTTTCATCATCACATATCAGCATTACAAAAACAAATAAAAGAGAAACATTATGTTATCACTTGTCATCCATTGCATACATTCTGAAAAGCATATAAAAACAAAGATTCTAAAAACATCTAGTATACACATGGGAAACGAATCACAAAATTCTAGATACAAGAAGATCTAGATCCAAAAAGATATATATATATATATATATATATATATATCATGTTTTATATACAATGCCATCATGCACTAGGCATGGTCAAAATGCTCAATGAGCCCAGAAAATACAAAAACACTCGTATAAACATCCGCCAAAAATCACTACAAAAAGACACCATGATCTCTCAATCCCTGTGGGATCCCTCAGATGGTGCACGACCACATCTAGGACTCCTGCTGTGATGACGCTCTGAATGAACTGAGGGCTCACGATCATGGCCAGTAGCTGTGGTCTCACTGTGAGAATGGATCCTCCTCATCAAGCACTCAACAGTCCTATATCCAGCCAACTCAGTACGAAGGGAGGTCATGATCTTTGTCCGCCTTCCAGACAGGGGAAAACACATCAGTATGTCGGTAGCTGCTGAAGGCTCTCCAACATCCTCAGTAAGCTCAGCCCGAGTACCCTCCGAAGGGAGCAACAGGGTGTCCGCACACACCTGGCGAATCAAGTCTCGCCATCCCTCAGTAGTCGCTGCAAATAAAAAAGAGAAATAAACAAGTTAGAAAATTGTCCAAAATAAGGTCAAAAACAAACAAAACAACAAAAGAGAAATATCAACTAAACATTTCTAGCTAAAACAAAATCAAGAAAAGAGTAGTAACTCACTCAGATCTCCAGGCCTCCAGGTGGGATCTCTAGGATCTGTGCCTGCTACTGACGCTACCGCTGCCAACTGTGGAACCTCCCCCAAATCTGGAAAGAAGTGACGTCCTACTACAGACTCATCATCTCCCCCAATGTCCCGAGAAGGCAACTCCTCTGAGATCAGGGTCACCTTCTCTACACTCTCCTCTGCCCTCTCGGCCCTCAAGATACTCTGAGTGTCATGCCACTCAGAGTCACTATCATCCTCCTCATCTGTCCCACCAGCCCCACCTCCAGTCTCATCCCCCTCGTCTCCTCCTCTGTCTCCTCTCCTGTGAACTCCTCAGAGTCTGAGTCCACATCAATGGGCTCATCTCCCTCTCCACTATGAGCAGGACCAGCTCCAATCTGAAGTAAAGGTGCTCAAGGAGCACCGGCTACCCCTCGGGCATGAACCACCCACCTAGCTGCAATGGGAACTCCAGGAGTGATCGTGGTCCAACCTCAGCCTCTAGGACCTCCCCTGGCCTCACGAACAGACCTGTATACTGGCCCCGCTGGAGGAAACATATCAATATAGGGGAGGCCAAACTACTGAGGTACTCTGTCAAAGGGGTGGATCTCCAACTTCCCCATCCTGTCTATCAGCTGACTGGTAGTATAGCAGGTGATCAGTGTGTGTGTCTCCTCTCCCCATAACCCTGTCATGGCCTGATAAGGAGTGGCCTCCATGTCTGCAATAGTCAAAGAAGCCACTGGCTGGTGTGGCATCCTAAGTACAGTCATCCCTGTCCACCTCACTGCCCTGACAGCCCCGGATCCTCTGCCTGTACACCTCTCCCATAGGGAATGATGCGCTCATACACCCAACTCATAACTAGAGTAGGGTGACTCAATGACTGTCCCTGTAATCTGACCACCCTATATAAGTCATGATAGGTGGTCCCAAGAATGTCTACTCCCCAAGCGTAAACATGGCCATGTGCCTCAATCTGTGTGATAATGGGAGCCCAACAGTATAAGAGAGTATCTCCTCCCTTGTCCCCAATCAATCGCGAAGCCAAGATACCCATAACAGCCTGACGGAGCACAGGGATAGGAGAATCAACAATGGAACAGACCTTCACCCCCTTCTTTGAGCCCATGGAGACAACAACATCTCCCATGTAGGTGGCCCACTGAACCATCTGAGATCTGGATACTGCTGTCTTGAGAGACAGCCATCTCCCAAGAATCGGGACCCCCAATATGCGATAAACATCCTCTAGGGTGATAGTCCACTCACCCCTAACTCCTAGGAAATCAGAAAGTGTTCTGATCTACATCCCAGTATGAAAATAAGTCACACAATATGTGACTAGCAGGTGCAACATGAGGGACCTGTGCAATCCTCCAAATACCAGCCCTCTGTAGAGTATCTCGCTCTGCCTGAGTAAGTGCCTCTAACACTACTGGGAGCCAATCACACTCCCTCTCTCTACTCCATCTGATGTACTCCTCCTTCTGCATCCACCCAAAACAGAGAAAAAGAGTAAGTTAGTAACATAATCCAACTGGAAAAATCATCAAGAACATATAAAAATGTCAAAAATGCAAAAACAATTAAAATTTACATCTTTTTTTGCATTCTGTTCGAAACCGCCACCCTGTGCAGAGCGGCGGTTTCCTAACCACCACCTTCTGAGGCAGTGGTCATGTAACCACCACCTTATGAAGTGGTGGTCCCGTAACCACCACCTTCATAGGGCGGCGGTCCCATGACCGCCACCCTGTGCAGGGCGGTCCCTGTCCCGAATCGGCAAAATAGGCTCGAAAGCCCTAAAAACACTTTAAAAAAAGCAAAAATGCACCATTTTAACTGAAATAAAGACCTACCCTATGGGCGCCCCCCTAGAGACTCATTTAAAACTAACATTTTCAAAAATGATCCCCCCAGGACCAAGATTTTAACATTTCTATATTTTAGGTTTAAAAACGATAAATTGAGGAGAACTAACCTGAGACTTCAGGGTCGATGTCCTGCTCTCAGAGGCATGATCACGATCTCACAACGAATGTTTTGACTATACTCTCGTCGAAAACGGTCACCGTGGGTCCCAGAGCTCAAAAACCACCAAATCAACACGTGCAAATGAATAGTAAAATGAGTTCATTTATATATATATATATATATATAGTATTCTAATTTTGTTTTGAGTGTTCTCACACAGAGTTGGAGCACCGACGGAGGTAAGTTCTCATCCCCGCACAAATGGTAAGTCCTCATTTCATGTTAATTTAGTATTTATTTTTTGATTTATTTTATCTATCTGCACTTGAGTCCTCTTTTCATTTTGCAGATAGTGGGAATTTGGATGGTGACATTTTGACACACGGGCGTGTCAGGTATAGCTTCTAACTCCCCATTTTGGGACCGCCATACTCGGACCCACCGTTTTATGCCTCTTCATGGCTAAAATGCTTCTCCGAGGGGGAATATGTATGTACCCAAAAATGTAGGTACTGTACTACCGGAAAGAGGTTACGGAAACCCCAATGATGATTCAGATCTCTTCGCAAGGTGTTCGGAATCCAAAAAAGCTCGCCAAGTATACATTTGCATCCTAGAAAGCCTTGTCTAGATTTTACATGTTTTGTTCTAACCTCTGCCCCCTTTTTCCTTGCATTTTGTCTTTAAGTTACAGAACCACCGCCCTGCCTGGGCGGCGGTCCTGTGACCACCGCCCAGGACAGGGCGGCGGTCCTGTAACCGCCTCCCTGTGCAGGGCAGCGGTCATGTGTGCATTTTCCAGAACGTTCCGACGATTTCGTCAAACGTAAAAATTCAAATTTCTATCCACATTCCTCAACCACTAAAGCTTGCATTTATGTTTTGGCCACCTAGTAAATAGTGTTTTCCCTTTGTTTAATATTAGAAGAGTTCAATTTAGACTTACCCTCTGGTAAATCCAAATGCTATAAATACCCAGCTTGTCCACAAGCAAATGGCCCCTCTCCTTCTGTGTTTGATTATTCAGTTTGTTTGAAGTTCTTGCATGAGTTTCAATAGTTTTATATTTTGCATGAATTCTCAGCCTCTCTTCTGCTTTAGAGATCATTTGATCCTCATACTTTCATTTTACTCCATTGTTGTCCCATACAGCCAGCTTAGCATAAGGTAGTTTTAGTTCTAGATTAGAATCCATTTTGATAATCTTAGAGTTGCAGGTTTTGTTTTGTCACAAGAAATAGATCCCAGAATTCTCGGTATTTTGCGTTGTATCCCCATAATAAATCCTACTAGGAATTACATAGTCAAGCTCTGTTCACTTGCACTATCCCTCTCTTACTTGCATTGTATTCGGTTTATATCCAAAGCTGCCATTGTTTGAGCATCTTCTTCTGCTGACACTATCACACTCACACTTTTCTGGATTCACGAGAACACGAAGGAACGAGGAGATCACACTGAGGGGACAAGTCACGATACAACTGGATTTACCACTGTTCTGTAAACTCCAGGTTTGAGCTATCAAAGTTGTAGTTACAATATATCAAATAGAGTAGCAAATCATTTATTTCAAGTTAAAATTCACTTTCAATATTGCCAGGGAAGCTGTGGGGAATGATAGTTTCTGAGAAACTATGATTCATTCCTCACTTCTGAGGTAGGATTGAAAGTCTTTCAATTAAACTAGTTAAGTTATTTAAATATTTAGGATAAATTCACAACTACACAGGCAAATAGCTATACCAGGCTAGCTTGCTTGTTTTAAATTTTGTTATTAGATTAATTGTCCATTATCTGAATATATTAGAATAGCTGCTCTTTTAATTTCATTCAAATACGCATCATTGAAAATACAAAAATAAGAGAAATATAAGCATAGTGTAGATATATCTTTCATAGTTAGTTTACTTGTTTCAGTTAAAGTTTAATCTTCTTTTGCATGACAATTACGGGACCCAGAGAGCCCAGGGAATACGTATTCGAACCGGTAGTATCTCAGCCAAATCTCTTCACAACGTTAACGGATATAGATCAAGGGCTTAGGATTCAGGTCTTTCAAATGACAACAAACCAACAAGCAATTAGTGAACAATTGAGACAATTGAATATTGAAGATGACAAAGCATACACATTTTGGTCAAGTCAACCCAACTATAGATTGCCTTGATAGGATATCCGCATGACCATACAAGAACCTGAAAGAGAACAAATATTTGGCTGTGATCCGTTAGTTCCACAGCCAGATGCAGGAGACCTTCTCATCGACATAGACACAGGGTTACGTATACAAGTTGCCAGAACACCCGTAAGGTATTATGAGAAAATCACACAACTCCTGGTACTAAACATAGAAGCTGAAAAGGCTTATGACCATTGGATAGTCAGAAGAAGAGATTGATTCTTCACATGACCATAACAGGTCCACAACAACCACGAACTCATGGTTGTGATCCCCAGGTCCCACAACCCAACGGGCCTGCAAGTCAGTTAAGTATTGACACCGGTTTACGAACGCTGGTATTTAGATCCTCACCACTCCCGCCAGATATCATAACACAATTTTCTGTATTAAATATAGAAGCCAATCAATCCAACATTTTCTGGGCTAGACCAGAAAATCACCCATAGTTTATTATAAATCCACTGCACCTCTCATTACCATTTTCCATGACCTTGTCAGGAAATATACACGAAGCACCTACAGACCACTTTCCACGTATCCAACAGCCAATAGATAGGATCTCGGTAGAGCTCGACATTGATTGGAGCCTCCGAGCAGCCATTATATCTGAATGATCCATTACACCAATTCAGGTTAGGAGAGCTTTCTTTGCCTTAGATTCACAGATCCCATTATTGCGTGTTGAAGATATAAGATTGCCCAACTAGTTTGTCTATATCCACATATATTCCATTCCCACCGGCTGTCTCGGCACGACCTCGGGAGGTCGGGTACGAAGAAGAGCTACTTGTAGATTCTCATGCTCGCATTGATTTGAAATGGATAGAAGAAAATGAGTTAGAATAGGCGCAAAACCGTTGGATACTGAGAGGGAATAAGGATAGGGATAAACGTGGTTATTTAATGCCCGAGGTGATTTTTTTAAGGAGAAAAATTAGTAATGGTAATAAATGATAATGGAGAAGAAATGATTAATGGAGAAATATAGGTCAAGTCCAACCTTTGCATCCAAACTTTTCATAAGTAACCAGATTATATCATTTTGCCCCTAGGTCTACATCATTGACCTTTATTTAAAATAAACAAAAGTGTAAGATAACATGAAAAGATAAGTTACTAATAATTGTTTACTACTAAAAATATGTAACTCCATACAACATACATCATGCAATGAAATACGAGAAAGTAAAATGATATTTAACTCCATGCAACATACATTATGCGATGCAATATGAGAAAGTAAACTAGTTAACCTAACAGAGAAACCAATACAATCACATGTACTCAAACAAATAACGTGTTGCACCCATGTTTTTGTTATCAAGCTACAATTCCCAAATACTCGTTTTGTAACGAAAAGGGTTAAAAATGATGCCCTAAGCAATAACACATGCAAGGGGAAAACGAAGGACACAAGTAGTCCTATGGAAAAACCTTCATGCACTACGACATAGTCTCTGACAACTCACTGTTGCACAGGAGTACCGATGTAGTATGAGACCAAGTTTTTGTTAATGAGAGTAGATCACAATGATCCACAAGTTGTTTGAGACCAGAACAAGCAAGAACCATAAAAAGACGCTTTTGTAAGACACATTGCAACGTTCAAGGATGATGCAATTGACACATGTTTTAGCTACATATATGTTGTTTTCCATTTTTTGTGTAATTTTTTTATTTTTTTACAACCTTTTGGTTTTTAACTAAATTTATCAAATTTTTTTTACAAATTTTTGATTGTTTTAATTTTTTTATTTTCTTCTTATTATTATTATTATTTTTAAATTTTTATAGAAGAAAATATTAGAGATGAAATGACGAAGTCGTAAGGCAATGTTAAAAGTGATCGCAAGGCAAAAACAATGGCTCTGGTAGTAGAAAAGGCCGCTGGGAAGCAAAAATTTGCCCCAACGTAGCAAAAATGTGCCGAAAATAATTTTAAAAAAAATCATCACGACCAGTGTTAGAGGAATTTAAGAAGACACACGGCGGTCTCGAGGCACTTTAGGAGCTAGAAACACACTGCGGGAGGTAGAAATGAGCATATAAGCCACCATGGCAAGTCATTTTACCACATTTGCTTACCATTTGACTTTAGCTCTGACCTACCAGAGGAAATGGCGAGAGTAGTGAATCGAAGGCACCGTGTATACCTCGTGAGGGACTACTTGAGACTTCAAGTGGATGGACCCTAGGTACCCAATTCTCTCTTTTACCCTAGTATTTAAAAAAAAAAAAAATTTAACGGAAATATGCATTTTAGGTTAAATTTAGGGCAAAACTAGGGGGCACCTATGTTTGGTGTGTTTGTAAATTTTTTTGTTTTCCTTGCCAGTGTGAGCGCTTTGGGCGCCTGTGCTGAGTAACTTTTTTTTTTTTTGTGAAATTTTTGGGCTAGTATGGGTACCTATGCTGAGCCACTTTGTCATGTTTTCAAATTTTTTGGGTCAACATGGGCGCATGTGCTAAGCCACTTTGTGATTTTTGGCATGTTTTGGGCCAACATGGGCACCTGAGCACTTGTGCTGAGCCACTTTGTCATGTTTTTAAATTTTTTGGCCCGTCATGGGAACCTGGGTGCCTGTGCTGAGCCACCTTGAGATTTTGGCATGTTTTTGAGGCCAGCATGGGTGCATGTGCTGAGCCACTTTGTGAATTTTTGGCATGTTTTGGGCCAACATGGGGCGCTTGGGTGCCCGTGCTAAGCCACTTTGTGATTTTTGGCATGTTTTGGGCCAGCATGGGCGCCTATGCTGAGCCACTTTTTCATGTTTTTGAATTTTTTGGGCCAACATGGGCGCCTGAGGCATTTGTATTGAGCCACTTTGTGATTTTTGGCATGTTTTGGGCTAGCATGGGCACCTGTGTTGAGCCACTTTGTCATGTTTCTACATTTTTTGGGCCAACATGGGCACCTGTGCTTAGCCACTTTGTGTTTTTTTTAATTTTTTTAGGCCAAACATGGGCACCTGGGCACCTGTGTTGAGCCACTTTGTGATTTTTTTTGATTTTTTTTGGGCCAACATGGGTGTTTGTGCTGAGCCACTTTGACACTTTGGTGACTTTGTTTGGGGTAGCACGGGCACCTGTGCTGAAGCCACTTGACATGTTTTTGTTACCTTGTGTGAGCGCTCAGGCACTCCATGGCTGAGAGCTTGACGCTGGTGCACATACAGGGAGGGGTACATACACATGAAAGTGCACTCTTATAATTGCTTTTTAAGCCAAACACTTAGTAAAAATCCTCGTAGAAGAAAAATGTGACACAAAGAAATTTTAACGATGAAAATAGAAAGAATAACACACTGAACTTTAGACATTAAAAAAAAAAGAAATTACATGATAGAATAGAAAAATAGATTACAATAATTGACTTAACTGGCTCTGCAGCTGTATTTGGATGCGTTACGGGATGCCGAGAGTGGAATACACGACTTGAGACCTTCGAGGTGAAGACTTGGACATTCTGACTGAGTTTTCCTAGAGATTTACCCTGGAGGTGACAGAATTATTCTAACATAGTCTCGCATGCCCCATATCTCTTTTGATCATAGCCTACTCATAGCCTTAGTTAAGAGATGGCATGGTGAGAGTTAGACCTTTTGAATTTCAACAAGTGAGATGAGTGTGACACTAGAGGATGTGTGGCGGGATCCCGCAAGTTCCTATCCAGGGCTGTTTGATTATCCTACGACAATGACCCACACTGAGTTGAGCACTATATAGCCATGATATTTGGATTGATTGACATTCCCCGTGGAGGCCTGACAGATGTGGTTAGGAGAGATGTATGGCTGACATGCCGCTAGGAAAGGTCCATGTATACCTATTAGTTCTTGTTAACGGGTGTGTTGTATTTGCCTAATAAGACTAGTGCTTGATTTTTCCCTTGGTCTCATTAGAGTGATCAACGACATGCTTCAAGGTAGAGTCTACTACTGGGGTCAGTGTATACTGGATCACTTATATTCTGACTTTTATTTGATAGGCTTATCATGGTCAGAGGACACTAGGCCCTACGAACTTTACTACATATTTGGGGTTAGGACCACATTGTCCATTAGACGTCCTTTAGGAGCATTGATGAGTTCGAGTTCTTATGAGAGCCTTGTCTCATGGGCTGGGGTTCCCGATGGAGACGATGTTCGTAGCCACAGGGGGGACACAACCTACTTTTGATTGAGCATTTGATGAGCTATAGCCCCACATGATCACTTGGCGACCATATAGGTTGTATCAAGTAGCCACAAGATCTAGATGAGTTGGGGACAACGACAGTAGATCACTTTATTATTGGAGAGTAGGAGTCACATCTTAGAGTGGTTTAGGGTGGACTAAATTCACTGCCAGCTTGGTCTTATCCAGGGGATTCTTGGCGATGAGATGTGGTACGTGTGTCGCTAGAGAGATATTTTTGACATAGGACAATGGATTAGCTTAGACAGAGCTCTTGCTAGGTTTTCAGAGGTAGTCTCACAACCTTGGGTACAACGGGCGTAGCTAGTAGATCTAGGTATGACACTAGATTATGTAGCATGGTATGCGCTAGTGTTTCCATGCCAATTATCTGTTCCTTAGGAGATATTGATCACAACAGAGCACGATGAGCACGCTCTAGATCCACCAGTAGAGGCACATGCATAGAGACATGTAGTGCCATATATGGGGGTACTAGTGCAGGATCTAGTGCATGGACCTTTATCACCTCTTCACGTGAGTCCACGACACAAACCATCAGGGGGTTAAGGAGGGGACTATTATGATGAGGATATGGAGGAGGACCTTCTAGATATTCAGGATATATAGGATGCGTAGGCTATGCTTGATATAACATATATACAGGATACACAGGATGTGCAGGCCATGCTTGACATATAGATTACTGCCTTGCAACAACAACTTCAACAGGTGAAAAATTTACAACTTTAGATGGTAGTTGAGAGGGATTAGGCTATTCCAGATGGGGATAAGCTTGTGACAAAGCCAAACCAGGCCAAGACTGAGTGAGATTAGGCCTTTTCAGAGCGAGATCAAGTGATGTTAGATAGCCTATAGTCCTAGGTAGAGATAGATCAGGTTATAGTAGAGCGAGAGAAATTACAGGTAGAGCGAGAGTAATTACAGGTAGAGCGAGATCAGCTACAGACAAAGCAAGATCAACTACAGGTAGAGTGGGACCGAGTGATAGCAGATACCCTATAACTATAGGTAGAGTGAGATCAGATTATGGTAGAGTGGTCACAACTGCAGATAGAGCTAGCTAGCATTAGGGAAGAGTGTGATACACTACAACAGACAAACATGTCCTTGGGGATACAACTGATGATTGGTCACAGTGCTACTGTAGCAGGTGAGGCCACCTACTATAAGATGTAGTACTATGCATTTGTTCCAGCCAATCAGAGAGTTACTGAGTATAGTCACATAGCAGGCAATAGGTCTTGATCTAGATCCCATAGACCATCTTGACCAGTACGATCCATAGGTCTTTTAGTATAGGTGGCCTTAGAATAGCATGGGTCAGTCCAACTTGGGTTAGCTCAGTTTGATGTAGTTCAACTTGATGCAGCTCCTTCTACCCGCCCAACACCTCGGCTGCCCCCACCTAGCAGTCTTCTTGGACTAGTCAGTCTTGACATGGGTGAGAGTTATGATTGACTGTCCTATTGACGTATCAGATGTACTACTTTCTTTTTGGCATACTGCTTCATGACGAAGGCATACTTTTATATGGATGTGTATGTATTGTTTTTTGTCACGCCTTATGATGAAGGCACTTTTTTGTATAGATGCCCATGATCACTTTTTATATCAGATGCATGTGGACACTTATATTTTTGATGATATATGATGATAGATGGATTAGTGATGTATCACATGTTGTTTATGAGATATCATGCTTAATTTATTTCTTTATGTTTGTATCACATGTTAGATTATGAGCTAGCCTTAGCTGATATCATATTGTATGTTGATGAGATAATTTGAGGCAAACATGTTTTTTTTTATATTGGTGTGGGGGGATAGATTTGTGATCATGTGCAACCCCTCTTGCCCCATTGGTGATACAATATTTGATGATTAGTTTTTAGTATACATGTGTGGTGTAAAATTAACATTTTTTTGATATATGATGTATAGATGTGATGGATATATGTGATATGATGATGAAATGATAACACAATGTACAAGTAAAATTTAACAAACACAAGTTTAAACAAATTTAATTCAAGTAACATATTTATTTACAAGCATGCAATACAAATGAACTCAAAGTAATGGACCATAGATTAAAGTAACATTTTAATCTAAGTAAACAAGTGAATTCAATTTAAAGCATTCAACACGAAAAAACAATGTAGCTAAGAACCCTACAAATTAACAACTAAAAGTAAGTAAACCACTACTTTATTTTTGTGGGACAGTTTTGGGATGTTTTTGCTATTTTTGGTCTTTATTTCTAAGACAATTTTCTATTGTTTTGGAGTTTTCTACGAAACATATTTAATTTTTTTGGTTTTTCCAATGAACATATCTGTATGTTTTAGAATTTTCAAAAGTTATATGAATGTTATTGATATTTTCTCAACTATTTTCCAAAGCAAATGTGCAAGGAAATGAAGAAACGTGGATGCCCCTAGTGTTAGATGGGATGTACAAGGGAAAAATGCCACGTGGTATATGCCAGAAATGACGCTGCGAAGCTACCCCCAGCATGATATTAGATTATCCAAATTAGGGAAAAGAAGGATAGGCTCACAAGGGATTCAGATAATAGTAAAGATCAACCTAGGACAAATTTTTTGTACTCCTAAATCTAAACTGCTTGTGAACAACAGACCCTCTCTTGGTGCTGGAAACCGGTTGTCACCAAAGGACTTGTCCAAAGTGCCACTATTGCGTGGTTTTCACTATTGGAAGCACCTGTTTATTTATCTTTTTTTTTTATATTATGTAAAGACCTCATACTTAAGCATAAAAGTGCTTAAGATGTATTGTGTTCATGGGTTCTCGAAGCTCTTGGCCATCTGCATGGGCTAGTTTATAAGCACCCAAACCAAACTTGGAGACCACAACATATGGTCCCAACTAGTTGGGTTCAAATTTCCCTTTCTTTTCACGGTCCTTATTTGTGTTCTTTTGATTCTCTTTTAACACCATGTCCCCTACCTCAAATTGACGATGTATGACCCTTTTATTGTAGCTTCACCGCACTCTATCTTGATACACTTTAAGGTGATTGAGAGTGTGCAACCGTTTCTCATCTAATAGTTCTAACTCTGTCAATCAAGCTACTCTGTAATCCTCCTTTTTATTCAAGTAATCCCTTAGCTCAATGCGCAAAGAAGGGATCTTGATCTCTAAGGGTAGTATGGCCTCAATGCCGAATACTAAGGAGTATGGAGTTGCACCTATAGGGGTGTAAATAGATGTTCTAAATTCCCAGAGGGTAGGGTGAATTTGTAAATTCCAATCACGACCTATCTTGTTCACCATCTTCTCCATAATGTGAATAGAATTTTATTGGAAGCTTTGGCTTGCCCATTACCTTGAGGGTAATAGGGGCTTGAGAACTTAAGGGAGATTTGAAAGCATTTGCAAAGTGCTTTCATAGTTTTATTCTTGAATGACTTACCATTATAGTGATAATATCAGAAAGAATACCATATCGAAGATGATATGATTCATTATAACTTTAGAAATTTGGGGACCTTCGGTATAAGTAAGAGGAACAACCTCCACCCATTTTGTAAAGTACTTTGTGGCAATTATAATGAACTTATGACCATCTGAAGAGACGAGATTAAGTTTCCCTATTAGATCGAGACCCCACTTTGAGAACGTCTAGGATGTCGTGATTGGTTGTAAGGATTATGCCGGTGCATGTATCAATTTTCTGTACTTTTGAAAATCCATGCACTTCTTCACATGTTGACAACAATTATGCTCCATGGTAGGTTAATAATAGCCTACCATGAGAATTTTCTTGGTAAGAATTCTCCCATTAGTATGAGCTCTACAAATGCCTTCGTGCACCTCTTTGATTACTTGGATAGATTCGTCTGAATTTAAACATCGCAACAGATTCCCGTCGTAGCCTCGGCAGAAGAGGGTGCCCCCAAGTAAGGTATAGTGGGTTATACGCTAGATGAGGGTGCATTTTTCAACACGGGAAATGTTAGTGGGAAAGGTTCCATTATGAAGATAATTAAATATTTCAACGTACCATGGTGAAAAGGGACCAACAAATTCACACGCCAAACAAGAGTCTAGTATGTCATATGCCAACATTCTTAGATTTTCAACAAAGAACATCATGTTAGTCAACCCTGGTAGAATACTCAGCAAGGATCCCACCATAACCATAACATCAACTGATTTGTTATTGCTTTGGGTATTTTATCAAATGTTATCTACTCAAAGTATTCTTTTAAAGAATTTACCATCGTCTTGCATGGGAGAAGCTTCTCATATTTTACCTCATGTTCATCTGTAACTTGTTTAATAATGAGCATTGAATCACCAATGCAATTTACCTGTTTAATATCCCACTTGATAGCTAACTTCATTCCTGTAATAAGAGCTTCATATTCCGCTATATTATTTGTGTAAGGGAATCCAAGCTAGAATGCTTGAGGAATCAAATCTTCCATGGGAGTAACTAATACTACTCCGGCACCTAAACCATGAAAGGTAAAGGATCCATCAAAGTATAGTTGTCAAATGATATATTCTTCAAGGTACATGATGGATGCATCTGGTAATTCTAGACTCAAGGGTTCGATACTTGGTAGCGGAGATTTTGCTAGCTCATCTGCTAAAACGTGTCCTTTTATTGATTTTTGATGAACATAATCACTATCAAACTCACTCAATAAAATGATTCAATTAGCCATCTTTCCACTTAAGGTAAGTTTTGACAATAAGTACTTTAGAGGATTGATCTTTGAAATAAGTCTGATTTTGTTGTTGAGCATATAGTGTTGTAACTTCTGGAAATCAAACACTATGGCCAGGAAAGCCTTCTCGACCTACTAATATAGTGTCATATGTTACCAATGTCCTGCTCAAGTAGCATATAAATTTTTCTCTATATTCTTTATCATATTGGGACAATAATGCCCTAATTACAAAATGTGTAACAAAGATGTATATCAACAAGGGTTCTCCTGTTGTAGGTGGCATGAGAATGGGGGGTTTAGCTAAATAAGCTTTTAGTAAAGTGAAAGTTGTTTGTTGTTCCGGTCCCCAATTAAAATCAACATATTTTTAAAGGAGGTGTGTGAATGTATGACATTTTTTGCTAGCAGTGAGATAAACCTTCTAATGGCCTGAATTTTCCCCTATAAACTACGCATCTATCTGATATTCTTAGGAGGGGGCATTTTTGTGATAGTCGTGACCTTTGCAGGGTCCACTTCTATTCCTCTCCTTGACATAATGAAACCTAGTAATTTCCCATATAGCACACCAAAGACACATTTCTTCAGGTTAAGGCAGACTTTGTAATCCCTTTGACATTGAAAGATACGCCTCAAAATTTCTGGGTGTTCCTCTCGAGTTCCAGAATTAGCTATTATATCATCTACATAATCCTCCATAATGTCACTTATCATATCGTGGAAGATTGCAATCACTGCCCTTTGATATGTAGCACCTGCATTTTTAAGGCCAAAGGGCATGACTTGGTAACAAAACGTTCCCTAGGGGGGTTGTGAAATTCATCTTGTGTTGATCTTCTTCTGTAATTTTTATCTGACTATAACCTGAGAAACCATCCATCAGTGACAACATCTTGTAACCAATAGTAGAATCAAAAATCATGTCGATATTTGGAAGAGGAAAATCATCTTTCAGACAAGCTTTATTTATATCTTTGAAATCAGTACATACTCTAATACTGAATGGATTTTTTCTAAACTAGTACTACGTTGGAAATCCACTCTGAGTAGTCGATAGGCATGATGAAGCCTACTTCTAATAAATTTTCTAATTCTACCTTTACCAGTAAGGCAACATGGGGATGCATCTTACTGAGATTTTGTTTGATGGGCCTGACATCTGGGTGCACCACTAGGTTGTGTACCACTAATGCAGGATCAAGTCTTGACATGTCAATATAAGACCAGATGAAGATTTCTACATATTCTCTCAATAGTCCTGTAAATACTTTCTACTCTACAGTTGAGAGTGAGGCTCCCAACTTGAATATCCTCGACATCTCCTCTGTTCCGATATTAACATCTATCGTATCTTCCACTAGCGATTTTGACTCATCCCCCATGCATGTAGGATCAAGAGGGAGATTGAGATCCTCTTCTACAAAAATTGGTGTAATGATCATCATATTTCTATGGGTACACTATTTTTTCCACATGTTGTTCTACTTGTTTGCTCACAAGTGCCTCAAAGAGGTTTTTGCTATAGGACTTTCCCTTTTTATTTCCGCAAGGCTTATCTTTGGAACTTTTTCCCTTGATCACTTTTTTGCTTAAGTGTCCATATAATTCTACCTCTTCTCCAAAGTATGCACATGCATAAAGCTGAATGGAGAACCCCTTCTTCTGATCATTTCTTGGAATGTTATCTCTGATGCCCAATAACTCACCAATAGCCTCATTGTTCTGAAACATGTCAATAGGTACGTGTTGTTGATTATCCCAATTCACAAGTGATTGGTAAATAAGATTTAATGTTTGGGTTGTAGGAGTAATGGCAGGTATGGTGGGGTTTATGGTAAGGATAGCCATGTTAGAGAATAGGTTCGTGGAGGAGAGGTCTTTGTAAAGACTACACCAGGAATCTATTTCGCTTTCATTTTCAAACAAACTATCCTCACTTTCAGAAGAAGCATACTCACTATTTGAAGAGTGGGAATCATACAAATGGACATATATACCTGATTTACCCATTATATGACATGGTATTGGAAGAGCTTCTAACAGGCCTTGCTCGTAGCGACCATAACCCCATCCTTTATATCTCATATTAAGCATGATTCTATTTGGAATGACGTATTTAGATGACTTGTAACATAAATCCATTTCATCATCTTGAGGATGAAATATAATGTCGTCAAGGATTCTTTCATCTTCTAATAAGCCACCTGAAATGAAATTGTCTAAAGGACAATTCTCCCTTGATCTTTTGAATTTGTAGCATGGTTTGCCATGCGCTTGGGATGACAGCGGAATGTTTTGGATCATAAGGGCTTCCTGAAGATTATATTCTCCACAACCACTGTTTCTGATCTTCATATCCCATGTAACAAAAGGAGATTCCAATGTAGCTATACCATTATCACTAGGAGTCAAGGTGTTCAGATCCAATCGTGAAGTGAGAGCCTCTAACTGAACATGGACAATAATTTCCATAGAGGGACACTCATAGATAGTAGGGAAGTAACTTGAAAATGGTCTATAATGAGCAAAGGGTTGGGGATCTCATTGTATAGTAAGTGTTTGTTCTTCATACTACAACTTTAAACATTGATGATATGTAGATGGCATGAATTGCATGGCATGAATCCATGGGTGACCAAACAAGATATTATAAGGGAGCTCCAGATCCAAGACATCAAACTTTGTATCATGTGTTATGGGGCCTACCTCCAATGAGAAAGTGATAATTCTGGATAATTTTCATACTTCATTTTCATACGCCTTTATGTTGATAACCTTTGTTTCCAAATCAACTTATGTGTAACCTAATTTATGAACTAGTTTGAGAGTACAAATATTGAGACCTGATCCGCCATCCACAAACACTCTCTTAACCTTCTTACGTTTGATTATTACCTCAATATGTAAGGGTAGGCTATGGGGGGATTTTCAGTTAAGGCTTCTGTTGGACTAAAGGTTATATGTTTTACGGGAGTGATTTGCACTACCACATCTTGTAAATGTGTAGGGTTAACATCAATAGATACTCCTGATCCCTGTAAGGCTTTGGAAGTATTTATGGACATTAGAGATCTTTAGGAGGTCTCAGATTGAAATCTTAGTTGTAGTCTTCGATAATTGATCTAATACATCGTAATGACTCTCTTGAGGAGGAGGGGGAGTAGGTTCAGAGATAACAAGGTGACCCTGTTGTGTTGCCATGCTATATTCTCTTGTCTTAATTATAATCGTATTAATTTTCTCAATACGCGGATCAACACAACCTATCAAGGCATTAAAATGGTCTTTGTTGGACACATAATTAGCATTCTTATTCTAAGATGATTGTTCCCGATCTGAATTTTTCCTTTCATCATGATTGGGAAAAGGTTCTTTAAAGATCCCTAATTTTGCATTTGGGGATCTGACCGCAGTGACGAAGTCTACTTCTATATCAACACTATCGACTAGGTATTGAATGTAGTGCTTTAATCTTAAACACTTGTCAGTTTTATGTCCCTTTACACGGTGAAAGTCACAAAATTCATTATCTCTAAACCATGAAGGCTTAGGTGCGTCGTCTCCATAGGGTTGTGTTTTAAGGAACTTAACCATGTTAACAACCTATAATTGTTTTAATATGGATGATATTGATTCAGATAGAGGTGTGAATGTATGGCATTTATACTCCGTAGGTGGATTGCCTTTTGCAAGCTTTAAATGTGCGTGACTCTGAACGGCTTGTACTTGCTTAGAATATATAATTCCATCACTAACAACATTTTTGTTTCTATTAGGACCAAATTTTGTTTTATCACTAGATTTAGAATCGTTATGATCACGAGAGATAGGTTTTAGAACCCCCTAGCTACCAATGCCTTTTCAATTTGACTCCCTTTTTCGATAACCTCTTTGAACGTGTTGCCACAATGCAGTTGTAAATAGAATGTAATTTCTGGATAGAGGTTGGGAACAAATATGCCTATCAACTATTTTTTAGGTATGGAGTAAGGAAAGAGGCTAGCTAATCCTCTCCATTGTTACAAAAATGCCGCGAAGTTTTCATTGTTTCGTTGCTTAGCATTGTAGAGGTCTAACATGGTAACGTCATTTTCTATATTGAAAGAAAAGTGTCATACAAAACTCTCTGCTAGTTCTGGCCATGTTGATATGGCTCTCTTAGGGATATGCACAAACCATTCTAGCGTCATTACTCTGAAACTTCGTGGAAGGAGGCACATCAGATAATTGTCACTAAATGCCACCTCTTGACATGCCATATAAAAATATTTAATATGGTACGTGGGTCACCTTTTCCTTTATACTTGTCAAATTTTGGAAAATCAAAGCGCCTTGGAAAAGGTACCTATAACATGGCTTTGTCAAATGGGTAGGGACATAACTCATCGAACTGATACTTCTTGTTATTATTACCGGTTTTGACTTCTTGTAACGCTTGAAGGGCATTCTTCATTATTGACCAATCTTTATTGAAAAGTGGATTTTGCATGGGTGGCGTAGGCCTATACGAAGGATTAAATCGAGGTGTATTCCCACCCTTATTTTTTACGAGGATCTCTTCATAATGATCTCTTTGTGCCTCCCATCAAGGAGTGTTTATTGAGAATTCGTGAAAGGAAGCCTTAGGTTTTGCCTTTGGTATGGATTGTTTCAGAACTTTGGGTTGTTCCCTTTGTATATGGGATGCCAAACTTTCCAATTGGTGGGTGAGGGCTTCGACTTGTTGCTCTAATGTCATCTCTTGAATAGGTACATCATGACGATTTTCATTAGGAGGAGGTTGTGCGTGATGAACATGTTCTTCATGGTCTTCACAACAAATTTGAATAGGAGGAAAATGATAGTCTCCATCATTTTCGAAAGGTACTTCCTCATTATTTTGTCGTGTAGAAGTAGAGGCATGACCTAGGTTTAATATGTCATCTATATGGTGATGAGGATGTTCTACTTCCTCTTCCCCTCGAACCATTGTGACAATTAGAGAAGGGTCCACCAAGGGAGGTAAACTAGCTCCTAGTTCCATAACACACATAAGAACCTCATGTTTTTTTTGAAAAATGTAATCGTAAAAATTGGCAGGAGGATGCTCTATAGTCATACAAAGAGAATATTCCTCTCCACTACTATGGTCAACCATGAGATTATCCTCTAAAAGAGGGTTGTCACCTCCAAATATATCGGTTCCTAATCTTCAGGATCCCATCCTCATAGTAGGCATACTCGAGATAAGAAATATGACATGAATAATTTCCACTAAGGTTTACTAAATAGGGATCTTAGTCAGATTTGTGCACCGTAACGACCCTAAGTTGTTAAAACAAGGTGACTATAGAATAGTCATAAAAGTGATAGGTCAAAACAAATGTATGTACTAAAGAATAACAAACAAGCTACCATAACAAGGTAATATATGACACAAGTTTTCCTTAGAATAATATAATGCCATACAACACTCAAAATTTATTTATACCAAATAGTTTATTCTCTAAGATTTTGTCTAGATAGGTTTGCAACCAAATAGTGACAACACAACATCACCAGTTAGGTCAATTTTTCCACCAACAAGACCTAAATGATAAGAGAATGTTGATGCAATCTTATAACAAGATATACTAAAAACCAGTTTCTAAACACTAACAAAGTCTAAGTCTCGTCAAATGGATGATAGCAATGTGAGCAGCGTAATGACACTATTTGGACACATGAACCAAGATTTCGAGAAAACAAGATTTCTAGTGTCAAAATTTTGTTATCACGATGTTAAAAACGTATCCTCAACACTCACAAAACTCAAGACAAAATTAGGATGTAAAAACTACATCTAAGTATAACAAGAAATTGCTACGTGTGCGAACAACGTAACTCTACAATATAGAGATTTAGGCATAATTTCACAATTAAAACAAGACGTAAATATCTCAATTGTATGGCTACAATGTGGGCAGCGTAACAACTCAAAATAAGACAAGGATGAAATCACCTAACTGCAATGATAATAAATCTCAAATATGGGTTTTTTAGACAAGGGGGCCTACTAGATTGTGAGTACGTACCATGCACACTTTCAACACTTGCACTCTGACATTGCAACCTAGTTGTGCAAGTAGAATACAAAAGTGGTGGAGATGCGATATTTAGCGGTATCTGTATATGTTGTTTCCTTTTTTCTAAAAATGGGCAACAAGAAAACAAGGGTGTAGAACAAATGGTGTTGAAATACACTAGGTGCTATTTTGGCAGAGTTTCACCTTGTCTTAGGATAAGTGAAAAACTAGGTCAAAATAACACGAAGTAGATTTCGTGATGAAATGTCATTCAGTTTCAACTTTAAGATATTCTTTCCCTTGTTCAAAAAACAAGAGTTTGAATCTAACAAAGTTGTCACTTTGTGACAGCATTCAAGTATACTATCTAAGACAAAGAATGGCTCCTAGCCAGAAATCTTCCTAGGTGGTTCTCTCTCTAGGTGTCACAAGATATCTAGAGTGAGCTTGATTTACCTAAAAAGTCACATGGAATAATTTGGGAGTATCTTGACATTACTTTACCCCCTTTAGTATAATGAGCACTGAAGTGTGTTCAATTATACTTTCACCGGGGTCGCGATATAGATATCTTTGACTCTAATCTCACCAAAGTATACTAGTCAAGTCGGTAGTGTGGAGTAATTTCTTGTTTCGTTCACAAGGTTCCCTCTTACATGAACTACTTTAGGGTTCCTAAGACCACCCCCATTGTTGTAGCTTAAGGCTTATGTCAAAGTAGTTATGTCCTTGTTAAGCGGATGATTCGTAGATCTTAACCAAAACCTGCAAATACAATGTGATGATTGTGGTGTATTTTGTATCTTTTGGATTAAGTAATGTGGTTTTTTTGCACTCCTTTTGGCAACCTACAATCACATGTGTAGTTAGAAAAATTGTTTAAGTCTCCTTTCTTTGACTAACGTTAGGTCCTTCATAAAATGGTTAGTAGTTTCAAATAGATTCACAATATCATAAGAAAATAACAACGAAAAATGCTTGTAAATCAACTAACTACCATCAAACTTTGTTAAAACAAGGTTTATTCCCAATTAATCCAAGTGCTTCTTAATGAAAGATTAAAAATTGCTTTTGTTTCCCAAGATCACACTAGGTGTAAGGGAAGAGCATACACAAATTTTAGCCTTGGTTCTTTATCAAATGAAAAAGTTCTTAAACTAAAAGATTAAGTATATGTCAAAACATGCAAGTTTGTTTCCTTAGACAAAAATGAAGGATGATTGTTCCTACTTACTCCCAAGAAGAAAAAATAATGGTTTAGAGGTGCTTTTGGTTCTCAAGATCACACTAGGTGCAAGAGAAGAGCATACACAACTCTATTCCAAACTCAATCAAAGTATGAAAACACAATCACTCTTCAAACCCTCACCCAATTTACTCAACAATCCCTTATCAAACCCTAGGACAAATTTGTTAGGAATGTTACTCTCAAATCAATAATTTGACAAAAACAACATGTAAAAACCCTTAAAAACTGATAGGAATCATAAAATTGAAGTTCTGGAATTTTGAAGAAAATTACATTGATGTACAGGCACCCCTACTAGTGCACAGGCGCTCACAGTCATGCACAAGCACTCATAGTCATGCACATATGCTCACAATCATGCACATATGCCCCTCTATCATATTTCACATAGTCAATGATGCATGTGCACTTCTAGTGAGGTATAGACACTCACAATCATGCACAAGCGCCTTTTTCCTCTAGATGGTCAAAAATATGAGTTTTGAAGCAAATTTTTTGAAAAAAAGGTCCAATCTTTGGGATTTCTTGGAAATTTTTACATGGCTTCGCCTCCTTATATCCTGCATAAAGCAAGAAAACACAACTTCTACCGCTAATCTAAACAACTTTTAAAAATGTAAATTGATCTAAAACTTTGAAAATTACTCTAAAACTTTGAAATTAATCTAAAAAGCTTGACAACCTAATCTACAAAGCATGAAAATACACTAGAAAGCTTAAAAGTAAACTAAAAAATTTGAAATTAATCTAGGAAACTTGAAACTAAGCTAAAACTTTGAAATGAAAAAAATTGAAACTAAGTTAAAAAGGTTAAAACTTGAATGTAATGGGGTATTGTCCCACTGGGCGTGCCAAATGAAAGCACCCTAAACTTTATAAAGCAAATTACATGACTAAATAAGGAAATCTAGCACCATTACCATTCATCTAGCCAAGGTTCTAAGTCTAGGAATGTAACATTAAGATAGAAGCTTATAAGAATGCTTAACTAGTATGAAAACAATACAAAATCTAACTAAACATGCCTACTAATATGCTTGAATTACCTAACATGGGCCTAAATAGACCTAAGAGGGCACTCAAATGGTTATGGTTGCTACTCCAAACAAGGTGAAATGACCTCTCTAAATGACTACTTGGTCATTTTGGATATCCATCTATTAACCCCATTGAAGGCTTTGAGCAAGGATTGAACTTGACTATATATCATATGAGATGCAAATCAAAGCATGGTGTAAATTATAAAGGAATGAGGTGTACTCTTTTTATAGTTTTCCTTTTGGGAGAAACTTGTATCTTGGTGCATGTGGGACTAAAAGCCCCAAATTAGATTAGAATTACTAATCATGATTAGGCCTTTCTAATCATAATTAGTGAATTACCATGTGATTAAGAGATGTGAAGCCTTAATTGACCACTTAGGGTCAACTAGGAGGCTATGATAGGATTTTTAAGCTTGTTGAGATGTTGTGGAGGTGAATGGGGTGATTTTGAGTGGTTGGAAGAGGGGTTTGAGTCAATACTAGGGTATATTGATCAAAACAAGGGCTAAATAGGCTTAATTAGCTTATAAATGCTAATTGTCTGTTTTGAAGGGGGGTTTGGCTTACAATTCGCTGTAAAGTGGTATCCTGAATGCAAACGGGATTTGGTGATCAACGAAGTTCTTGTTAACCGACCAAAGTGGCAAGAAATGTTAGTTAATTAGCAAAGAACACTAATTATAATGTATTTGGGAGGAATACTAATGATTTGTGTGCATGTTAGCAATAAGATTTCTAAAAGCGGAATTTAGGTGTATACAATCATCTATATGGCGATGAGGGTGTTCCACTTACTCTTCCCCTCAAACCATTTTGGAAATGAGAGAAGGTTTCGCCATGGGAGGTAGCCTAGCTCCTAGTTCCATAACACACATAAGAACCTCATGTTTGTTTTGAAAAATGTAATCGTCAAAATTGGCGGGAGGACGCTCTGTATTCATACGAGGATACTCTTCCTCTCCACCACTATGGTCAATCATGACATTATGCTCTAATAGAGGGTTTTCGCCTCCAAATATACGAGCATACTCGAGATAGGAAATACAACGCGAAGAATTTCCACTAAGGTTTACTAAAAAGGGACCTTAGTTAAATTTTTATAGTGTAATGATGTTAAATTGCCAAAGCAAGTTAACTATAGAATAGCCACAAAATTGATAGATAAAAGTAAACATGCAAACTAAAGAATAACTATAGGCTACCCCTAAAATGCATAAGTTTATTTTTGTTTATGGAGTGGATTTGTTTAAGGGGTTGGTCTCCTTGTTCATTGTGGAGGTTGGAGTGATATTTATATCGAAACTAAGATCCAAGAAACTAAATCTAATGTTGTGTTCCCAGGTGGTGCCCATTTTTAGGAACTGGGGTGTCAACCTTACTTTAGTGATGTTAGACTCAGACTAGATTTTCACTACCTTTAAGTGTCATTCCAATCACCTCTCTTAGTGACTCCTCCTTAAAATTCTCTTCTATTATTTCATCTGCCTAATTTCAGACAAATTCATACTTGTGAAAATTGTTTAGTTTGTTTAGGGATATACACGACCTTATCCAAATGATATAAAGGGGAGGGAAACAATTTCATTTTGATAGGTCGTATCGTCACATCCGTAAATGTTTTACGATAGGTTATGAGTCATCCTCCACGTCAAAAAAACCATAAAGTTGGCAGCAAAAGTACAAAACATGTGGTCAATAACTTGAGAGGATAAGGGAGGGAGGTATTTGATCCACATCTAAAAATGGTCGGACGTAGATTGTTTTGTATAATGATGCCATTACGAGTCCTTTTCCTATGAATTCATCCAACCCTCATTGTTGCAAAAGAGACTTTCCATAACAAATATTATATGTTGAAAACAATATTTTTTTGAAAATATGTGGCTCCATCACGCTCATTCGAAGCTCTATCCCCCACCTAAATATGAAGCGCTTACCTATAATTAACGAAAAAATGACACCACCACCAGATTTCTCTAGCCCTTCTTCGAGAGCAATATTTCGTCGTATTTCTCGGTGAGGTCGCTGATCTATGTCAAATAATGATTTTGGGTTCAGTTGAAGAAGAGATAATTTTAAGTGCCTTGGCCTTTATAAAGTCAAAATTACAAAACAAGCTTGACAAAAATTTGGAAAATTGTTGATAATTTATACATCACGGTACGAAGTGGATAACTTTCTCTATGACAAGGCTTTGACAATATGGAAGTCGATTAATGAAAGGAGAGGGGCTGAAGACATATGACAAAAATACAGTCAGACGACCCAATTACAGCAGTTGACTTGTCAAGAAAGAGAGATTCAGTCTCATATATCTAGTGAATCAAATGATAGAGATGATCTAGGTCCATCAAGTTGGAAGATTCCATTTGTGGATGTCCCATGATATAGATGTTCAAATAATAATTAATATATTCAAATATTTAGTACATTGTTCTAAATCGCAAACAAGGATTAACGTACTCACCCCCAAACTTACATGTGCCTATAGGTAATGATATTGATTCCATTTCCATTTTGATTGCAGAAACATTACAAAGTCATGTTTTACTTAGTATTTAATATATTTCACATACAATGTTGTTGATCTCTTTTATAGAAAGCATACACTGCAGCTGGTTGGCTATTAAATCACAATGCATTTACATTATTATATACTTTAGGCATATAAGAGTTATGGTGCTTGATTCTGAGATAGAATAAGTGGCTTTGTATTGAATCATTACTGAAATGAAAATTTAAAAATAACACTATTCCTCATTCAACTTGCTTGAGACATGCCTTGTATGAAAAAATTGAAGATTGTCATTGCAACAAATGGAACAATTTTCAAAATGGATCTAAATACACTAAAGAGTAAATCCATGCACATATATATTTAACTTGTGCACCTCTTTGTAAAAGTTTTCTTCAACCACAAGCAACCTAAATATCACATGTTTATTAATACAATAAACATAAAGATAACTCTAGTCTATTAATAAGACAATTTACTATTTTTATCCATGACCATGATTTCCTCCCAAATAATAGAAACAACAAAACCAAACTGTCACTTCAACTTGGAATCAGGCTCCACAACTTTAACAAATTATATCATCTTTTGTAACATACTCCACTCTTCATCTGTTGGAATTACAATTTGTTGTAAATCAAGAGTGACTGACATGTAACTTTGTTAGTAATTCATAATTGATAGTGGAGCTTTCCTCTACTATTGTATGCAAACTTATTGACAAGGTTATCAATGGTTTAACATAGTCAAAAAAACTTTCTCTCATCTAGCTTCTCAGGAATTCGGTCCTTCTCTTGAGTCATTTTTTCTTTCATCTTCTTCTGGAATGCATCCTTCATAATGAATTGGCGTGTTTTGTCAAAAGGAATTGGTAAACCAAGCTTTGTGAACTCTTGTACCTTTCCATGCAGCTCTCTGTAACATTATTTGACACTTATTCAACAATTCTTGTGCTTCACCCAACATCACACACTTCCGAATGATAGATGATACCTTTATTGAGGCATCAAACCGGTTCTGAATTCCTCTGGATGTCCAGTTCTATGTGTCATTGAATTTGTAGATAGCTTCCAAAATTTTCTTTGTTGTATCCTCTCTTAAAGCCATCACTTTTCTACTACCTGTTACGTATTCATGGAGCTTATCACAAATTCTCTGTAGATCAGTCATGAATTCAAACAATCTAATCAAATCGTCAATTTTTTGGTTTATTTTTCCCCCAAACATTATCCGTCATATTAATCAATTCCTTTTTATGAAATCTAGATAGTTTGATGTTGGAAGACTGTATTTCCTTTTTTGCTTTCGCCAATTCCTGTTGACAATATTTCATTTTGTTTTTTCTCATCATTTAGGCTCTGTTCCCATTTTTTGACCTTTTCTTTCTCTTCCTTCATAACCTCTTTCAATTCTCCCAATGTTTTTTGTAATCTATCATTCTTACTCGTTGTTTCATGTAACTTTTTATCGTCACCTCTTCTAGTTCTACATGTGCCTGTTCATTCACAGCAACTGCAGTCATAGAGGCATAGATGATTTTATCTTCCTCTCCAACTCCCCTATCCTATTAACTTATCCTGCTTTTTCCTTTTGCTTTCTCATTTTCCAGGTCTGCCTCTAACTTTTGAATCTTATTATTCAACATTATTGTTCTCCCTCTCTGCCTTTAGTAATGTTGTGTAAACCACATCATTGTTCCTTTTCGATACATTAATTTTGTCAGAAGGTTTCATTTCCTTAAAATCATTTGAAGGGAGGTCACCTCGTAGTCACTGGAAACCATTTCATTCTCTGGATTTTACAAATTTGGGCACAACATACATGTATTCGATAGGGTATTTATGTCTCGGTTATATGTAGGCAATACCCTCATTGTGGCTGGATCTGAAGTTCCAGTAGCATGTAGAATTTGCTTCTTGTTTCTTTTATCTCTTTTTGATTTATTGGCAAACTCAGCTAGGTAATCAAAACCTGAGGTGTTCGTAGGAATGAATGTTCCACCTTGAATGGAGGAGTAATTGAAGTTTGGGGAGAATTTCCCTGTGGAATGGCAGTTTGTTTAGGGGTGGCAGTGGCATCGCCTTCTATAAATAGTTGCCTTGAGCCAAGAGTAATTGTACCTGTGTCTGCCTCTGTCTTTTGCCTCTTCTCGTTTCCTTGTTGGACAATAGCCCTAGGAACTTCAACTGTCTCTATTGGCCTATTTAAGTTTCCAATACTATGTTGACTACTACCATCATCACTAGAATTGCCAACATTAACAATACTAACATATTCATGGCCAACTTCTCCTCTAGGATTTTCAACGTGTGGCTGAACTATTTGTTGAGGATTTGACTCCAGAGTAAATTTCACTAGATTAGCACTTGTACATGTTGTATTATGCAGTGGTCCTTTCTCCAAAGTTGAAGCTCCAAGGCCTGACCTATCAGAAACTCTTCTAGGTTGTGCCTTTGGTGGAAGCCAAATGCCTTGTCCTGTTGAACCCAAACCACCACCACTAAAACCCAATTTTTCAACAATAACTGCTCATGTAGAATATCTTTGTTTCAAGCCTTCATCGAGACTTGGTTTATATGTTCTAGGTGGAGTGTGTAATTCCTCAGAGTCAGTGTCATCATCACTACTTGCCTCTCGAGGATGCAGCTTAATTCCACATCTTGCTGAAATGATGTCATCTTCTGGAATAGAATCATACTCTAAAACAAATTCTGGATGGCCTAGGTCCTGCCTCATAGAACAAAAGGCTATAATTTTTGACCTTGTCCAATTTCTATCTCACAATTCTTGATGTAATGCCTTTGGCATTCTTTTAGAGGACTTTTTATTAGGTTTTGCATATTAATTTGACAGATTGAAAATCCTCTGCCTTTTTTGTGGAGGCTCAGGCAATCCAAAAATTTGTTTTGACAACTCTTGAGAACTAATTCCTTTCTCAACAACAATTTCATTCATTTTTATTTCTACTTCATCCCAAGAGTTCTTGTTTTTCAATTTTTCTAGCAAGGGTTTGCTTTCATGTTGAATCTTAGTGGCAGAGTTCTTGTTCGCCACTACCCTTGCTTTAATCACCTCACATGGGTCATACAACCAGTGAGAGTCAACATCAAACTTAAAAATCTGTAAGATTTCATGTGCCACATAGAATGCTTTTCTTTCAAATGTGAACCCTCCACATGAGAATGGTAAGGAAGGAAATATGCTCTTCTTTTGCTGAGTAACAAAATAAAGATTATATGTGCTTTCCATCTGTCGTATATATTCCAAGGCAAAAAATCTCTCTGTCACATGTATTGGCAATTTGTAAGGTTGTACTCCTAATCCATAAAACCTTAGCACAATATATTCCTCCATGAAGTACCAGTCTGCTAACTATATTTCTGATCCTAGTTGAATGTAATCTCTACATTTCATAGGAAATATAGGCAATGTACTTTTTGTAATTGCTTCATAAATTGGAGCCCAAAAATAATCCACAAACTTGAATGTAGTCCCTTCTATTATCATACATCCTTATCTTGGGGGTCCACTCAGTTAATGGACACATCACTTTTGTCTGGACCTCAACAAAATAGGGCTCAATTGCAAGTTTATTTTTTTAAAAAAAACATTCAGTAAACTGCCATAGAATTAAATAGCACAAGTAGGTAGTGAACCTAAAGGTCTTAGTGTTGGAGCCTTCTTTGATTGTTAATAATTGTTTATGCATAGATTCTGCAATGTACCCAACAAATCTGTATTAACAAGGTGGATTAATGAAATGGATATTGTATACCATTTCTAGGAGGGTTTCATCCACTTTCTCATCACTATCGAAGCCAAGGAAAAATACTAGCATAGAAATGGTATCCCTGACCCACGGTTTAAACATGTCAATTGCATACAAAGCCTTCCCTTTTAGTACCTCTTGCATCAAATGCTAATTTTTTGTAAAAACTCATCTCTTTATTTTTTATTGGTGGCATGATAATTGCTAGCAATTTTTTCTAGGTTTATGTGGATGGTTCCTAAATCTTTGCTTTCAAACCCCAACACACTGGCCAAGATTTACCTCCAGTAATGGACAAAAGTTTATGGTCTGTTGCCCTTTACAACAATTGTTTTTTTGTCTCATTGTAATTTTGGGCACATATATTGACAAATTCAGGGCAGGGGAAAACCTCATGGAGCATCATGCGTCCCAATCCAGACCCCCATGTTATCCAACCTTTATGTCTACCTGATGGGTCTGAATGTCTACTTTCCCTCATCTTCGTCTCAGACATGTATCTAAGCTGTGAAGCTCTTGTGCCAATTACAGGATCATAAATATCATGATATTCATTAGTAAAACTACCAGGGTTTTTCCTTTTAAGCAGTTTGGCGTATGGGATTTGGGTTTTACTTTTACTTTGGGATCCTATGGAAGTAGACATGCTTGGAATTTTGGATTATGTAAACCCTCAACCTTAATTTCTCAACCCTTATATTGAAATATTTCAAAGCGAAGGCTTATACAGTGCTACTTATAAAAATACAATATTTAAAGAATCAAGAATCAAATGCAGGATGACACTTACTCGAAAATATGAAAATTTTGAGTCTTACACGATCCGCAACTTCTATGAATCTATTCTGCCTTCTGTTGCAGTATGCCTTCCAGAAAAAAAATTTCAATTGTCAACATCACTATAAAACGATTAGGTCTTTCACTGTACTTTGTAGACGTCAAATTTAGTCTCTAATCAAATTCCATTCAGTGGATGACAATTGTCACTTAGCTAGGCCTATTCCAGGAACTTCCATTCGAAATGTGAGTGTGTTATGCCTTCGTCCTCGGAATAGAGCCGGTGTGGTCGTTGAGATAGCCACGTCTTAGGCATATAATTCTCCAAACTCCAAGCATGCAGAATGAATTATTTAATAATAAAGTTTCAGGTCCACAGGTGTGGGCATTTAATGACTTGGCCATTGAACTTTTTGGGGGCCGTTGAAACACTCGAGGCAATAGACCCTCATTTTTCCCATGCCACTGGAAGAATTATGTGGATTTCTTTTTGTCGTGCCCCCATAGATATGAATCTCTCGGATTCAGGTGGGATGAATTATAATTTCAGGTCCGGGTTTAATTGTTCATTGTTGGTCATGGACATTGGAATTGGAATATATGATGGGCCCTAACATATTATATATTTATATATTTATTATATAAATATATATTTATAGTATTTACATTCTTGGTTTCTGAAATTAGATTCTTTCTTTCTTAAATTAATTTAAAGTTTTCAATAAATTAAAAAGCTATCACCCCTACTTTTGCCCATGCCACATGCGAAAGAATTATGTGGATTTCTTTTTGCCTTGCCCCCACGGACGTGAACCTCCCAGATTTAGGCAGGATGAATTATAATTTCGGGTCCAGGTTTAATTGTTCATTGTTGGTCATGGAATATATGATGGGCCCCAAACATAGCATATTATATATTTATATACACATTGATATATATTGGATTATATTATTATCTTATAGCATTTACAGTTACACACATGATTTACACACACAACTATCACAATTTCACATTTCACACACATACATACACCAAATATATATGATGAGTATTTCAGATCCGAAGGTTTAGTATTTCTAAATGGAATATATGATATGCCCCAAACCCCCAAAATGTATATATGTATCTTACATATTGTTTACTGTGTGTGTGTTGTGTGTAAATACACACAAATGTGTGTGTGTGTGTAAATAGAATTCAGAATGTGTGTGATGTGTATGTATGTGATGAAATATAGTAGTTTACCTTATTTATTTGTTAAAATTATTTTTAGATGTCTATATATTTCTTAATATTGACATTTTTTATATTTATTTTATTCAAAATTAAAATGCTGCTTATTCACAAGATTTAATTTTTGAATTTGTTGAACCAGTAATCCATAGATGAGAATATCTCATTTATGACGGGTAAAGTCCTTTCCTAGCCAGAAAATTAAAGTATGAATCCCTTCAAATTTGATCACTGAATGCAATGATTTACTATTTTAATATGAAATAAATAACGAAAATGTTGCCCTTTTTAATAAAATTTAGTAACTTTTGATATACATGACCGACTGAAAATATAATCACTTCACAAATTGTTTTCAAAATTATCATTTATTATATTTTCATAATTTTGACATTTTTCATATTTATTTTATTCAAATTAATCAGATATATATTGAAAGAAAATTAACATTTTCATTTTTTTTCTATTGAAGGGTAATTTGTTTTCTAATATCTCATTTACGACTGTGAGGTAAAAGCTTAACAATAGCTAATCAAATTAAAGTATGGGGATCCCTTCAAATTTAGGATCATTGAATGCAATGATGGCCATTTCAATATATTTTGCAGAGCAAGTGCCCTTTTCATAAAGCATTATTATAATTTTTGAATATACATGACAACTTAAATATGTCACTTCCAAATTTCTAAAATATCATTTCTTATATTTTATATATGTAGTTAGTTTTAACAACCTTTTTGTTGGATAAACAAGTCTCCTCATATATGTGATGAAATCTAAACAAATCTAAAAAATACATCAATCAAATGCTACTACAACTGTGAGGCCCATTATTAAACAATATTCTCAGAAAAAAATGAGAGTTCTATTTTAGGAGAGTCTCCCTGCCCTTGAAAGCATATATATACATACACTGAAGATACATTGAGCTATTACAAAATAATATTATAGACATTGCTTTATAAAGATAAAATATAATGGTCATTCTTCTGAAGACAGGCAGATTCATCCCGAAACACTAGAGCACGTTTTAGCGAGCATGTCCTACATGCATTGAATAAACACATCTTTGTACACTCGCTGACAAATGATCTTGTTTTTCTTCCCCCTGTTAAATTTATGCGACAGGCCCATAGTTTTGAAGGGGACAGATCCTATACTCTCACTCGAGGCTCAAAAGCCAGATCAGAATTTTGGTGGATTCTCCCTTTTATGTGAGTTTACTAACATCAAAAAGAGAGTCTCAACCCTCTTATGTATGCTTTGGTTTTCTTTCCCTGAAGAAAGTACAGAGCTACAGGAATTGAATGAATTCTGCTAGTGCCAAAAGAGCCCTCCCTTATGATCCTCCAAAAAATCTTGAGAGGAAAGGTGTGGGTGCTTAATATGGACCATACTTTGGTGAGGGTAGTTTCTAATGATGTCAACTGCTTCTGACTGTTTCATTCTCTGGAAAAGCCTGAGAGGGGTTTCATGTTCTTCCCCCTGTTGAGTAGGTAGTGAGCTTGGTATTGAGAGCTCTGTGGTCAATAAATGAGGTTTGTAAAAATATAGGTTGAAACCCCACTGATCGCCTAAGACACATGGGTAGTGGCGTATCTAGTGGTTCTTTAATTGTTTGGTGTTCATGTGATAATCTGGGTGAATCAGGTGGAAATGGAGAGCTTGGAAAATAGGAAATGAAGGACATAATTCAGACAAGCGATGCAAGAAAGATAAAAGCATGTCCTCCGGAGAGGAAATATTGGGAGAGTCCAGCCATGGTGTCCCGTATGCTGAGAATGTGGCGGATGAGGTCCTCATTTGACCTTGTCAGCTCGAAACACTCACCCAAATGGGTGAGTTTTGCATTTAGAGGATTCAATTATGTAGATGAAGCAAGATATGGATGCGTGGTGGTTGATTGAAAGAAGATGGTGGAGGACGCTTGGAAAAGTTTATGTGGTAAGATGGTAACATGTCATCATCATGTTTAAACAAGAAAGTCTTTTGAACTAATGTGTGGGGGAGAAATCATTTCGCCATCAATGCCATATCCTCCCAAAATCGATAGCCTCGGCCCTTAACCTGGAATTTTAATTAAAATTAAGTAGCTATTCATGTAAAGTGTGCCACTAAAGATTTAATAGGTACCATCACAATTAAGAAATGTCTTATCAAATTTAATTCTTGGTCATGTTATATTTTCTAGGATGAAGGTACAGAAAACAAGATATTTAATAAATATGGAAAACACGTTTTTCATAAAAGCGAGCATTTTTAGTAAATATGGAAGAGATTTTTTCCATAACTTTAGTCTTTAAAGTGATGCATTTAAATTTTATTATTTTTTATGTGAAAAATTTTATCGACTCACTTCTGTATCAAAATTTAAGTGATGAATTGGCAAGTTCTAGTCCTTATTTTTAGTATTTACATCTACCCTCAGCAATACCATTATAATTTATTAGTCCATACTCAACTATTAGCTCATCTCCCTTAATATATTGTTTGAATGTTGATATGTCTATCCTTAATTATATTTTATTCATCATAATAAAAGGACATGTTTAAATTTAAAAGGCGGAGACACGCGGGATAGTGAAACCAGTTTAAAGGTGAAACATTTTGCCACAACCCATGATTTGCATTTAATATTAACTGCCAATTCATACCCGAGTTCGGTGGATACGTTTCAAAGTCCATTCGAATAAATCAATTGACATAATTATAAATTCAATGCCCATGGTTGTTTTCCGACACTTACTTTCTTTTGAAAAATCATGGGGGACTAAATTGAGCGCATTGAACTAGTATCAAACCAAGAATACGTCGAGGTTTCTTCTAGTTCTGATACAAAATCACACGTGGTTATTTTTGGGAAATCCTTTGCCCTCTCTAATTCTAGTTCTTCTTTTGATGGTGATTCCACCTCCACCTCTCCTGGCTACTCATTTGTTTGCCACTGTTCCACTTCATTCTTTTGTACCTTCTCCTACAGAGCTCCAACCAGATTCCCTGTTTAAGCATCCAATTCCAGAAGTATTATGAGAACTCTCTATTGTTTATCCAAAATCCTCGGACCTGGAACCTATGGGTTCTCCACATGTTGTTACAAACAATGTGGATATGTAAATTTATGGCAATCTGAATCAATCCTAGCGGTGGCGACCCCTCAGATGGACACGTCATGTCAAAACGGTTTCTTCCATCCTTGCAAAGCTACAACAAGCTTTTGAAGTGTTTAAAACCTAGAAAGACTTAACAAAAACCAACATAGAGCTATCATTGATAAAGAATGTGTCTGGATACTAACCCTGGCCAACACTCTGGAAGAGAAGATCAATACCAATGTAGTTAGGAAAGCGGTACAAGACCTGAGAAATATATTATGATATGCAATATTTATGTTATAAAATAGTTATAGGCTTATAGATTTTTTGGTATGCCTATGTTATGATCATAGTTACCAAATTCTGTGGATTTGGAGAAATTTACCATTTTTTTTTCATTTTCTTCCATCCACCATATCAAACACTAAAATTTTCAAGATTTTATAGTTTAAAAATAGAAAAAACAAAAAATTAAAACATGCATACTCTTGTTTATGGAATGTAATGTTTATGTTTCAACAAATATATGGGATACTCTTGTTTATGTTTCAACAAATATATTTTTCCTTGCCAACACCTGTTCTTGTGGATACTCTTGCATTTCTATAGTGTTGCACCTTTTGATTTGTCTTCTCCTTCTTGAAACACCATAATTTGTTCTTCATTTTAGTTTATTTCCAATGCAACATGGAAATAATGTTTTGTGGGATCATTCACTGCCTCAAGATTTTTGGGAAAACGTATTGCTTTGGCTTCCATTATAATCCATATGCAATTTCTCTCTAGTTTCTAGGGAATGGAAAACACTCACAACTTCCACCAGATTCTTCAGGCGTTATAGTGAAACAAGGAACAAACATCCTTGGATACTTGTAAATCATGATCGTGGTCATCATTGGCTGAGATATGACTTTTACAGTAGAACATGGAAAATTCTCAACCTTTTTTGGTTATCATGATTTGATTGGGTATGGTTTGAAGATTCACATCAAGGGATAATCTTATTTTGTTCATGTAATAGTCATGTTTCAAGGGTATGTAATCCACTGAAGCTGGGAACCTCCTTTAAGCTTCCTTAGATGTTATCAACTCAACTTAATGGATAACACTTTTATATTTATGCACAGGGAATTCTGGTGGTAGATGACAACAAGGGGTACAAAGTGGTTCAAGCAGACGCTAATAGATCTAGAGTTAATGCATGTTATGGTACTATAGAAATTTATGATTCTTCTCTGGGGACTTGGAGGATTGTGGCACGATTGAGAGATTGTTTCTTCTAGGGACCCATTGTCTTCAGCAATAATTTTTTCTTCTTAATGTCATATGAACATGTGTTGGATGGATGGAGGATGGAGGAAACAAAGGAAGGAGGTCAATCAGTGACCTCTCACAAGTTGCAAATGAATGGACTACACAATGGTGTTGTGGCAGTTTCTTGCAGTTGTGTGTTTACTTTCTACAATTATGTGGTATATTTTTGTAATAAGAACAAATGGATCATACCTAGTCAAGTATTGTAATGAGTGAGCTCCCGTGAGAGTGATATTTCTTGAATTTTTTCCTGATGTCAAAATGTTGTGGAGGAACAAAAACACCAATGTAACACAATTCATGGATCTTAAAAAGGTTTATGGGAGGATCCATAAAACCACATGAGGTGGATAGTTGATGGAGCATGCTCATGTCAAGGTTTTTGGTAAATGTATTTAAAACCATGGAAGGAGAGAGCCTTTCTTTAGATCAAGGTCATGAGTTACATAGTTGGGCATGCTACAAGAGTGAGCATACTACAAATGAGAGTGTGAATGTTTTTCAACTGTGTTCACACTAAGGGGAGAAACCTACAGACGCATGTTTTGGGAAGGTGACTACATGGAAATGATCGAATTAGATCACTCTCGTGGGGATGTGTCAAGCCTATGGGACCAAAGGGTCAAAGGCAACATCCGCAAGGTGTACAAACTTGTTGTATGGTTAAAAACATAGTTTTGAAAAGGTGTTGAGCATTAAAGCAAAGGCATGAATCTTTTGAGGATGTTGTAGTGATAACAGAGGTCTACGTTATCAAAAATAGATAAGATGTGTAAATAGGGTTGAAATTGGCGGCGATTAAGGATCACTGATGTTTTGGGGTAGAAATTGGTGGTGATTTGGGGTTGATGACATTCTAAAAATGGAAAATATAAAAGCTAAGGTGGTCTCACAAATAGTTCATTTGTGACATGTGCTTGTGTGATTCGAGAGATCTAAGCAGTCATTTTTGAGTGTTTTTGAGAGATGGAGGCAAACAAAAATGACAAGAAGAGGTAGAGGACTAGGAGAGGGGTAAGTAAGCTTGAATTTGTATTTTGTTTTGAGTTCTATATTTATTTTTTATTTTTTGTGCTTTTTCAAAATTTGGGGTGGGAACGCCCGATCGACGCCAATCGTATGATTGACGATAATTAGGGGGATCGCCATCAATTAATTTAGTGTAAATGTCACTGATTGGCAATTGGCGATGATTTTTTTGATTTTTTGTTGAAGTTGTTAACTGATATGTGTTTTGTGTGTTTTATAGGCTATAGACACCCTTTATCTCCATGACAAAGTCTCGTAGATGTTGGAGAGGATTAGGGATGATGTGACAGATGCAGAGTGGGCCCATTTGAAGGTTGTTGACTTAGGAGGATTCCAACACTACCATTGAATTCCTCAGGATGAGAGACTAATGGTTACGTTGATTGATAGATGTGATCTGAGCACTGGGACATTCTGGTTCCATACCAATGAGATGATCATCACATTGGAGGACGTGTATATGATTACGAGATTATTGATCTAGGGTGAGCATGTAGTACCTATCACATGAGAGGCACATGTTCAGACTATGAGGCAACTATATGGTGATGAGGCCCTCGATATTGGATACACCGCATGGGGTTTTCATATTGAGACCTATTATGATGTAGATGTGTTAGGAAACTAGTTGATATAAGTAGTGTTGTTGGCCATTTCATGTTATGCACTACCAGATTCAAGGGGCAGTATATGTCCTTAGACACTTATAGGTTTTTTGGCATAGATTATGGATCATCAGATTATATATATGTGGTGTTGTGTAATATTGGCTCAGGTTTACCATGAGTTGTGGATCTTTGTTACAAGTCAGAGGTATGGATTAGATGCGAGGTTCTTACTACATTGTTGGGCCTACGAGCATATAGCTGTTGTGAGGCCACCAGGCCTACCTTGGAGAGCTTGAGACCCGACGAAGTATGTTGTAGGGTTCATGAGATGGTAATTTGATTGGATGAGAGATGATGGGGTTGAGAGAGACCAAATCTATTATGTTGATTGACTTCAAAGTTTATTTATAGATGATTTAGTCTTAAGGCCTTATGTGATATACCTTGCATGGCTGGGGATGGATGTGGATTTGGTGGGGTTGAGGAGGGTGCGGTGGGTTCAAGGGTGGAGGGCAGAGATGATAGAGGTAATTTAGTTTCCTCGGGTGTGGAGATAGTTCAGGTTTCTGCAATAGATTCATAGAGAGCTATTAGTATATCGACAAGATGAATCAAAGAGAGATTTATTTGCATTAGTAGTAGATGAGGTAGGGCCAGCTGAGGAGGCACAGGAGCCAGAGGTAGTAGATGTGGATAATATAGGGGTGGTGGAGGGATTCAACACGTGGTGGACACAACAATGGGTTGCTCATGGAGATAGGGTGGGGAGGAGGCAGAGGAGTGGAGAGGCAGAGAAGGGTCATGGTGGGGAGGAGGCAGAGGAGTAGAGAGGCAGAGGAGGGTCATGGTGGGGAGGAGATAACCAAGATACAAGAAGCTCATGATACTTTGCAGTTAGAGAGGGATAGGATGGTGGTCAAGTGCGATAAATCTCTCTAGGAGTGAGACACATTGTAGAGAAGCACATTTAGAGCATGATACCTATCTGTAGCAACGAGATCAATATTACCGAAAGTGGGAGGCATTATGGATGAAGTATGGAGAGGTTGGTGCAATGTCGGAGGCTACTGAGAGTGTATCTTAGGGAATAGGGCTTAGTGTAGGGCAGGTAGTGGTACCTACAGGTGGAGGGCCAATGGAAGGAGGGTAGATGGGGCCTCTTAGTTTTGTGACCGTTGAGTAGTATCGAGCTCTTGGTGAGGAGATGAGATACTATGAACACTTACTGATAGAGCGTCTACCTGGTGTGCCTCACTATGCTGAGCATAAGGCAAGTGTCGAATATCGTCTTGTCAGGCTACTTCAGTGAGCACTGGGTGTGTTGCACAACCATGGAGAGATCTAGGGCCAGATGGAGGAGCCACATGAGGCCATGGTGGTGAGCGAGTATCAAATTTTGATTTTACCACATAATATGTGGGTTTTTGTACATGACTTAGATATAGATGATTTTGTATATGATCCCCTTTGGAGGCATTTTGTATTGACATTGGATTATACACACACACATATGGTTATCATTTTGGATGCATGTGTTGTTGATTTATTTTGATGTTGATGTTATATATGAGTTTGTTGATGAGATGTTGAATAGTTTAGATGTATTTGATATGATGTTAGATGTGTAGAAGTTGATACGATGTTTTAGATGTGTTTTTGTTGAAACATTCTAGGTATTAATTCTTTCTTCTTGTTGATATAATTGAATTTCCTAGGATTTTCTTTCTTTGTTCCAATCAAATAGCCAGGTTGCTATTGTGTATTATATTAGTTGTACATTATTCTTTTATGCTATGTACCTTTTATTCCATCCAAACTAATTAGATAAAAGAATCCATTAGAAGAAGTACTAGCTCTAATTACAATCAAGTCAAACTTATTGAAAGGCCCTTGATTCCTCCTATATATTGTGTAGAAAAGAAAATGGTGAGCCTCAATAATGAGATTCATGCTGATTTTGAAATTATACCAAACTTCCCTATTATAGAACTATAAATGATAAATTCTTTGAATGGTTTTTGATTTCATATAGAAGGTCAAAGTAGTTAAATGAAAGGTGTTGATGAAGATGATCAAGATAGAATGTAGGGCTAGGTCCATCTTAGAGAACATCCTTTGAAAATATATATTGTATATTGATGTTGTTATTAGAACTCCAATGTCAAACTCAAGATCAAGAAAATATATATGAGCATGCTATTCAAGATAAGACCTATAGGGTTTACCATGGATATTTGAATGTTATTAACAATAATTATGTAGTTAGGGAATCGCCTTATTACCTTCTCATGTAATCATTTCTCAAATTTCTTGTAAGATTGTTACTCCTCATGCTTCTCCTAATGTTTATCCTTCTCTTATAAACGCATCTACTTCAATTGAATATCATGCAATTTCTTGCTCAATGTTTTCCAACTCTTCCAATTATGTCTCCAATTTCCTCTATTCTTTATATATATATATATATATATATATATATATATATATATATATATATATATATATACATACATATACATACATATATATATTTCAACATATTATAATGCTATGACTCTCCATTTAGAAATCATTATCCTTGATGGAAACTATGCATGAATCATAATATCATATTAAGGTATATCCCAATTCTCAAAACGTATGTAAATAGGTCACTTACAATGAAATGTTTAGCTTATTGTGTACATGCTTACCCCTTCTTAATAGGTTTCACAACAACAAAGAATAGCCATCTCACCACTTTAGGTCATTTTATGCCCCTTGTTTAGACAATAAGAAGCTTTAAACTATTATTTTCAACATTATATCTGTCTTACCAACAAAGAAATGATTTTCCCATATGATTACATTACTTACATGTGCCTACTTGGATCATGCCACATTTGATCCTTATCAATTACATATTCAAACTTGAGGTATGACTCTTTTATGATTATATATACTACATTGCATTTTCCCTTGTGATTCAACTTTGCTCTTGTCGAATCTCTATTTTAACCTATTTTATCTACGTATTCTTTTGTGTCTCTATATTTCTCTCTTCCCTAGTTTTATGTCTCCTTTGGATTTCCTAATGTCTTAGACATTTTTTTTTCCATATTGTATTTGTATGGTTATGGATCCTACCTTTATCATACTTTTGACCCATTTTTTGAGGTCCCTCGAGGTTTTGTGTTCCTTTGTCATGCTTTCTTTCCCATTATGTACCAACTTGCATGTCAATAGGGTATTAGCTTGAATTTGATAAGTTATATATACATATTTGCATTAGTGCATTTAAGGGCAACAATTCATAGACAAGGACACATACATGGATTACAAGAGAATTATTCTAAATTTGTGAGATGAAATAATCTATTATATTTATGAAATATCCCCTTAAAAAAGAAGAGTTTAAAAATTTAGACGAATTCATGTAGCATTTACTACTTGCACTCATTTGAAAGAATAATGGTTGGGACACTTGTGTATATTGGACAAACTATTGATTTGCATCAAGTGTTGATTTCAATTCTATTTCCTCAAAGAAGGTCTAATTGAAACAACCCCTTAATCCAAACTCATTCAAAAAAAAGAGCAAGGTTTATAGAGCCTAGAAGCGACTCCCCTACCTATTACTAACAAAAATATCTAGTTTCGTGACAAATTGAGTATTATCATAGAAGCCTTGATTCTTTAGTCTTTTCTTTCAAATATTTAAACTATTTCCAATTTGTTCTAGACATTCCTATGTTGTACTCTTAATTTTTTTTAAATTAAATAAATTTTACTATTTTTACAAAATTAAATTTAGTTACTCATAATTAAAATAAGGCTTTTATATAGCAATTAAGATTGCATCTAATTAAGCCTAATTACCCAAAATAAATGTCGGGCATTATTTATAGTAATCAATGTTTATACATAAGTAATCTAGAAGTTTATTTGGAAGCCTTAGATTTTATCAAAAGTCACATTACAAGATGATACACACACCCATATATGTATATGTATATGTATATGTATGTACTTATGTGTATGTATGCATGTATTTATTAGAACACATATTTAAAATACACATATTTGAAAAATGGTTGGAAAAATTTTCAATTAGAAAAAAAAAAAAAATTAATTTGGAAGTTTTATTGTAATTTTTTAATATATTGTAATTCTTAATAATTATTTGTGGTGTTCTACAATGATATTCTAGTATGTTCACTTTTATCTATTTTTAATATATTGTAATTATTAATAATTATTTGAGGCGTCTTACAATAATTTTTTTTATTTTTTGTAGAATGTGAATCTAAAAATCATAATATATTGGTCATAGAGAAGATTCAGGAACCTTTTTTTCAAAAAATATCATTTAAAGTCTCACCTATTAATATATCCAAATTAATGATAAAATATGTTGTAAAGAAAATAAAATTATTAATAATTGTGACGTGCCAAAAATCATTAAAAATAAAAAACTTAATTTTTTCACAATTTTTAATTAAATAAAAATAAATAATAGTAATCTAATTATAATAATATGTAAAGGTCATTAAAAATATTTTTGGATTTCAAAAACTGAAAATTTTAGTTTAAAAAAAAAACCAACATAAACGCCAAATTTAAAATTGAGCACCCTCACTAATTACTCCAAAGGCGTTCCCCCTATAGTAAAGGACCTCTGGACGTTTCTGCAATGATATTAAATTTGATGGCCTCCTTGACATTTTTTCAATGTATTTAATTTTGACGTCCGTTTGACGTTTTTCAATGTGATTAATTTTATGGGTTTTTAGTTGTTTTTTTTGTTTCATGAGCCCTGGAATCGCTTTCTTTGTCACACGCTAGGGGTCACCTTGTATGCATTCTTCACCAAGGTAATTTACACAGGCAAAGAGTGACGCTGTCATAATTATTAGGGAAAAGGTTTCGAACAAGTACAAGGATTGGTGCAAATGTTGCGAGAGCCCATATGCCTAGCAGCTACAAAAGCAAGTCTGGCCACCATTTACAACATAGCCCTCAACAAAATATATCAAGTTAAACTGGTAGAGATAGGGGCTTTTCCTCTCATGGTGGAGATGCTGGTTGAGAGAGAGGACCATTTTTGAGAGAGCGTTGTTGGTGTTGGACATCCTCTGTAATTGCACAGAAGGTCGATCCGATGCATCATCCCATCCTTAAGGCTCAGAGTTGACATCGAGACCTCTATTGGATTCAGTACCAAATAGGGAGCATGTTCAGGAATTCCGTATAAAAATTTAGCTCTGTGAAAAGATACATATAAACTAATAGACTGGGCACTGTTCATATGGATAGAATGCTTTCCTCCCAATTTTCAACCTTTATTCTTTTATCTCAATTGTTCAAAATGAAACATGCCTTTGCTATTAAATGAAATTAATTGATCCTACCCTTGAAATATAAATTTCACATGGATCATGTTTGCAGGACAGCCTCGTGACCGGCCAGAGCAGCATAAATACAGATGATAAAAGGCCCTCCTTTTGCTCTGTTTATTTTTTATGGCCATCCTTGTTTTGTTGTTGTCAACATCTTTGAACAAGGACGTCAGGGATTTCAAAGCGCTTTCTTCTAATGTTTAATTTGTTAGTTGTTCTTTAATTTTTAAGTATTGGTTCATTTATACTCATAAGTAGTGTAAGAAAAGAGGATTGAGATGAGAGTCAGTTATCAACATTCTTTGTTTTTTGTCCTCGATAGTTTCCTTGATGCTCACACACTAACATTGGTGAGGTTATAATGTTTAATTGTTAGTTTTGTTTACTGTAGTTTAATTTTTTTGAGTATTGGTTTATTTATACTCACGAGTGAGTGTAAAGAAAAGAGGAGGGGGGTGAGGCAAGTAGTTGCATCATTCTTCATTTTCATCCTTGATAGTTTCCCTTCATCCTCCACATGCTAACACATGACAATGTTACAGCCTACAGGTGTGGATATGACTAGGATGATCTTTTGGCAATTTCCCTCAATGCCACACATGGGTGTTTTGGGTATCATTAGTAGTATAAGGAGTCTTCGCATGTCATTGGGCAAAGCAAGGTCTTATAAAAAATGTCATAGCTTATGAGGCACACATCGCTCTGGACCGGGGTCGTCGACACAACAGGTATTCTGTTCGGCACACACTACCATGTGGCTTCAGCGATGATCTGTGTGACTTGTTCCATTATTTCTACTAGTTCTTGATGGTGTCCTCTTTTTTGCTTGGTTGAAATCACATGCTTGTGAAATCCATACTAAGGTGTATTTCGCCTTGAATGTGGAAGCAACACATCACAATACCAACCGCTGTAATTTTGTATGTAACAAAAAATACGCTCAGGATAATCCTCAAATGATTCTATATGGCTCCCGAAAAAGCTCAAAATCTGCATCAAAGTATCAACATTGAATCTTTAAATTAATATTATACAATGCGTGTTTAGTGCCAAATACAGTTGAACTAAAAACGCCCTTGTGTAAGACATAAAGAGTCACAGTGCCAAGTCTGTAAGCTTCATTCAAAGAATTTCTCATCGGCTCCTTAGTCATTCGACAACTATAGTTTTCTCAGTTTATGCCGTTGAATTCTCTACGCTTCCACATTTTGTAGCATCTTAATTGATTAGATCCTAGGGAATTGAGATAGGCTATTAGTCTTTCCATCAATTATGTGGGACTGAGATAAATTATTCAATAAATTTGGTAAGTAATTGACCTGATTCCCTAATTTGGTATTAAGTTAGGCTGGTTATAGTGTTTATACTTAGGAATGTTCAACATTATTTCCGTCTGACAAATATCAGCTATGCTTAAGTAACGTCCATCTTAAGATTTAAAGCACCCACATATGAAGTTTTTTTTACGTCTACTTTGATTTTTTTACTCCTTTACATTGTTATTCCATTTATGATATTCGCTACGGTCTGTGATATTGTCCCTTGTTTTTAGCAATCACTTATTGCCTCCCGTTCTCCATGCACTCCACTGCTATATCAGCCTAATACTGTGTTCCCCCCCACACACCATCCGCTCTATATTTTGTTTTTTTTTTTTTGTAGCTGTGTTTTTCTTATGTTTTTATGCCTTTCAAAAACCTGCTACTTTGACAAAATTTATAACTTCGGACTAATATATATCTACATATATGTGTAGGCATTGCTTTAACCGTATTCTTTCTTGACACTTGTTTAGAACAACAAATATTAACATCAAGCTTGCCATCTCTTCAATACGAATGACTTTTCGATTCTTCACTATTTCTCGT